>QXJR01000019.1:0-534546 GCA_020975725.1 Picocystis sp. L7 | reverse complement strand
CCTAAACCCTAAACCCTAAACCCTAAACCCTAAACCCTAAACCCTAAACCCTAAACCCTAAACCCTAAACCCTAAACCCTAAACCCTAAACCGGACAAAACCCAGGTCCGGAATTCCCGGACAAAACCCAGGTCCGGAATTCCCGGACAAGTGGTAGGTCCGGAATTCCCGGACAAAACCCAGGTCCGGAATTCCCGGACAAAACGCCAGGTCCGGAATTCCCGGACAAAAACCAAGGTCCGGAATTCCCGGACAAGTGGTAGGTCCGGAATTCCCGGACAAAACCCAGGTCCGGAATTCCCGGACAAAACGCCAGGTCCGGAATTCCCGGACAAAAACCAAGGTCCGGAATTCCCGGACAAAACCCAGGTCCGGAATTCCCGGACAAAACCCAGGTCCGGAATTCCCGGACAAGTGGTAGGTCCGGAATTCCCGGACAAAACCCAGGTCCGGAATTCCCGGACAAAACCCAGGTCCGGAATTCCCGGACAAGACCCAGGTCCGGAATTCCCGGACAAAACGCCAGGTCCGGAATTCCCGGACAAAACCCAGGTCCGGAATTCCCGGACAAAACCCAGGTCCGGAATTCCCGGACAAAACGCCAGGTCCGGAATTCCCGGACAAAACCCAGGTCCGGAATTCCCGGACAAAACCCAGGTCCGGAATTCCTGGACAAGTGGTAGGTCCGGAATTCCCGGACAAAACCCAGGTCCGGAATTCCCGGACAAAACCCAGGTCCGGAATTCCCGGACAAAACGCCAGGTCCGGAATTCCCGGACAAAACCCAGGTCCGGAATTCCCGGACAAAACGCCAGGTCCGGAATTCCCGGACAAAACCCAGGTCCGGAATTCCCGGACAAAACCCAGGTCCGGAATTCCCGGACAAAAACCAAGGTCCGGAATTCCCGGACAAAACCCAGGTCCGGAATTCCCGGACAAAACCCAGGTCCGGAATTCCCGGACAAAAACCAAGGTCCGGAATTCCCGGACAAAACCCAGGTCCGGAATTCCCGGACAAAACCCAGGTCCGGAATTCCCGGACAAAACGCCAGGTCCGGAATTCCCGGACAAAACCCAGGTCCGGAATTCCCGGACAAAACGCCAGGTCCGGAATTCCCGGACAAAACCCAGGTCCGGAATTCCCGGACAAAACCCAGGTCCGGAATTCCCGGACAAAAACCAAGGTCCGGAATTCCCGGACAAAACCCAGGTCCGGAATTCCCGGACAAAACCCAGGTCCGGAATTCCCGGACAAAACCCAGGTCCGGAATTCCCGGACAAAACCCAGGTCCGGAATTCCCGGACAAAACCCAGGTCCGGAATTCCCGGACAAAACCCAGGTCCGGAATTCCCGGACAAAACGCCAGGTCCGGAATTCCCGGACAAAACCCAGGTCCGGAATTCCCGGACAAGACCCAGGTCCGGAATTCCCGGACAAAACCCAGGTCCGGAATTCCCGGACAAAACCCAGGTCCGGAATTCCCGGACAAAACCCAGGTCCGGAATTCCCGGACAAAACCCAGGTCCGGAATTCCCGGACAAAACCCAGGTCCGGAATTCCCGGACAAAACCCAGGTCCGGAATTCCCGGACAAGTGGTAGGTCCGGACTGGGCGCGTGGTTTCGTGGATAACCAAAGGAATGGAAGGAAAGCGCTTGTTCGGTTGGTATTCGGGGAAAAGGTTTGTGATCGACCTTTCTTCAGGAGAAGAGGTTGGGTGTGTGGAGGCCCGTTGTGTATTAGACGTGTACAAGTTGGGTGGCTCCATGTATCCTGATGGAGTAGAAGGCGTAGATTGAGGGAAGCCATGCCAATGCCTTCATTAATAGCTGTGGGCATAGTGGTAGCGTAAACGTTTCTCTCGAGCCATTGGGTTCATTAGGAGAGCGTTGTAGTCTTGCAACGGATGTTCGGCGAAGCATAAGCACCCCAACGTTTCTTGATTGCATGGGGTCGGATGGGTCACAACCTGTGGATATCTCTTCTCAATGCTACATTGCGCGGAGCATCTGTGGAGCAACCCCTACACATCCGAATAACGGCTGTAAAACCCTTATGCGCTGGATTCGTGAACATGGCCGATCCAACATGCAGCAAGAGGAAGCTTGCTTTGCGAACACGGTATCTCTCCTGGCCTCCCTTCGTCGCTCCAGGTGCGGGATGTCGACGACCCATCAGCAGGGTGTCCATTTCGTCGTTTCGACATGGATGGCGCTGAATTTTCGCCTGCGTCCCTCTCGGACCCATCCAACGAAGGTGGCAGGGTCAAGTTGTCCCGTTGCGATCGCTTTCGACACCGACTCGAGGCCCCTCCTGTTCCTCTCTTCGTCGCTCCAGGTGCGGGATGTCGACGACCCACCAGCAGGGTGACCATTTCGTCGTTTCGACTTGGATGGAGCTGTATTTTCGCGTGCGTCCCTCTCAGACCCATCCAACGAAGGTGGCAGGGTCAAGTTGTCCCGTTGCGATCGCTTTCGCTACCGACTCGAGGTCCCTCCTCGTCCTCCCCTCGTCGCGCCTGGTGCGGGATGTCGACGACCCACCTGCCCTCCTCCAATTCTTTCGCCACCACTCCAACGACGCTGAATTTTTGCATCCACCCGTTTTCGAGCACGTAGAATCCAGTGGTAGCGTTCGTTTGGTCCATCGCATCGCCAGTCGAAGCGTACGCGGTGCCTGCTGGTCGCTCCATCGGATGTTTCGCCGACGAGGGACCAGGAGTCCACCGAAACCGGTCGAACGGGCGAAGCGGGGACGAATATCGCTTCGAAACACGCTCTTGTATTACAAAGGAGAGATTCCGACGTTCGAAGCCCGGAAAACGATCGTTCGTATGTCCCTTCGATCGCGTCGGTCGCGGTCGGTCCGACCTCCGTGGCGTCGGCCGTCCGTGGTCCTGCGTCGCACGGGTCGTACGCGGTGCCACGGGCGCGCGAGACGCTCCGCACGCACGCGTCGACCCCCCACGGAGGAGGATCGACGGCGCGTGCGCGTCGCGCGCGTCCGTGGGACCGCGTCTGTCGGTGTCGCGTTCGCGCGCTGGTTCGGTCGCGCTACCAGTACCGCCTCTCCCCCTGTCCCTCTCGCGATCGCGAATGCCCCCCCTGGCCCCCTCAAACCCCCCACCCCGTCCCCCGACCCCCAGTACCCCCCTTTCCCCCCCTGCGCCTCACTCCCCCCCACCCCCCCGCGCGCCCGACGGGGTGGGATGCGCCCCCACGCGCGATGGCGATGGAGAGGCCCCGCCGACGCCCCCACCCCGCTCCCCGACCGAAAGGACGCCCACGAACGAAGTCCCGGGGCGATGGCGGGTTCCGCGCCCCCCAACCCGAATCCCCCACGCCCGAAAAAAAAAGGAACGAACGAAGGACGGGGGAGCTGCCCCACGAGAAGCGGAAGAAGAAAAGGGGGGCACGGACGATTTCAAAAAGGGGGGCAAGCATCTACTTTGCGCAACTCAGCTTAGCTCGACCTCCAGCAACTACTTTGCGCAACTCAGCTTAGCTCGAACCGTTTTGCGAGCCTCTTTTTGAAACCCTAAACCTTAATTGGTCCCACGCGCATCGCAAAAATCCTCTTCCTAAACCCTAAACCAAACGATCGCCCTTATGTCCCTTCGATCTCGTCGGTCGCGGTCGGGCCGACCTCCGTGGCGTCGGCCGTCCGTGGCCCTGCGTCGCACGGGCCGTACGCGGTGCCACGGGCGCGCGAAATGCTCCGTACGCACGTGTAGACCCCCCACGGAGGAGGATCGACGGCGCGTGCGCGTCGCGCGCGTCCGTGGGACCGCGTCTGTCGGTGCCGCGTTCGCGCGCTGGTTCGGTCGCGCTACCAGTACCGCCTCTCCCCCTGTCCCTCTCGCGATCGCGAATGCCCCCCCTGGCCCCCTCAAACCCCCCATCCCGTCCCCCGACCCCCTGTACCCCCCTTTCCCCCCCCTGCGCCTCACCCCCCCCCCACCCCCCCGCGCGCCCGACGGGGTGGGATGCGCCCCACGCGCGATGGCGATGGAGGGGCCCCGCCGACGCCCCCACCCCGCTCCCCGACCGAAAGGACGCCCACGAACGAGGTCCCGGGGCGATGGCGGGTTCCGCGCCCCCCAACCCGAATCCCCCACGCCCGAAAAAAAGAAGGAACGAACGAAGGACGGGGAGCTGCCCCACGAGAAGCGGAGGAAAAAAAGGGGGGCACGGACGATTTCAAAAAGGGGGGCAAGCATCTACTTTGCGCAACTCAGCTTAGCTCGACCTCCAGCAACTACTTTGCGCAACTCAGCTTAGCTCGAACCGTTCTGGAGAGGAAATCTTCAATACCTAATACCTAAGGGTACCCAATCGCAATCGCAAAAGGCCTCTACCTAAACCTGAATCTGATATGTGAATGACTGTGGGGTCTTTATTGCTGTTGATTACGACCGAGAGTGACAAGAGTCTATTCAGAAATTCTACCGCTGTCTCGTCCGTGCGCATGCGAGTACGAAGAAACTCGTCATAGGCCTTTGGACCTGGGTCACATCTTTGAAAGATGTGCAACAAAGCCTGAAAGATTGCATCAAGGGACTTTAATTTTCCAGGGTTGGTAGCCTCCATATTTTCCATGGCGAGCTTCGCCGTTCCACCCAATGTTTGTAGCGCCATGGCCGCTTGCGGGACATCCTTCGCTACACGAGCCTTTACCCAACAGGATACTTCTTTGTACCATCTATGTAAAGCATATGGGTTCTTCTTGAGCTCCTCTCCGGTGAAAGTGGCCGGGGTAGGCATATCGATTCCCTTGATAGCTCCGGACTTGCGCAATGTGTCGTACATATCACTAAAATCAGCCGGAGAGTGTTCTTCGTCTTCTTCAACGGCCTTCGGCTGAAGCTTTTCGAGCTCTTTTTCCAACTCCTTCATCCGTTCTTCGAGGGCTTCTACGGGGTTCATTTCGTCCGTCAAAGCTTCGGCCATTGCGGCTCCAAGGTTTCGTAAACTTTGTTGTGGTCTTGGGCAAAGCAAGAGCGTTTGCCTTCGATTGGCTGGTGGTTTCGCGTGTGTTGGCCGGTCTCTCAAGTCCGGGAGCGCGGAGAACCCGGACGCGCTTGGGAGTTGATGTCAAGAAGGTTCTAAAATGTATTTCAAGTTCATGGGAGAGGTCATAGAGGCCTCACCCACGTGGATGGTCTCGCACACCTTATCCACGAAGATTCGCGGGTGGTGAGGCGATTCCTCATTGCCCGAAAGGTATCCGAGAAGTGTTTCTCGAAAGAGTGTTGGCTCTTGGAAGATTCCCCGAATCTTCCCTCATCCATCCACGTAAATCATGCAAAGTCAGGTTTGAGTACCCAACTGAGGGTCTCGGATCAGTAAGAAGGAACAGAAGGCTCCTCATTGGGGAGGCTTGGGACCATGAGTCCCTTTCACCTTCATGGTCTGATGGGTTTCTGTTTCCCGTTCCCGTTCCCAAGTATTCTGGACTTGGTGGGGACTCGTCTTCGGAAGCATCTCCTTCGCCATTTTGTTTGGTGTTGATAAGTTGAAGCTCCTCAATTACTTGCTGGAGCTCTGCAATCTTGGTCTCAAGTGTGGTCCTCTCCACTCTTTCTTGCTCTAGCTCTCTCCGAAGAGTTCCCATACGGGTGGTGTGGTCCCTTTCTTCCATGGTCCGGTGAAAAGGAGGTTCTCAAATGCTTGAGCTTCGACAGTGTTACAAAGCGTCCGTGGGGGACGTTCGACACACGGTGGGCAATTGGGACCCTCGGCTCTCCACGTGGAGGGAAGGGGCTCTTCCTTCACGTTGGGCCCTCTCGCGGACAGCCAACGCTCTTGCCGCTCCCCTTCTTTCGGAGGGAGGGCTTGCTCACGACTTCTTCCACGCCTCCTCCTGCGTGCTGATGGTGCGCGTTCTCTGCTGGTGGTGCACCGTGGAAGTCACCTCGTTGAGCAAGTTGATAAGTGTGTTACAAAGCAAAGAGGGACTACTATGTCTACCTCTCTTCCTCTCTCACCGCCTCTCACTGGCGGTTGGAAATCGGAGCAAGTGGGGCGGTGCGGCAGTCCACGTGCTCCCTAAGGTTACATCTGACCGTCCATTGGGCTCGCCCCGGGGCGAACGTGAGCTGGCAGTTGCATCTTCACCGTTCATGCCCCCCAGCCCTACCTTCTGGAAGGAGAGGCAGGGGTGGGGTCGAGTCACTCGGTCGGTCGGTCGGTCTCGGACTCACTCCCCAGTATCCCTTTTAGGGCCTCGTTCTGACCCGGGGCGACCCTCCTTCAATACGATACCCATCGAGCCAGCCGTAGTGGGGTAATGGGGGACACAGTTGTCCCTCGTCCATCCAGGGTCTCGATCCTATAGACCAGGGTCGCATAAGGCCCTCGGTAGTTAACCAGGAGGGCATGGCTTCACAGGAGGTCCAGGCCTGCCTCGCGCAACACTTCTCCACACGCAAAGTGCTAGAAGGTTGGGATGTTGTGCGACTTGCTATCGCTTCACAACTTGCCCCAAGCCATCCAACCACAACGGTAGTGTGTAGTGCATGGGATCGCATCATTAACCCCATTAGACATACTCTAGTGGAGTGTTAGAAGGTACGGGTGCATAGAAGTATGGACGCTTGCTGCTGTGTTGGACTCGTGAGCCTACGAGAAGACCTGAAGAGCACGGCAACTGGAATCGTTGTTACAAACGTATAGTGAAACTTGGAACCAGGTCTGCGTCTCGCACGCTCATGAGTTGAACTACAATAGTAGGTACTGAATTACTGGTGATAATCATCGATCTCTCTCACCCAGAACCCACCGAGAAAGACGATTCCATCAACAGTACACCCCCCTTTCAAGCGGGACATGTGTTCGGTAAGGACCCTTTCCTTCGAACCCCCTCCCCAAGAAAATGACCATACGCACGCGTGTCCCTGCCAATGATCCCACCATTGGCAATGGAGGTCGAAAGAATCCTTGTCATACCTGCAATTGACAGCATTTAAACATGTTCCCGGTTAACGAACCAACGGGGACTACTTTCACCTAACCTGCAAGACTTGACCGCATCAACTTGACGGGTGCCGGCAAGAGGACTCCTCTTCATAGCTTTCCACATGTACATTTTTACAGGGCCCACTCACAACTACCCTAGTCGGGTTTCACTGCTGAAAGTGTTTGTACCACATCCCAATTACGTGAGAAAAATCCAGCACTGTTGTAGGGAACATTGTGCCTCCTGGCCAGCTCTTTCACATACTTTTGAATTCCTGGCAGGTTGTATCGGGGCATCAAAGGAAACAAATGGTGTTCAACCTGGTGTTCCAGTCCACCATAATACCACTGCAGAACGGAGTTTGTGCTGATGTTGCTTGTACCCGTGAGTTGAAATCGAAAGAATCCCATCTCGTCGGCTGAGTCCATGCTGGCTTGCATGGGCATGCTGTAGTGGTTCATGTTCAAGATGAGATGCAACACGCCGGTCACAGAATTGGCCACAAAATAGCACAGCAACCTCTCTGAGCTTGGTAGGAAGCTGAGCAAGAACCACACGTAACTTGCGTACCCCCCCATGAGGATGCAATCTCTCAGCCGCTCTGCTGGTGGGCACAGAACCAAGGAGATAAAATGCAGGTTGTATCGCCCGATAAATATGCATATTGGGACGTAGTACAGGGGCTGCAGCTTCAGCTGCAGCCTGGTGGACCAACTCTCCAACTTCACTTGGAGCTTGTCCGTACAGAAGACAGGAGGGTAACCAGCAGACGGATCTGCATCCACAACTTGAGTGACCGCGTGATGCATGCTGTGTTCCCAGTTCCACCAGCCCGATCCGATCCCACCGAGGAAGGTTCCGAAGAGCGGCCCGAGCAGTTTGTCTGCCACCTTGTTCCTTGTGGCACAGCGATGGCAGCAGTCGTGCGCAAAGAGAAGGCATTGCTTCCAGAAGAGCCCCAGGAGACAAGAACCCACCAAGTGGGCCAAGAAGGAGGTGCAGTAGATCGTGGTCCAAATGCAACCCACAGCAATGGAGAGGATCAACAGCATTGTTTTCGCCAGTCCATCGGAGCGTGGGTTGAACCAGCCTTCGGCCCAGAGTTTTGCGCGCAGGCTACGGAACTCCTTCAAGTCGTCCGGGATCGGAACCTCTTCCTCTATCACTCCAATCTGGAATGACTTGAGCCACTTGTAGGTTGTGGGTTCGTGCAGAGCAGCGAAAGCGTCTGAAGCATCCCGTCCAGCAAATTGCAGAAGAACTACGCCGCCTGGGTGTCTTGGCAACCAAGACGTGCAGTCATACACTCCACCGTCGATGACCAGCCACAGGTCACCCTTGCAATTGTGTTTTTTCACCTCTTTCATGGGATATGCGTCCCAGGATTGCTTCATCTTCTAGGGTGGTTCTCGCGACTCCTGCCGCGGGTGTACTTCGGTTGTTCTGGATTTGCGACGCTTTGTCCCTTCTCATGAGCAAGATTCCGGTGTGGTCTTCGTTCCGATGCTTTCGAAACCTGTCTTTTCCCCGGTGTGCTGCGCGAGGCTGGCCTCCCGTGCTTCCGTGTCGCTGCTTTAGCTTCGGGAGTGACCGTGGGGAGGTTTCGAGCCTGTCGTTCGGTTCCTATCGCGTCGTTCTGTCTACCCGTGCCCTTGGCGTGTGTGCCCTTGCCATGTGATTCGACAGGGATCGGTTTCAAACGGACGAAAGAGACCGTGGCATGGGGGGCAACGGGGCGTGTCCACCTCGAACCTGGCGTCGTTTGACCGGTCCTGCACCCCTCGCCCTCCTCAAACGCCGAAGATATTTTCTGGGTCTCAGGGATCTCGGACGACAGCCGTCCACGTCGCATCCCGATCGAAGATCCTGTTCCTGGATGCTTTCCTCGGCATCCGGGAGTAAACCGGGTTGGATCCCGTATCCCCGTGAAGGATGCCCGTTTGAACGGAAGGGCCATCCCGGCCCCCCACCCTCGCTCTTCCTCGGCGCGTATCCATCATCCCGCCAAACCCGTCGAAGATGGGTGGTTCCCAACCGGATCCAAGAGACATTTGCCGACGAGGATCACCACCACGTCGTTCACGTGTCCTAAACTCCCGATCCACCGGAGTGTGGAAGGAGGCTCGTAAAGGTACAGAGGGGCTCAGGTCTCTCCCCAGGGTACGGAATCGATGCACCGGGGAGGCACGGTCCAACGGGAACGACTGTCTTTCCTCCAAACGACGCCGGGTACGGTTCGGTTCGCCACGGGATACTGGACTCGCCAGGGGACCAACCACAGGATCGTCTCGACCGTTCCATCGACCGCAGAGGCATGTGTCCTCCTCTTTCGTACACGACCGCTGCGCACGGTCGTTTCGCAGCCGCGACTGGTGCACCACGAACCAACACTGGTGAAAGACACCTCGAACGTCGACGCCTCCAAAGGCCATGTCGATGCGGACGATCTACCCACGCCACCTGGGCGTGCAGGTCGATCTGACACCCGGACGGGTCGAAATGGTGCCCACCATGGCTCGAACCTTCTCCACCGATCCGATCCGAAGGCCCTGGCGATGGCCGGAGCAAGACAGGCGTCCGCGCGTCGCCTTCCTCCAACCATCCTGCTCCGAGCCTCACGCACGGCCTTCGAGGGGCTCCATCGACCCCGCTCCGTGCAACTTCAACGACGCTCTCTTCCACAAATGCCCGGACGACGCGCCGGGTGCCGTGCCTTGGACATTGCGAAACGATACTCTGCCGCTTCGGACATCTCCAACCGCGTTCATCCCTTCCGCTGGAACAATTGAAGCTGGACTTGCATGCAAAATACATTCCATCGCCACCCGGAAAGGATCAGAATGTCGGTTCTCGAGACCGGATGGCAGGAAGCAAGGATGATACGTCTCTCGGAAGATGGGAACAAGACCGTGTGTATCTCTTGCGCTTGATGTGGACCCACGCCGGTTCGAGAATCACTTTTTCCGTTTTCGCCCCCTCATTCCCTTTTCGACAAGCATCGGTGTGCAGTTTTCTACGCGAGCAAGAGCTGTGAACATTGCAGTCTCGCAAAGGATGAAGGTGTACACCATATCTCAGTTGTGTGTGACCAGGGCTCCTGGGACCGGGCTTGGGGTATGGCATGGGTGCTAAGCAACGAACTCTTCAAACCTTAGAGAGCTTGCAAGTTTTGCGCAGCCCTACACACTTCTGAAGGAAGCATGAGTCGCGAATTACGAAAAGGCCATGTTTATTCGAACCATTCCTTGATTGAGGAACAATATGCTCGTTTGCACACTTGCTGAGAACGTATCAATCGACGAAACTTCTCTAAAGGAGATGTTGCACCTCCCTTGCATCAGTAACCACCTCCCTTTCAAGTAAACTGTCGCCCATGCACATGCAGGCGCCTGTGCGCAGTGGAGCGGGGGCTATCCAACGTTGCTTCAGAAGCCACACTCGTTGCTGCACGATAAACAGCCCCCCGTTGCTTGTGGTAGAGACGGTCGCTCGCTTGAAGCAGTAGTTTCCGGATTGGATGGAGAGCGCACCACACCCAAAGCGCCGTGTTCGAGCCTCCAAAGCGCGGTTTGCCTTTCCTTCTAAAGCCGCCAGGTGACTGGTGTTCAACTACAAAGGTTTCCTTGCATTTCCTCGGCGGTGGTCAAGGAAGTGGCCATGTTTAGACCAGAGCGAATACTCCTTTTCCGGCACAAAGTCAGCCGGACAGCACAAACATGGTGCGAGCATTTTTGCACGAGATGTCTGCCAATTCCGCATCCTCCATGCCGCGCATCTTCGCGACCATTCCCAGTACCTTCCGCAGGTTTCGTGGATGGTTCGACGGGCCCTCCTGCACGTCGTTCTTCAGGAGCCCATCAGGACAATCCGTCTCCAACATGAGGCATTCCGTGGGAATGGAACGCACGATGGCCTGCGCTTTGTGTTCCGGGATCCTCGTGAGGTGTCCGCCGAGAGAGAAGCTTGATCCTGCTTGGACCAAGTTCCGAATGCATTCCGGAGGGCCGAGGTAGCCATGGATCAGCACGCCCCGAGGGAAGGGTCCCTCTTCCTTCAGCAGTTCCAGGATGGGCGCGTGCGCTCGCACGCAGTGGAGCGAGATGGGCCTGGAAAAAGTGCGTGCGAGGCGCATTTGCTGTCGAAGGGCCTCGCGCTGTTGTTCGCGACGTTCCTTGGTGGGTGCGTGCTTGTTCGCAAAATCAAGACCTGCTTCACCCACGCAAGCGTTTGGGTCCCTGGACAAGCGTCGGCTGAGCTGCGTCAACCAAAGTGGATCTACGTGTCGAGCGTCCTCTTGGTCATCTTCGTTCTTCGTGTACGCTGCATCTTTCGCGACGCAGCCATCCTTTCCTTCATTGACTTGTTCCACGAACCACGGATGGAGTCCGTAGGAGGCGACCACACCGTTCACTTGGCTCGCGAGCTGGTCCACCCGTTCCCAATCCTTCGGTTGGGTGCCGTTGCAGACCCATCCTTGCACGCCTGCCCTCCTGGCTTCTTGGACGATACGTTCCGTCTCCGCTCCGAGCCTGGCATCTTGGAGGTGGCAGTGTGCGTCGAACAGTTCCATGTCACACGTGCTCGTGGCATGTCGCGTATGCACTGCACTTGGTCATCTGGTTTCGGGTGAACGTCCTTCCTTTTCGGGACCCCCCCCATCCCCACGAGAAGGATGCAAACCTCCCTTCGTTTCGATTCCAAGGGAGGTTTCACGGGATCCAACCGGACCATGCCAGTCGGGAAGACGGGTGTCTCCCCTTTCGGTGGATGGGGTGGACTCGGTTCCAAACCGTGCACCACACCGTCGGTCGGAGGATGGCGGCGCGCACCAAGCGAGCTCGAGTCGAAACGAACGAAGATGGAGTGCAAGTGGAGCAGCGGGATCCACCGGAAGACGAGGAAGGTCCCTCTGGTGCAGAAGAGGAAGGAGATTCCCAAGGAACCTCGCCAGAAGAGACCGACGAAGACGAGGAGGATCTGGACGGAGAAGAGGAAGACGACGACCACATAGACGTCGACATCGAATTCTACGATCCCAAGGAAGGTGATTTCCTGGGAATCAAATCTATGCTGCAGCTATACTTGGACGGAGAACCGTTCAACCTCTCGGAACTTGTAGACCAAATCATCAAACAAAGCAGGGTGGGGTCGGTGGTAAAGACTGGAGAAGATGGAGATCCAATTGGGATCATTTCCGTCCTGAATCTGCACAAACACAGCAACATGACTTTCGTGAAAGAGCTGAAGTCTCACCTTCGATGCAAATGCCCGGACAAAGAGTCTCAAAAGGAGATAGACCGGGTCTTTACGACCCAAGGGGTGGGCCTCATCCTCAGTGAGCGCTTGCTTAATTGCCCGCCCAGCATGTCCGCCCCTCTACAAGATGCGATATTTGACGAAATCGCATGGGCAACGGAGGATGAGCCGACGGAAGAGTTGAGGAAATCCTTCATTTTTCATGAATATCTGATGATCTCAAGAGTGTACCAAGCACCAGAAGGCACTTCCGGAAAGCAGAGTCACAGCAACAACAAAGGGAAGGGGAAGCCAGCTGATCTGATTTTCGTGCGGCCTGAAGACGAGATGTTTTTTGAATGCTGCAATTGGTATAGAACATACCCCTGTGCAAGAGTTGAGAGGGAGGGTGATCTACGACAGATGAGACTCGTGATGACAGTACCCTCCAAGAAAGTTGACACTGTCCGTTCACAGTTGCACTGTACCTTTGCATCATGACAGGGCAAACACTTCATTGCTGAAGCAAGAGTCGACAAGGCAGGTGGATGTGCTTGGGGTTCAAGCAGTAATTTTGAAGTTTTTTCTCTCTGTTCGGTGCTAAAACATTCCACCAAGCTGGCCAAGAGGGATGGGTCTCGCAGATCGAAGTCGAAATAAATACTTCTGGTTTTCAGAACTGGATCATCTGATAGTGTGAGCAAGGTGGCCTGTGCACGTGGAGCCTGAACTACATGTCGTTGCACAGAAATGCAATGCGCCTGGGATGTCCTAGGAAGTACTATTAGAACGGAGGAAAGCCTTTTACAGAGCTCATATTACATTCGTGCAGGCTACAAGGTCTCTCAATACATGTCCTGTATCCGTCCAGATGTGTAGGATGTGTTACGTGTTTATTTTGCGCCATGGCCTGGTTTGTTTGCTGGTTTGTTTCTTTGATGCTCGCCATATGTTTGCCGTCACGCACTTCCCGCATGTGTGAAGAGGAACCATTCAGTCCGGGTGATTTGAGTGCTAAGGGCCTGGCCGAGGACATTCAAGTCACATTCGATGGAAAGAGCATTCCTCGTATCGCACTGCAATGTTTTGGACGAGAACCATTGCGGATTTTGGACAAGACCAGGGGGTATTTTGCGGTTGGGAAGCGCATCAGCAACACATGCGAATACATTGGCTCCATCTACCTTTCGCTTTGTAGGTTTCTCTCTTCCCCACCATTTGGAAGTGGTAACTAGCCGTCAGAAGTGTATTACACAGCGCCCCTTCCAGAGTGGGACGGGCCACTAGACGGTAATCTTTGTTGTTTGGTGACTCTGAACTATTGTCTCCTGCACATCTGAGTGGGGCTGGTGCAGCCCTGCCCATCTCAAAGCAAAGGCTGGATCAGCAAGCAGACGCTGGGGCCCGCCTTTCCTGGCGAGTGTAGTTTCCCTTGGTAAGACTGTGAGATCTCAAGTGTAACCACTGGGCTTTGAGAAGGAGACAGATTAATCAGTTCAGAAGTCACTCGCCGATCAAGTTGACATTTGCGTGGATAGAGCTTACAAGGAGGCGGAAATAAGCCGCTGTGGTTCCTTGGCGTTGTCTCTTCGTTGTAACCTTGCCCCTATGGGCAAATTGAGGAAATAATTTGTGAATTAATCGTCATGTGCCAAAAACTTCGCTTCTCCGCAGCAGAGGGTTTTACATACTTGATTGGTAAGGTTGCTGGATGCCTCACTTCAACCCACGGCCTTAGAAGTCGCCCCTTTGTCTTCGATCTTGGATTGTGTGAGGCGTCACACGATCACCGGGTCCTCAAATGCCGTTGAAGCTTTGTCGTCATGCATGCCATATGTAACGTGGTGCTTCGGGGTCACTTTGGATGACTCAAGTATGTTCGAGGACCAAAGAATGAACTGCACCTTGGTCTACCCTTTGCGTCCCAACCTTGTCAGCGTGGAGGAAGGAAGGCATCAACCTCTATGTTCTCGATGGTTCTAAACAATATTGTTGATCGTTTAGGCGATATGACAAGTTCATTGTAGAGCGGAAACCTTCACGACGAGTGCTTCTCAACCCATATCGGAAATACTCCTCAAGGTAGGTCGGCCAATGATACCCTTTGCAAAGTCAGTGCACTCGCACTTCACCAAAAATACAACCTCCCACTACTAAAGAATATATTTGATTGCAAAATCTTCCACAAAGCGGCATGTTGTCGGACAATCTATCCCCTCATGCAGGCCACAACAATGACGCGTTCTTCACCTATTGTCTGCTTTCAGAGTCCGTTGCCTTTTGTTGCGTCCTTGTCGAAGAGCCTTGCCAGATCCATCGTCCCCCATGGGGGCCGACCTTAAGTGCATTGCGTGTTGGAGCATTGCAACTGGGTGAAAAGACCGAGGCACATGGTATGTGTAAAATAACACATGCCTTTTCGTACAAGAAGGTCGGAGGATGGAAGTCACGTTTTCGGAGGTACCCCTTGCTTGCGTCTCGTGGAGTAGTGCCCCCGACGTGCACGATATGCGATGGTCGATTTCTTGCGAGGGAATTCGCCGAACCCGAAGAAAGTTCTCCCTAGGCAAGGCCTTGCCCATTCCTAGGGGGAGGACAATTCCAAGGCCAGTTGAAAACCTAGGCAGATTTAGCCATGGTGGCAACTCGTGCCGTTGTGAGTAGTAGGAAAGGCGCGAACCTTGCAATTGTCCAACATGCCTTCGACAGCCAAGGAGCATGATGCGGTATTAAGCTTGGTCATCTAAAAAGTTTGACACCCCACGGCTAAAGTTTTGTAGGGAAAATTGAAAGTGCACTTGATTTTGTGGCAATTGGCATTTTTATTGGAGTACGACTTCTTTGGGGAAGCTAGTTTTCTTCATACTTTCGGTGCATAGGACTAGACCAGCATATCTTGTAAATTGCAGATTTTCAATCCAACGGCACATACGTGACGATGCATTACCTTGGCTGTCTCGAGAGAATGGGGTCAAAACCCCCCAAATGTGAGACCCTCCCAACCCAAAATAATCCCCCAGGCCTCCTCATCGGTCTATTGTTCTCATTCACGCCCTCCTTGGACTCTTGCCTACCTTCAACGTTGGAAGTTCACGCGCTAGGAGGGCCGTCGGTTGCTTCCAACACTTCGCATCATGCCGAACTCCAGTATGGCTCGTTTTTCAATTCAACTCTCAAGTTTGTGATCGTGAAAAGTCTTCTTTGCTCGTCTCAAATATGCCATTTTTGTGGGCTTTGCAGATCTTTTTTGTCTCCCACCCAAGTATCAAGAAAACATCGTATCATCTTTTTGTTCAAGTCCTAGTTTATTCAAATATTGGGCGAAAAAGTCGGACTGGACATGGTCGTGGTAAACGCGACCCGTGCATGGAAAACATGCGAGGTTGCTTGGAAAGTGCTCATTCTGAATTCATTTGCTTCCTTCCAGGAAATTGCAGCCTTCAGCTATGTTGCACGGTTTGCGGTCGACGTTGAGCCGAATAGGATACCACCTAGGTGAATACTTGGGCACTGCGTCCAACTTTCGCCTTGAAAACCCGTATGGACCGGCGGGCTTGATCGACCCGACTGCCGGCGACAGGCATGAGCCTCGAGCAGAGCGCAGGGGACATCGGATTTGACGGCTTGCACTGGTGCAAGTATTCGAGGCGCTGCTGTCAATTCGTGTTACAAAAGAGAAAGAGAATGCTAGATACTTGCCCAACCTATCCTTGGAAGAGATGTCTTCGTTGGCATACTAGGGGATTGTTCACCATTCCAATACATTCATTTGCAGAAGATAGTGCATGGCGCCCAAGGAGAGCTGGATAAAGCCAAGGTGGCATCACCAAGTACGGCAAACGTGTCTGATGCAAACTCACGTCCGGGCAACGTGACTGCACCACGTACCCAGTTACTTTCGGCCGGCAAAGGCAAGCAAATCTTACTGCAGCTTGCCGGCTCTTTCAACCTCGCCGTAGTCGATGCCCCATCCTCCCGCTTGTCACTGTTCCAAAACCTGGATGATGTTCAACGGGCTTGACCACACACAGTGCGCTGTGGATTCGTGCACGCACGCAATGGGTGCGAGCCGCCGAGAAAGAATGTGCGTAGCATCCACTCCTTACTACGCTTCTAAAAGAAGTTCTGGGACCCTCGTTTTCCATGTCAAGTAAGACGTTGTAGATGTGCTTGGACCAGTTTTCGACACTCTCACCTCTTTGCTTGACCTCTTTGTCAGTCAGTTGCTTGGGCATCACCCATGTGACGGTCAGCGTTTGTTTGACTTCGTCCATGTGGCCAGAGATAAGGTGAAGAGAAATTGCCTTCATGACAAGGATTTCGATCCTTGCCAATGGAACCTTGGAAGACTTGGCCAAGGAGTCGAATGTAAATTCCGAGTTGACTGCCGAGGCGGCAATAATGCGATTCACCAGAGCGAGTAAGGAAACCTTCTGCTCAATCTTGGGTTTGTTTTCGACCAGCAGAGGCTGAGCGTTGAAGTAATCCGCATGCTGGTTGGTGACGGCCTCGAAGCCTACGAGATCACCACCGTCGACACTCTCCAGGAGCGCGTGCAGCCACTGGTGCGGCCCCTGACGCAGCCCTTCCACGAGCGGGTGTCTCAACAGCTCCCCAAACGTGTAAGTATCCTCTCCAAGCAGAGCTGCGAGCACGAGATCCACGGCAAACATGGTCTTGTCTTCGTTGGGCATCGTTTTCAAGTCGACGTAAGCCAAATAGGTGAGAGCGTTCTTGTAGTACTGAGAGAATTGGCGATTCGCCTTGAGGCTGTCGCAGGAAGCCAAATAGAACGCTGCCTGCAGTTCTGGCAAAGGGTCCTGCATGGACTCGATTTCGTTCTTGCTTTCTTGGATGATGTTCTTGGCGGCGGCGTGCTGTCCCTGGTGCACCTGCATGCCAGCCATGGAGAGACGCAGCAAGAGGACGGCCTGTTGCCATCCGGTGGCTCTCGTCTGTTCCACTCGCTTGCTCGCACCATTCAAGAACTCGATGGCGTTTTCGGGGTCATCGATCTGCTCGCTCGCCTGGACGGCGAGCTGTACGGTTCGAAGACGGATCGGTCAGCACCAGTCCTTCGTTCGGAGAGGCGGTGGCCGGTGATCGCGGGGTTGCATCCTGGTTGTCTTCGTCGCACGCACCTTTGCCAATCGGAAGGGTTGCAGCCTGTCTTCGAGCGGACGCAGAACAGCTTCGTAGACTTGCACGAGCAGCTGTCCTTGCGCACGCACGTCTTCCTTGGCGTAGAACGCTTCCACGTTCACAGTGAGCTCGTGCCAGAGTTTCTTCTCCAACAGGGCGCCCATCTCCGCGAAAACCGCGGCGTGTTGGGGCCATTTTTCGATCAGGCTGTCCATTGAGTTGCGTTCCCGTCTTTCGATCGGGCGTGTATCCAAGTTCGTAGGCCTTCTGACGTCGAAGCAGGTACGTGCGTGTCCGCTCGATCAGGTGGGAACGCCACGTCCCAGGATTCGTGTGAAAGGACGATCGACGATCCTTCCGAACCGGTTTCCTTTGAAAAGGAGGGTTCGAAAGGGAAGGAAGGAGGGTCGATTCGAAGGAAAGGGATGGGTAAGGCGTGGGTCGAAATGACCAGGGCACTCGAAGCCGGAAGACCTTGGGAGAAGAAACTCCCCCCGACCGCGAGGATGGGTCGATTGATGGCGAGGATGGACGCGCTTATCCGAGCCATGGCGTACGGCCATCCCCACGAGCGTCAACGCAGGAAAATGGGCACGCGAGGAAGGGCGGAGGACGACGAACCATCGGTTCGTGTGCCCACACGTTCGAGGCGAAAGAGGACCACGTCCTTCAAAACGCGCTAAAACGTTCGAGACAAGCGCCAGGAAGCAATCACAGTCGCAAGAAGGGATTCACACTCTCGCTCGACACTTCACGGTCCCGGTCAGCGCGAGGTCTGCTACGCATCGAACACACACACCCATGATCGATCCTCCACCAGGCACTTCAGCAACGTCAACGAGAGGCGCGCACGGCGGCGCATCACGAACGCCCCCTTGCGCGATCGTGCATCGCTTTGGGAACCTGCCGACCCATATCGTTGATGGCAGGATGTGCGCCCTCGGGCACCGATGTGCGTCTTTGTACGATACGAGCACAATCTCTTTCGTTCGTTGCTTCATGAACGTTGGTTCGGCCCACGAGCTTGCAGGTGACACCATCCGCGACCCCGAACTCTCCCCCCCCCTCCTCCTTCCTCCCCTTGTCTATATGGCCATGGAATTTCCTCGTGCGCAAACGGGATCGTTGTGTTTGTTCAAGCGGGGCATTCGATCGTGGACCCCGGGGGAAGGTAGTTTGCACCACGTGGTCCTATGGATGACTTCCACGTCCGATTGGCTCTTTCCACACGTTTTGCACTCGCAGGGACACGTCCCGATCGAACGCTCCTTCCGACATCCGCCCACCCGTTCCGGTTCCCTCGGGCGTTGTCTTGGGACGATCGATCCTCTCCCCCTCGTGCTCCGTGTGTCCCCCACCCACGGGGACGTTTCCATCGAATGAATGGTCCACCTTTCCGGTCCTGTCCTGTCTCCGACTGTCCTGGTCCGATTCGATGGGGGTGTTTCCCCTCTTGACCGTCGGACACGTGGTTTCGAGACCCGACCCGAGGATGGGTGGACGCGGTTGGGTGGATGCGCTGTGGGACGTGGGACAGATCGCGGCATGGGGTGGAGATCGCGTGGATCCCGTGCGAAAGAGGCAGCTGCTACATGCAGCGACGGGAAACACGCGAGACGTCTGCCTGGTGGCGAGGTGCAAGCACTGGAACACGGAGAAGGGGGTGTACGAAGACCACCTGCCAACCGGAGACACACCGTCGCAAGTGGCCTACTTGCTGGTGTGTACGCACAAGAGAGACGGGTTCGATGCCGACGGAAGGGATGCGCTCCTCGAAAACGCCAAAGCAGCGTTGGTGGTGTGGGGAGCGCTGGCAGAAGATGCCATACGCAAACAGCCGGTGATGGACCTCTTCCAACGCTTGGCCAAACTCAAGGAAGGGGATCGGCTCCTCCTGTCCGGTCTGGTGGACGAGTGGGAGCGCCGCTTGCAGTCGACTCTCGAGAGCAAAGGAAGGAAACAATCCAACGAAACAATCTTCGAAGAATACCTGGAAAAATACAACAGCACGGAAGTGCTGCTTACCAACGTCGGGTTTCAGGACTTCATGAAAGCCGTGCCATCTCAGCAGGCCTCGCTGTTTATTCGATGCCTGCGATGCATCGACCTCTTCCACCCGCACTTTGCGTTTGTGCTCGTGGATCGCCAATCGGACGGTCCTTGTGAAGCGTTCTTCGAGGCCATGTCCACGCACCTCGTAGAAGAACTGTGCACCTGCAGCGAACTTCACGTCCGCATGTTCCAAAAGCTGTTCGATGACCTCTACGTGCAAGGCACCAGGCAGAAAAAAAAGGGCGGACTGGAGGCGCTCTCGAGCGAGCTCGGAAAACTCGACACGCTTTCGAAGGAGAGCCTGTACCTCCTGGCCGAGGACCTGCTCCACATTGCAGCGATCACCATCCCCCAATACATGGGGCACATCGCGCTGGGAATGTGCCTGGTCATCCAAGGAGCCAAACGACAGGACATCTACGGTGAATTGAAACCCCGCATGACTTCGTTCCTGGACGAACTGGCGGGCAGAGACCTCAAAGCGGCCCTGAAAGTTTACGTCTGCATCTGCAGTTCGTCCTTGGCACGGGACGTTTCCGCGCACACCTCGGAAATCCTTTCGTACGTGAGCGCAAGCCAGAGCGTACCATGGGCGACGGTGTTTCCGAGCGAACAATCCATGGACGTGGATCCCGCGCAGGAATCCGCAGGAGAGGAAAGCATGCTGGAGCTTCGGGACGCCGTGGGACCCTACCGATAACAAAGCCGTCGGCGCACGTTTCCGCGGCTTCGTTCGCCCCGCCTCCAAGGGATGGAAGGAGGAACGCGATGGGATCCTTTTCTTCCCGGCGTTGTGCCCGTGCCGGGTTGCGCGAAAGGAGGGCTGGTTCCGGGGAGCCAAGACCGGTGCTTACTTGAGAAGGGGAAAGGCGATGACATCCCGGATGGACGGGCTGTCCGTGAGCAGCATGACCAGCCTGTCGATCCCGAGTCCCATCCCCGCGGTGGGCGGCATGCCGTGCTCCAGCGCCGTGATGAAGTCCTCGTCCAGGATGACGTCGTAGTCCTCGTTCTTGGCCCGGTTGTAGGCATCCTCCCCCCTTCCCGACGCCCTTCGGAGCTCTTGCTCCTTCATGGATCTGTGCGTCTCGATCTGCGCTTGGAGACGCTTCCTCTGCTCCAGCGGGTCCGTCAGCTCGGAAAAGGCGTTGGCCAGTTCCCGCCCGTACACGAACAGCTCGAAGCGTTCCACCAGGCCCTCCTGTTTCCTGTGCGGCTTGGCCAGGGGAGAAATCTCGACCGGATGATCCATGACGAAGGTGGGCTGCATCAGCGTCTGTTCCACGGCCCCCTCGAAGATTTCATTGACGAGGTGACCCTTGGTGGGCGCGCCCCGAACCGCGTCCAGGGTGCCTTGGGTCACCTGCCTGCCGTCCAGGGCTTCCAGGGCCTTCTCCTTGGCTCGTTCCAGCGTGTCCGATCCCTCGAGAGCGAGCCCGGTCTCGCTTCGCACCAGATCGTGCATGGTGGCGCGACGGAAGGGAGGGGTCAGGTCGATCGTCTCGCCTTGATACAGGATGGTCGTGCTCCCGCACACCTTCTCCGCACAGGTGGAGACGATCTCTTCCGTCAGGCGCATCATGTCTTGGTAGTCGGCGTAGGCCTGGTACACTTCGATGGAGGTGAATTCCGGATTGTGCCGGGTGGAGATCCCTTCGTTGCGGAAGATCCTTCCGATTTCGTACACCCTTTCGAAGCCTCCGACCACCAGCCTCTTGAGGTGCAGCTCGGTGGCGATGCGCAGGGAGAGGTTCTTTCCCAGGGCGTTGTGGTAGGTGAGGAACGGCTTGGCGTCTGCGCCACCCGCGGCGCTTTCCAAGACGGGCGTTTCGAACTCCAGGTACTCGCGCCGTTCGAGGAAGGAACGGAAGTGCGACACCACGGCGGCTCTTTTTCTGAAGGTGTCTTTGACGCTTGGGTTGACGATGAGGTCCACGTATCTCTGTCGGTATCGTTTCTCCACGTCCTGCAATCCGTGCCACTTGTCCGGCAGTGGGAGCAGGGACTTGGTGAGCACCTGCATCTGGGACACGTGGACGGAGAGTTCTCCTTTTTCCGTCCTTTTGATCCCACCCGTCGCGCCCACGATGTCTCCCACGTCCACGTTCTGTTTGACGTGTTGGAAGGCCCCGTTTGCGTTTTCGTCCACGCCTGATTCGTACGCATCCATCCGTTTCTTGTCCAGGTAGAGCTGGATGTCTCCGGATTCGTCGTTGATCTTGAAGAAGGCCAGTTTCCCGAACACGCGTTTGGCGACGACTCGTCCTGCCACGGACACGACGGCGTCTGCGCGCATTCCGTCCGGTTGTTGCGCTTCTTCCCCGTCGGGCAGTTCACGATGCAGTCGGTGCAGTTGTTTTGCGTCGTGCGTCCTGTCCCATCGATAGGCGTACGGATCGATCCCTCCTCGTTTCATCTCCACGGCTTTGGCGATCCTGGCGCCACGGAGCTCTTCCAGGGTGTTTTGCGGCGTTGGTGTGGGGTTCCTCCTCCCTTTCTTTCCATTGCGAGGGTTGTTTTTCGCGTCGCATTCCTTCGGATCCTTCGCCGAGGTTCCTTGGCATCTCGTGCACGCCTTCCCGTCCCTCCATCCTCCCGCACGCGGGCGTGGGAGTCCCACGCGACGTGCGCCGTCGATCCACGCGCGTGCCATGCTCCCTTCTCCTCCCTCCTCCTTTTCTCCTTGGGTCTCCTCCACCTCGGATCCCCATCCCCTCGGGATCCTTCCCCATGTCCCTCGGTTGTCCGATCGATTTCGGGACACCGGGGGATCCGAGGCCGTCGAGAGGGGGATGGAAGGGATCGTGTCCCCAACCCATGCCCCGGTTCGACCGGAATGGAATGGAGGGGGAGGGTCCAGGTGTGGGCGTGGCGAATCCCTCCCCCAGATTGCACGACATGCGCGGGACGTGGCGATGGGGAGTGGCCCATGGACGTGGATCGTGGTGGTGGGAAAGGATGGGACACAACGGGACGGGAAACCATCCCGAGTACTTCGATCGGAACCTCAAGAGGATGCATCGTGATCGAGCGGCGTGGAAGACCCAAGGGATGGGACGAGATCCACTGCAGGAAGAAGTGACCAGGAACCTGCTCGATCGACTGAAAGACTGCAAAGACAAACGAACCGATCACGTGGTCGTCCTGGGAGGTGCAGGTGAGAACGAACCGAACCAACGAAAGATGATCGCGAAGATCCGCGACGAACCAAGCACCGTCCCCGTACGTACCCACAGAGATCCTTCGAGGGAACGAAAGCTGACAACCAGAACGAAACGCGCGTCGAACGACGCCATCGATCGCCGCGAACGAAACCAACGCACGTCCACGGAGCCTCGAGCGTGCTGGCCCGACTGCACGAAGAATGGAAAGAGAAGATCGAACGCATCACCGTCCTGGACCTGTCCCACGACATGCTGCAAAAGTACAGAGAAGAAGTGCGCGACAGAAAACCAGAGATGCCGGCGCGAAGGTTCTACGTCCAAGCGGACGAAGAATTCCTGCCCCTCAAACCCGCCAGTGCGGACGTCGTCATCAGCTGTCTAGGCATGCACTGGGCGAACGACCTGCCCGGTGCGTTGAAGCAAATCCGACACGTGCTCAAGCCAGACGGCCTGTTCCTGGGCGCCATGCTGGGTGGAGAGACGCTGTGCGAACTGCGAATCGCTTGCCTGCTGGCGGAACAAGAGGTGGAAGGGGGGGTCAGCGCCAGGGTCTCGCCCTTTGCCAGGGTGAACGATGCGGGTAGCGTGCTCACGGCGGCCGGGTACACGCTGGCCGCCGTGGACGTAGACACCATCATGATGCGCTACGAGCATCCCAATCAAC
This sequence comes from Picocystis sp. L7, assembly GCA_020975725.1. Taxonomy (NCBI): domain Eukaryota; kingdom Viridiplantae; phylum Chlorophyta; class Picocystophyceae; order Picocystales; family Picocystaceae; genus Picocystis; species Picocystis sp. L7. The sequence goes on along the minus strand of QXJR01000019.1, from coordinate 511,332 downwards.
TGGTGGAACATCTCAGGGACATGGGAGAGACAAACGCCCAGAAGCTGCGAAGATCGTACATACCTAAGAAGACGCTCGATGCTTCCATCCACAAGTACATCGATCAATTCCAAGAAGAAGACGGCAGCGTGCCGGCCACCTTTGAAATCATTTTCATGACCGGATGGGCTCCGCACGCTAGCCAGCAGAAGCCGGCCCGAAGAGGCTCCGCCACCGTGTCCATGAAGGACATCGACCAGCTGACGGACGAGGACGGATCAAGCCCCACTCCCCAGTGACGCGGGACGGACCGTGCTTGGGTCCCATGGCGTGCGCGCGCGCCGCACGGGCCAGGCGTGCTGGAGCTTCCGAACCGCGCTCGCTCGCGGCCTCCCGTTTTCGGCCACGGGGCGTAGACCCCGTCCAGCGAGAGAAGACGAGTTTGCCCTTCCTTGCCGAGGGCAAGGAGCCATGGAGGAGGCCGGCGTGGTGCTCGGTCGATGTCCGACGACCCCAAGCTACGCCACATATCCCGGAAGGCCCATCCCCACTGTGTCCAGGCGTTCGGGGGTGAACTTCGTCCCCCTTCTCCATGACAGGACTACACCATGCGGCCGGTGAGGCTGAAAGCGCGTGCCTCTTCGACCAGGACGTCCACCAGCTTTCCCTGGAGCTCGGGGGGTCCTTTGAAGAATGTAAGTTTGTTTCCCCTGGTCCTGCCCATGAGCTGCGTTGGATCCTTGGGATTGATCCCTTCCACCAGGATTTCCTCCACCCGCCCTCGGTACCGTTGCGAACGTTCCTCGGCCACCTGCTTGACCACCCGATTGATCCTCTGAAGCCTGTCCTGCTTGATGAGATCGGCCACTTGATCGTCCCGTTCGGCCGCCGGGGTCATGGGCCGGGGGGAGTAGGCGGCCGTGTTGACGAGATCGAACCCGATCTCTTGGATGAGGGTGACGGTGTCCATGAATTGCTCTTCCGTCTCTCCGGGGAATCCGACGATGACGTCGGCGCTGAGGGAGGCGTCCGGCATGTACTTGCGTATGTTCTCGATGATGCCCAGGTACCTTTCCCTGGAGTATCCCCTTTTCATGGCCTTGAGAACGTCGTTGTTCCCGGATTGGAACGGGATGTGGAAGTACTCGCACACCTTGGGCAGTTCGTGGCAGGCTTTGATCAGCCGATCGGCAAAGTAACGGGGATGGGAGGTGGCGAATCGGATGCGTTCGATCCCCGGCGCATCGTGCACGTGATAGAGCAGATCGGTGAACCTCCACCTCTGCGGCGTACCGTCCTCCTTCTTGGGCATCACGGCGTCCAGGTCCCTCCCGTAGGCATCGATGTTCTGCCCCAGGAGGGTGATCTCCTTGTATCCTGCCTCTCCGACCGCGTGGCATTCCCTTCGTATGGCGTCGGGTTCCCGGCTCTGTTCCACTCCCCGCACGTTGGGCACCACGCAGTAGCTGCACCTTTCGTTGCACCCGTAGATGACGTTGACCCATGCGGTGGTCCTGGAATCCCTCCTGGGGACGGCGATGTCTTCTTCGATGTGTATGGGTTCGATGGCGCACACTTGTTGTCCGAGCTCCACCTGTTCCAGGAGGCTACCGATACGATTGGCGTGGTGCGGTCCCATGACCAGGTCGAGTTCCGGCACCCTGCGCAGCAGCGTTTCCCCTTCTTGGGACGCCACGCATCCCGCCACCACGATTTTGAGGTGCGGTTGTTTGCGTTTCCTTTCGGCTTGGATTCCGAGCGCCGAGTAGACTTTCTGTTCTGCCTTGTCTCGTATGGAGCACGTGTTGTAGACGAGCACGTCCGCCCGTTCCGGATCATCGCAGTTGACGTATCCGGACGTTTCCAGGTCTCCTGCCATGCGTTCTGCGTCGGCTTTGTTCATTTGGCACCCCCAGGTGTGGATGTAGTACTTTTTCTTGCCCTGTGCGTCCTCCTCGGTTGCTTCGTTGGATCGGACGAGGACGTGTCCATCCCTGCCGCAGTAGAGGTCCGAGGTAGCGCCATGCTTCGCTTCCATCGCGGCGTTGGTTTCGGCTTGCGCCTTCGTCCTCGTCCGATTCGGTTCCCAACGACCCCATCCCTTCCTGTCGACCACCCTTCCGTTCGTCCACCTCCCTTCCGCTCGGTTCGCGTAGGAACGACCGCCACGAAGCCTCGGTTCGCGCACCACTGCCCTGCGGACGTGCCTCACGGGCGTGGCCATGGCGTGGGAGCGCACACGGGATCCGCGCGAAAAGGAGGATGGACGTGTCGAACCGTACCTCCTCTTGCCCCTTGCCCTTCCCAGACCCCCCTTGCCAAGGGAGGGGGGGAACGGGACCCCCCTCGTGGGGGAGGGGAAGGCCAAGGGAGGAGGTTCGATCCCTCCGTTCCTCCCTCCCTCTCCCACGCGGGAAAAGGACCCCCCCCCCCTCGTTCGGGGGTGGGGGTTGGGGGGGTGGCGGCGGATCCCTCCCTCCCTCCCTCCCTCCCGTGTGTGTGTGTGTCTGTGTCTGTGTGGGGGTGGGGAAAGGTCCCTCTCGCTTCGATCGGTCCCATCCCCTGCCTCCCTTCCGATCGATCCCCGTTCCCTTCCTTTCAGGGACCAAGGGAAGAAAGGGATGCACCCCATCGGAGAAAGCAGGGAGATAGGATCCATTCACACACGTGGGAGAACGACGCGAACGTGGACGGGATGTTCCGCCATCAACCTGGTTTTTTCGTGAAACCGGAGAACGCGCTCAAGAGAGCCGAGGAACTGGAAGCGGTGGGACAGACCCAAGCCGCACTCAAAGCACTGCACGATGTGCTCACCTCCAGGAGACACCGGAGCTGGTCCAACGCACTCGAAGGGATCATGATGAAATACATCGACCTGTGCGTGGAACTCAGGAAAGGAAGGTTCGCCAAAGACGGACTCATCCAATTCAGGCAAGTCTGCCAAACCGCAAGCATGTCCTCGCTCGAAGACGTCATCCAACACTTCATGGAAAAAGCCACCCAAAAAGCAGTGCAAGCGTCGGAAATGCTACAGGTGAAGGAGGCGAACGAAACGAAAGAAAAAAAAAAACGAACGCGCGTGAAACGATGCGAAACGATCGAAGGATGCGATGCGAAGATGTCCGAACCGAACCGCGCGCTGACCAAGCCACGTCCTCGCCAACCCGCGATCGCGATCCGATACCCACGCCCAGGAAGAAACCTTCGACATCGTGGACCTCGAAGAAGACTACACGCCAGAAGAGCTCATGCTCAATCACCTGATCGAAGAAAAACAAACCGAACACACCGATCGCGAAATCGTGATGCCCTGGTTCAAGTTCCTCTGGGAGACCTACCGCACCGTCCTGGACGTGCTCAGGAACAACAACAAAGTGGAACCGCTGTACGCCATGACCGCGCAGAGGGCGTTCCAGTTCTGCATCAAGTACAAGAGGACCACCGAGTTCCGGAGGCTCTGCGATCTCATCCGCAACCATTTCAACAACCTGCAGAAGTACAAGGACCAGAGGGACAGGCCGGATCTCAACTTGGCGGAAACCCAACAGCTCTACCTGGAAACCAGGTTCGAGCAACTCAAAGCCGCGTGCACCCTGGAGATGTGGCAAGAGGCGTTCCGCACCGTGGAGGATATCCATGAGCTCACCAAGTATCTGCGCAAGTCCCCCAAGCCACAGATGATGATGACCTACTACGGAAGGCTGGTCAAGATCTTCGGAGTGTCCGGACACGACAACTACTTGGCCTACTGCTGGCTCAGGCTCTACGTGCTCTGCAAGTCCCACTCCAAAACCATGAAAGAAGGGGATCTCTCGCTCATGGCCACGGCCGTGGTGCTGTCCACCCTGGCGGTCCTGCCCTACGAGAGGAAGGCGCTCGGAAGGTTTGACATCGAGCAAGAGTCCAACCAACGCATTGCCGGAATCCTCAGCTTCAACCAAGATGCGAAGCGGGACGTCAGGGAAAGCTTGACCAGGGAGGCCCTCATGGCAGAGATTCGCAACCGGGGCCTGCTCCGCTTGGTGCCCCAGGAGGTGGCCGACCTCTTCCATATGATGGAGGCGGACTTCTACCCCATGGACATCTGCAAGCAGGTAAGGCCGCTTTTGGAAGCCCTGCCAGATTTCCGCGGGGAATTCGGCGCTGGGAGCCCCATCGATGTGCTGGATCCGGCCCAGTTCACCCCGGCCCTCAGGCAGCTTGCTCTGCTGCGCATGCTGCAGCAGGTTTCGACGGTGTACGTCTCCATGAAGATTCCGAATCTCTTGAAGATGATTTCCTCGCAGGACTTTGCCGTGGTGGAGAAGGTGATCGTTGATGCTGTGCGCAACGAGTTCTTGTCCATCAAGATCGACCACAGGAACGGGACACTGCACTTTGGCGCTCAGACCCTGGAGAGCGAGAAGGTCAGGGGTCAGCTTTCCCTGCTCGCCATGAGGCTGAACAAGGCCATGTGCATGCTCTATCCGGAGGTGAGCCCCGAGACGGTGGCGTCGAAAAAGAGCAAGGTCAAGCACGCCCTGTCCTTGTTGGACGAGGAGCACAAGAGGGCCTTGACCCGTAAAGTCTTGATCGAGCGACGCAAGGAGGAGCAGGAGAGGCTCGCCCAGGAGCAAGAGCAGCAGGAGGCGATGGAGAAGCTGCGTCAGCAGAAGATCGCGGAGGAGCTGGAGAGGAAGAGGTTGGCGGAGGAATCCCAGCGTCGCGAGGAGGAGCGCATCCGCAAGGAGATCGAGCAGAAGGAGCTGGAGGAGGCCAGGGCCCTCCTGGAAGCAGCCAAGGCAAAGAAGGGCAAGAAATCCAAAATCACCGAGGATGCGAAGCTGGACAAGAAGCAGCTCATGGAGGACGTGCTCAGCGAGCAGATCAAGGAGAGGCAGGAGCAGGAGCGCAAGCTTCAGAAGCAATCGAAGCACATGGAGTACTTTGAGAGGGCCCGTCGCGAGGAAGAGGCGCCCTTGCTGGAGGCCGCCTACCAGCGCAGCTTGGTGGAGGACCAGGAATACCACGCCCAGCTGCAGGTGGAGTTTTTGGAGCAGCACAAGAAGCAGTGGGAACGGGATCTGGAGGAGAAGAAGCGCTTGCTGAGGATGGAATTCGACAAGAACGAGTACCAGGAGCTTCTGATGGATCGTCGCGCGGCGGAATTCGCCCGTCTGGAGGCGGCCCGTCGGGAGCGCGTTGCCGAGCAGCGCGCGATGCGCAAGTCCCAGCGCGACCTGGCTCGTCGTCGTGCGTACGTGGCGCGCATGCGCGAGATGGAGGACGCGTACCTGAATGCGGTGGAGGAGCTACGGATCCGCGAGGAGGAGGCTGAATCGATGGAGCGCCGTCCTCCTCCATCGGATCGATTCCGTCCCGCGCCCTTGTCTACGATGGACGCTGTGCCTTCAAGGGTTGCGGAGCGGGGTCCGCCCCCTCCCCAGGCGGAAGGCGATCGTTGGATCCGTCCCGGTCCACCCGCGTCGGATCGTCCCATGGCCGCGCCCGCGGAGGGCGGAGAGGGGGATCGATGGACGAGGAGGGGGGCTGCCCCGCCCCCACCGCCTCCCGCTGCACGCGGGGATGGACGCGGTCCGCCGCTTGCCAACCAGACCTTCGTGCCCCCCCACAAGAGACGAGGCGTCGGTGCACCCAGGACGGACGAGGTGCGACCGAGGGAAGATACGCGTCCCCCTCCACCCCCGCCGAGGAGGGGCGGCGAACGCTGGTGAACGCCAAGACGAGGGGACGGCGATCGACGACGATCGCGCGCGCGTTTGTGCGCCGGATTCCATCCGAACGTCAAGGGGTAAGGAAGAGGAGCCATCGAACGTCCCGTCCGACCCCGGTTTACCCCCCTCGATCGACCGACCGACCCTGCCACGCGTCCGGCGAGTGGCGTGCGTGATCGAGCACAGCTTTATTCCATACGCGCCAAGACGATCGTGCGGGGATGCGCGATCCGCATTTATTGGTGTGCGCCCTGTTCCATTCCCCTGCGACGTTCCCCTCCGTCGCATCGACGGTTCAATCGCCCCCCGTGGCGGAGGCGGGCGAGCGTCGGCCTCCGTGCGAAGGGGCCTCTTCTTCCGCGCCGGGATCGTCCGCACCGGGTCGACGCCGCGGCGTTCCGTTGTACGTCTTGGACGCGATGCGAAAGAGTTCCACCCCCTTGGCACCCGTGGCACGGGCCACGCGCTGGAGGTGCAGATCCCAGGGCGATTTGGCCCGTGCTTGGGGCGCCTTCAATCCCAGCAGTTGGGCCAACGCGGGACCGCCACCCCAACGCTCCAACGCCCTGGCGATGTCGTTCCTGCCCTTGCGTTGGAACTCCGTGCGGGTGGGCATGACCTTCGGATCCAGGCCGTGGGACCATTGGAACCCTTCGATCTCCTCGCGCACGGTATCCAATCGATCCCAATGTCCACGCGGCTTGCGTGCAGGGTAGGCCAGCGGCATCCCGGTGGCTTCGGCCACCTTGACGGCCCCGCCGTGGTGGGCGATGGCCTTCTCCAGGTCCGTCCTCCTCGCCTTCCTCAGATCGGAACGTGGAGGCAATCCGCACGTCTCCCCGAACGCTCTCTTCAGCTCCCTGGCCAGGACCTCCAGGTCCTCCTTCATGTCCGCCAGGCCGGGACGGGTGGGACCCCCACCACGGGTCTCCTCGGCCGCTTCGATGCGATCTCGGAAGGCCAGCAGCATGGCGGGCACGTCCTCGTACACCACCTTCTCGTCCAGCGGCTCCCCGTTCCACACGGGGCGACGCTTGCAATGGGGCGCCCCGGGGCGTGCCATGCGTGCTTCCATGGCGAACTTGAGCATCACCGGGCTCCCTGGTTCGTCCATCCCGTCCCCGGGTTGGATCAACCACTTCCCTTGCACCTGTCGAGGATCGTCCCCTTTCTCCGGGGAGATGTCCTTGATCCGAAACTGCATCTCCACGGGATCCTTGACCACCACGTCCATCTGGACGCGTGCGTCCAGGGGCACGGCCACGAGGTGGGTGCGATAGGTCTGCTGATACCTACGCCTCCGGTTCGGGGTTCGGTTGGGCTTGTGTTCTTGTTCTTCTCCATGTGGCACGCGCACGCTGCGCACCAGTCCCGGCACGAACCGGCACCAATCCGACACGTCTTGGAGCACGTTCCAGGCCCTTTCTCGGGTGGCACGCACGCGCACGCTGGCCACCGCTCTTCGATGGAGGTGGGTGGCGTCGTCCAGCCTACGCAGGTGCACTTGCACGTCCGGTTCGACCTCTCCTTTGTTTCCTTTCTTCCCTGCTTGCTTTCCTTTTCCCTTTTCGTTCCCGCTCGAAGCGGCGTGTTCCTCGGGTTGCGTTTTCGCCGTCGTTGGTTTCGCGTTCGTGGTTTGCAGCGGATCCGGTTCCTTCCAGGCCGCACGTGCGAATCCGGGCACGCTGGTTTCGGCGCTGGTTTCCGCCTCTTCGACGGCACGACGCACCACGTGTTGGAGGATGGCTCTTGCGTCTTCTTCCAGCACCCTCTGTGCGCCGCGTGCGTCTTCGGGTGCGAGCACGGCCATGTCCAGCGCCAGTTTTCCTCGTCCTGGTTCCGTTCCACTGGTCAGGGTCCACCTGGCCGCACCGTGCTGTCCGTCCACTCGCATGCGCCACACGTCTTCTTCCTTCTCCACCTGTTCGGTTTCGTTTCCGCTGCGCTTGGCTTCGATCCTGCATTGGACGTGGCTCCGGTTGGTCATGGAGGCGTAGATCCCGTCCACGTACGACACCACGTGGGTCCTCTTTCCCACCACTTCTTTCTTGCTGCGAATCTTTCCTTGGGATCCACGTCTTTCCTGGATCCTTCCTCCATCTCGTGGTGTTGGTTCCGATCCGAACACCTTGGGTGGAAGAGGTCCGATCCCCATGGACGGGATCGCGTCGCCACCTGGCGTGGATTCTGCCACGGCACGTGGGAGGTGACGGGCCACGCGTTCGATCACGCCATGACACGCGTGCACGCGGTGCCACGTCCATCCTTCTTCCCACGCGTCCCTTCCCGTCCCGCGCCTCTTCGATCGTCCATCTTCATCATCTTCCCTTCCGGTCGCGGTGGAGGTCGGGTGCGACGGTTGGGCTCGGATCCATCCTTCACGGTGCTTCGGTTTCTTCCTTCGCATCCCATGCGTGGACGGTTGTGGCCACCACGCTCGCGTGGTGGATCCACGGCATGGCGGTGGCATGGTGGGATGGTCCCGACCGCCCTCCTTCCACACCTCCCAAGCCCACGTGCCCACCCGACCACGTCGTCGGGATACGTCCAACTCGTTCCCTCCTTTTCCCTACTTCTCTCCTTTCACCCCTTCTTCTCACCTTTCTTTTCACCCCTACTTCTCGCCCTTCTTTTCACCCCTTCTTCTCACCTTTCCCTACTTCTCTCCTTTCCTTTCACCCCTTCTTCTCTCCTTTCCTTTCACCCCTACTTCTCACCTTTCCCTTCACCCCTACTTCTCGCCCTTCTTTTCACCCCTTCTTCTCTCCCTTCTATCCCTTCTCCTCCCCTTCTCTCCTCTTCTTCTCATCCCTTCTTCCCTTTCGACCTTCTGTCTCTGGGTGGCCCAGGCCCACACGCGCATCCAACGAGGGAACACACAAGCAAACGCACACGCCCGGAGTGGGGAGGAAAGGAATGCAAAAACACCAGGAGACCAGGCACTCGATTTACAGGAAAGGAAGAGCCACGGAATTGGAAGCCACGTTGGCCGTCCATGGATCGGACAGGTGGGCCCCCAGGTTCTCCAACGGACTGGATCCCGTGGACGCCGCCTGGGCGAAGAAACCAAGCATGGCCATCATGGCCAAACGTCCGTTCTTCACCTCGCGCAGCTTCATCTTCTCAAACTCGGGGCCCTTGGAGAAACCCATGGGATCGAAGATGCCGCCCGGGTAACCGTTCTCTCCCCCCTTGAACGCGGCCTCCAAACCGAGGAAGGAACCAGGAGCGCCCTGTGATCCGGGGTTCTTGAAATCCATGTAACGCTTCATCTCCGCGAAACCAAACATGTAATGCATGACCACCACCAACGTCACGAAGTTGGTCCAAGATATGTCCATGGCACCCGCCTCGTACCACACGGGAAGGTTCACCACGCCGAGCTTGGTGAGGAGCTCGGGGACCAACACACCCACCACGCCCAACATGGCAAAACGACAGTGCACCAACTCCGCCTGCACGTACCTGTCGTGATCGAGGTTCCACGTCCCGTCCATGCGCGTCAGCGAGGCTCAATGGCAAGCACGGGCACGTCCTCCGCCGTCGGAAAACGATCCCCTGGGCGAGTGTCCGCATTTCTCCTTCCCCTTCCAATCCCTCCCCGCGTCCCTGCCGTCGTCTCCCGCTTCGAGATTCTTCCGTCCGCGTCCAAGGCGTCCGACTTCGTTCGCGACGGATACGGGAACGCACCACTTGAGCGCTTCGGGATCGGATCCGAGGTTGAGGGGATCGAAGCCGTAGTCACCGGCCAAGCTGTTTCGCGCGTCGTCCGCATCGTTTCGAATCGGCGTCAGCACGGGTCGTGGGTTTCGAAGCCGGCTTCGTTCGTCGAGGTCTCGTGTTTCGCCTCACCTCCCGTCCAAGTGCTTGGGTGGATCTCCGCCTGGGATCCACAGTTCGCGGCTGGCGGCTCGCACCGTCACGGAACGCACGGACTGGTCGTTCGGACACGTGGTTCGTCAGCTTCCATCCTTCGTTTCGCTCCGTCTCGGTACGTTCGTTCGGATCTCTGTCTCTCTCTCTCCTTTCCTTCCACAATTTCCTCGTCGTGCGTTTCCTTCCGGATCCGATGGCGTCCCCTCTCCTTTCGAGGACGGGGTTTTATCTCCACGCGTCGTGTTCGTGTTCGTCTCCCCTCGTTCTTCTACTTCGGTTGTTGCTGTCGTGTTGGCTCACCTTGGGTTGGGCGTTGGTCTTCGCGTGGTTCCGACGGATCCCTCCCGCGACTCCGGCTTGGCGATGTAGGATTGCGCGTGCTGCGGCCATCGTATCCTCGTTTCAAGGGACCTGCGCTTCGGGACGTGTGGGTGTGTGTGGCGCGTGCTTTGCACCTGGATGGGATGGATTCTGTTCGGGAAGGGGAGGGGCAGGGGATGGGGTGGATCGTTTCCTGTCCCTTGGGAAGGAAGGAAGGGAGGGTGGGTCCTTTCCCCGTCTCGGTTGGGAACCGGGACGAACGGGATGGGCGAATCAGGGGAGAGGAGGGGGGTCGGAGGGGGATCTGTCCCCGATCGAACGGACCAATCAGGACGCAGGGAGGCGGATCATCGGTGAAAGAGAAGGGAGGGGGAAAGGGGATCGCATCCCTCTCCCCTTTCACCCCCACCCCCCCCCATTCCCGGTAGGGGAAGGTAGGGAGATCCCCGTCCCACCCACGAAACCCGACGGGAGGGAAGCACCCCTCCCATCCCGTCTCTGTCCGTCTCTCCTGCTTGGGTCGTGGGGAGAGGATGGAAAGAGCGGGACCCCTCCTCATCTCCCCTTCGACCACCGTTCCCACCATCCCAACGCGTGGACGAACGAAGGTCCCGTCGATCCGCACGGGGGGTGGGACGTGCGCTTCTCCCTGGAGATGCGCACGCTTCCTTCCCCCAAAAAGGCACGGCGTGGACGCGGGTCCTCGTCCTCGTTTCGGAAAGAATCGGGATGCATTCGTTCCACGCCTTGGACGTGCACGCCTTTCGTTCCATCCGTCCGTCTCGACGACCGCGTCTCGATCCCCGTCGGATCCGGAGGTCGATGGCGGATGGGATCGGAGGTGGGTTTCCTCTTCCTCCCCGCCTCCCTTCGTCCGTCCCTTGGGCTTCCTTTTCCCGCGGAATCGGGGGTCCCATCGATCCTCGAGATCGCCACCCATCCCTTCTTCGTCTCTCTCTCCCCCCCCCCCCTTTTCCTCGGATCTTCCGATCTCCCCCCTTCTCTCTCCCTCCCCTCCCTCCCCTCGGGGAGCCCACCCATCGGGCGTGGACTCCGAGACCTGGGGCGTCCCGGAAGGAATGGGGACAGGAAAGGACCTCCATCCGATCGATCGAGACCCGGAAAAGGGGATCCCCATCGGTAGACCCTTCCCTTTCGAAAGGGAAAAAAGGAAGGATCGCCTCGGGTCTCTCGCACCCATCCATCAGGAACCGGGGGAAGGGAAGGGAAGACCTGCCACCTCACGACGGTTCGAAGCAGAAAGTTCGGAACACCCAGGCGAAGGCGCAACGCAGAAGCGCACGGGGAACGAGAACGAACCGGAAGATATCCAAACAGGGAACGGAGGTCGTCGTGCGCAAGATCAGGCGAGAAAAAAAAACACGAGGGAAAGAAAAGAGACGGTCGACGCGAGGATCGGGAGAGACCTGAGATCCAAAACACGAACCGATCGACACCCAATCGAACCACGAGAGATCCGAACGATACAGGTGCCATGAGCAGCGTCGTGCGTGCTTCGATCGTGGCGGCGGTCCTGCTGGCCTTCCAGGCGGGCGTGGGAGCGCAAGCGACCGTGGCGACGCCCAGGACGCCCGGCGAACCCATGTTCTCCGTGTCGGAAGAAGAAGAAGACCGTCCCCACACCTCCCTGGTGTGCCAATCCTACACCCGTGAAGGATCCGTCGAGTTCCGGGATGGAAAGGCCAGAAGCGACATCGTCGTGCAAGACCACTTCCGGGTGGACGACGTGCGTGTGTCCGGCATCACCATGAAACATCCGCGTGTCGGAGTCCTCCAAGTGAACCTGCGAGGGGTCAGCCTTGGCCCCCGAGGATTGGACAGCCTGCACGAGAAATCCGTCACCCTGGTCAATCGCAAGGGAAAGCATGGCCAGAACTACCTCTTCACGGGGTTCTCGGACCAAGCTTCCTCTCCTTTCCCGGACGCCAAAGACGCGGCTCCCTACACGGGCCTGTGGACCCCGGCCCAACCCCTCCGCATGATGACGCGCGGACCGGGGGTGAAAGCGGCCAACGGTGGGAGCTCTGGGGTGTGGAGCCTGCTGGCGGAGGATCGCCTGGGCCTCCCCGAGGAAGATGTGGAAGGGGCGGAGATCACCTCCTGGACCCTGCAGCTGTGTTACAACAAGGTGGAAGAGACCCTGCGACAGGAAGCCCAGGAAGAGGCCTTTGCTCACTTTGACGCGGACAACGACGGCCACCTGAGCATGGACGAGTACCAGGCTGCGCTGGACGAGCTGAAGAGGCTGAACCTGCCGGAAGAGGATCTGATCGACATGTTTGGAGAGTTGGATCGTAACAACAACGACCTGCTCTCGTTGGACGATTTCCTGCAGCACCACTCCGAGGAAGACATCAACACGCTGAAGGAGTCACTTGAGAAGGGTGTCTCTGGAAGAGGAGACGAGGTGGAGGAGGAAACGAGCTCGTTCCTCTGCAATCTCTTTCCCAATCTTTCCTTCTGTACCCCGGATGCCGAAGAAGAGGACCAAACCGAGGATTCGAACGAGCAGCAGCAGCAAGTTGCTGCCTTTGGAGAAGAGGAAGCTGATGCAGAGGAAGAGGCCGTGGAAGAGATCGAAGAGGATGTGGTGGTCGAGGAAGTGGAAGCGGAAGAAGTGAACACGAGAGATGCCACGCAACCCCCAGAAGTGTCGGATCCCGTTCGACTTCCCAGGTACTGCAGCGTGATGCCATTCCTACCTTCTTGCCGCAGGATCAGTGGCCAAACGGTGAATGAGGAAGAGAGCTGGACCGTTTCGGCTCAGCAAGTGGACGATGACTCTGAGGATGGCAATTGGGTCCCACCCGTCTGTCGACTGTTCCCTCGCTCTGCTGCTTGCCAGAGTGCTCTCGCAAGGGATTCTGAAGCTCCCGAGCCGGAACAGATGCTGGAGGATTACCTCGAGGATGCTTCTGCGCAAAGCATCTCCTCCTTGGATCTGACAAGAAGCGACACCAATCGGCCAGCATTTCTGGACCGCGACAAACCAGTCATTTACGAAGTTTTGGATGTACTTTCTAAAGCCTCACTGGAGAATGGGATTCTTGGGTCGAAGTGGGCAGAAATCGACAATCGTTTGGACTTGAGTGACAGACAGAAACAGAACGTCAAACTTGCGACCATTGCTGCCACAGTTGGATGGTCCGCCTTTCTCATCAAGAAATTAGAGCACAACAAGCATGAAAATTCATTGAAGGATAGCCTGCCAACGGACAAAAGCAACCATGGGGTGATGAGCCACTTCATCGGACCAAAGAAATGCTCCTGCGAGCGCGGGTACCCTAAGGATGTGGGTTGCTTGCTGTTTGACTGGCAGTGCCGGGCTACACGACTTTCTGAAGGCAACGCGTTCCTGGGAGATTACCTTGGACGGTTCAACAGAGTGGAGGGGTTGGACATCGAGATTGAAGAGATAGACGGACCGTCGTCCGAGGACATGGAATAAGAAGCCTTCAAGGAAAGAGGGGCGAACACTCATACCCACAAAGCCCACGGCCACACTTTGAAACTTCAACCAAGTTCAACTCGGCTTAACCGCTTGACATGCCATGTTGCTGTTCAATACAATTGCTTTATTTGCTTACACCCCCCTCCCGCTACATCCCCTGCAGCAAGGTCTGGGTCGGATTGCCTGTCCTTCCACCCCACTTGTTAGACTTTTCCACAACCTTCTTGGCCGAGCTTGGGTGTTCCTTGGCTCCACCGAGCTTTCAGTGACAGAAAGGAGTGCTGCGCTCGTACCTCCAATTCAGCAAGACTAGAAACGGTGGGCCGGAGATCCGCTACTCGTTGAGCTGCCTCCTTGCTGAATCCCCCTCCACGGGCCTGACCGTAAATTACCGTACCAGACTCGTCCATGCACCCAAATTGTTCCGGTAGACTCAAGTCGTCAGGAAGAACGGGTATACTTTGCCTGATGCGTTTTTCAATATCCTTTATCAACGACGATTCATGATACCACATGGTATGCCCACCTTCGTCGAGGGTGCCTACGTCCTTTTTCCCCGGCTTCAACCAAGGTTTATAGCCCTTGATGCGACAGTACCACACCTTTTCTGGTTCAGTTCCCACCAAAGAAATAGCAAGCCCCATGCATTCTGCCCGCCCCACGCGACCAATGCGATGGACATAGTCTTCCGCTTTGTCTGGCAGGGTCATGTTGATAACGTATGGGAGCTCCTTCACGTCCAACCCGCGGGCTGCCACGTCGGTGCATAGCAAAAAGCGAACTTCCCCGTCCTTGAACGCTTGCAGGTTTCGTCTACGTTCTTCCATGCTCCTTGCTCCTCCAAGTACAACGCAAGAGTATGGATTCTCCTTGCCCGTGTCTTGTCGACCTTTGAAGGGCCCAGCACCGCCGCAGGCATTGAGAAACCGCTCTAGATTGTCGCAATCGTGGTTGGTGCGGCAAAAAACCATGCATTGGGACATTGCGTGGGTATCAATCAGCCGCTTGAGGATGCGTGGCTTTAGTATCTTTAATGCTTCGGACCAGCCTTCCGGGCTGCAAACGTCTGGGCTCAAAGTATCAAAGCTGTGACATCCATCCGTCCAAACCTCCGGTCTACTCTGTAACCAGGTACGGTCGACCTTGGGGTCCACCTGCACCATTGCATGATGTACGGTGTCCGGGATGGCATCTTTGCCCTTCAGATCCACCCAAACTGGCTGCTGGCACAGCTTTCCCGAAAACTCCTTGATATCTGGCGAATGCAGTGTAGCAGAGAATAGAAGGACCTGAAGTCGATCGATGCCGGTGCCAAGCTTAGGAATTCTTTGGAAGATTTTCATAATCGTACCTTGGTTTCCCGTGTCCAGCAAACGGTCTGCCTCGTCCAAAACGAGGAAACGCACGGAATTGAGCGACAAACGATTGGTCTCTAGAAAGTCCAAGACTCGTAATGGCGTGCCCGTGACCACTTCTGCACCCTTCTGAATAGCTTTGACTTGCTTTTTGGCATCTTCGCCACCCACAAGTAGCAGATGGCGAATGGCTGGAGAAGACAGGTACTTGGCAAAGTCCCCGATGAACGCGTTCGTTTGCTCTGCAAGATCTCGAGCAGGCTCCAGCACCAGGATAAGCGGACCTTCATTGGAAGCGCTTTGAGGCGACTCGCCTGTTGGAGCCGCGACACACGAAGGAGGGAGGGTCGCAACAAACTCGTAACCTTCAGGAGGACCAAACGGCGAGGGATTGGATCCAAAGTTGATGGTGACCTCTGCGTTCTTCAGGCAAAGAGCTGGGAACCAGGTAAATCCACCAGTCTTCGGCCCCAATTCGAACGCAACCCCCAAGTCTGCACCGTTCTTTGTGAAGGATATGGTTTTTTTTTTCCAGGTCGAGGAGGCACCCAATGGTATCTCCCTGGCCGTATGGCTGCCCATACTCCACAAACTTACGGTCGTGTGATTTTTTCCCGGTTCCGCCATATCCGTAGCTCATCCGGTCCGTCCCCAAGTCCAGCACAGATGAAAGCGATGCCCATCCCACGCGGCACAGGCCGGGATCGTCCACGTGGACTTCAAAGTAGGCTTTTCCGGATCTCACACCTGCTGCTGCTCGTCCTCCTCCCCATGATTGGGGGGAACGGGCTTGACAACGGGTCCCCGTGTTGTCCACTGCAAGTATGGGATCGCGATCCACCACGCTCATACTCCAGCGGATTTCCTCATCGCTGGTTTCCGGTGAGGTCCTGTCTCTTCGCAGGGATTCGTGGGCGATTTGCAGGGCAGGCAACGCGAAGGCCTGGAGTCACGTCATCCCAGTTGATGGCGAGAGAAACACCAGTCAGTCGGATCCGCTCCTATACACAATGCTGCATGTCCATCATCGCCATCTTACTCACCCCTGTTTTTCCGGATCCCGTTTCAGCAGCGGCCAGCACATCTCCTCCGGTGAGCACCAATGGCACCGCTTCTTGTTGGATAGGCGTTGGGAAGCTTTTCCAGGTTCCCAAGCACACACCGTCGACGTGTCCACCATGTCAGTCTCGGGTGGTCGTTCCATGCGTACCGTCACGCGTCCGATGCTTCCGGACCCCGTACCTCCATCCCATCTCTTCCACCGCACGAACCAGCTCCGGCATCAATCCCATCTCGGCGAACGCCGCCATGGAATAGACGTTGCGACGCGACGCGTTCGGACGAAGGTGTCGGAAGTCGGGCGGATCCTTCGGGTCTGTTCCTCCTTTTGATTGGGACCCATGGGTCCATCTGATAGGGACAGACCCGAAGGATCTGTTGGAAGGTGTCGTGGAGACCCATCCTTGGGAGCGGGGCATTCATGGGAAACCCAATTGGATTCGAACGATGGAACCCAAAGCACAACGAAGGATGGAAACGAGGTGGATGGGCGATGGCAAACGGACAGAACGAACGGCAACAACGCGTCACGCAACCGAACCCTCGATGGCGCCACTCCCAATCACAACAGCTGGCATGCCATTCATCCGTGGTGCGCGGACGAGACGGGCGATGCACCTTTGGCGAGTGACCTCTCGGAGAACGCAAAACTCGTGGCAGGAACCCCGAATCCTGTGTGCGCAACAACATCGAGTGCACAAATTACCCACGCCAATTTTTGCTTGGCGCCGTGATTGTTTCGCATGTGGAGGTGGGCCAAGCTCCTCGCGAGCCCGCACGTGTTTTGTGATTCACAAGATCTTGTGCCAAGGTTCCCCGTCACCGGGTCACAAGCACCGCCCAAGGGTTGAAATTCGTTCCTTCCAAGGATGCGATCCCGTTGCTTTTCGTTCTCCGCGTGCCAAAACTTCGCACTCTCCCCGTCCTTTTGTGCCGTGGACGGTGGGAGGAGGGATATGCCTCCTTGGTCCAATCGCGTGTCTTGTGTCCCTTTCCTCGATGTCTTTCCCCACCACGCTTGCATGGACACCGTGTTCGTCTACTTCCACGCCATGGGTGTTGTATTCCGTGGATCCATCGCCCCCATCGATGGAACCACGCCCCATCCGGTTGTGTCCCGGATGTCTCCTCCTCTCTCGATCCACATCCCCTCGGGGCACTCGCTGGGGCGACGAACCGACGGGTGGAACGGGTCACACCACGACGGTCGCGGACATGAAGAACGACACAAACGACGTCCCTCGAGGAAGGGAACACGGAACCAATGGGCAGCGCCGTGCGTGCTTCGATCGTGGCGGCGGTCCTGCTGGCCTTCCAGGCGGGCGTGGGAGCGCAAGCGACCGTGGCGACGCCCAGGACGCCCGGCGAACCCATGTTCTCCGTGTCGGAAGAAGAAGAAGACCGTTCCCACACCTCCCTGGTGTGCCAATCCTACACCCGTGAAGGATCCGCCGAGTTCCGGGATGGAAAGGCCAGAAGCGACATCGTCGTGCAAGACCACTTCCGGGTGGACGACGTGCGTGTGTCCGGCATCACCATGAAACATCCGCGTGTCGGAGTCCTCCAAGTGAACCTGCGAGGGGTCAGCCTTGGCCCCCGAGGATTGGACAGCCTGCACGAGAAATCCGTCACCCTGGTCAATCGCAAGGGAAAGCATGGCCAGAACTACCTCTTCACGGGGTTCTCGGACCAAGCTTCCTCTCCTTTCCCGGACGCCAAAGACGCGGCTCCCTACACGGGCCTGTGGACCCCGGCCCAACCCCTCCGCATGATGACGCGCGGACCGGGGGTGAAAGCGGCCAACGGTGGGAGCTCTGGGGTGTGGAGCCTGCTGGCGGAGGATCGCCTGGGCCTCCCCGA
Source organism: Picocystis sp. L7 (assembly GCA_020975725.1). NCBI lineage: Eukaryota > Viridiplantae > Chlorophyta > Picocystophyceae > Picocystales > Picocystaceae > Picocystis > Picocystis sp. L7. The sequence goes on along the minus strand of QXJR01000019.1, from coordinate 493,696 downwards.
GGAAGATGTGGAAGGGGCGGAGATCACCTCCTGGACCCTGCAGCTGTGTTACAACAAGGTGGAAGAGACCCTGCGACAGGAAGCCCAGGAAGAGGCCTTTGCTCACTTTGACGCGGACAACGACGGCCACCTGAGCATGGACGAGTACCAGGCTGCGCTGGACGAGCTGAAGAGGCTGAACCTGCCGGAAGAGGATCTGATCGACATGTTTGGAGAGTTGGATCGTAACAACAACGACCTGCTCTCGTTGGACGATTTCCTGCAGCACCACTCCGAGGAAGACATCAACACGCTGAAGGAAATGCTGGGCCTGGGCGTTGCTGACCAAGCTACCGTCCTAGACGATGAGAGGGAGATTTCCATCTGTTCCGTATTCCCAGACCTTGAAGTCTGCTCCCCGCTTCATCTTGGTCCATCTCGCGATCAAGAATCTGAACCTGCTGGAAACGTTGATGGTGCTGGAAATGTTGATGTACGAGTCCATCGAGACCAGGGAAATAACATGGATCCAACAGAGGGAAACAGAAATGGAGTGCAAGTTTTGAGTACGGTCAACGACTCCCACAGCGAGGTGAATCATTCCTACTCCGTTTTTTGCCGCTTTGTGTACTTCCTGCCACAGTGTCGTCGCCCCAATGGAGATTCTACTTCAGATGAGAGCAAGTCCTTTGCCATGAGCCTTCAAGATGTGGAAATCAGGCAAAGCCAAGAAACTCGACCCACCGTGTGCAAGCTATTTCCCGAGTCCAGTGCATGCTTTTATGCGCTAGGGACAGTTGTTGGTGCTCCTATGTCTGAAGAGTGGATGGACGGTCTGTTTGACGAGCAAGAAGAGGACGACTTTTTCTTCGCCGCACCGAGTGCACTTTTCGAACCGCCAGTAATTTCCCCCCCTGCAGCAGCCCCCGAGCTGCCTGCACCTGTTCCTGCACCTGAGCCTACTGTGCCCAAGAAATCTCATCCGGGCAGACCTTCCTTATATGATGCTTTGGATTTGGTAGCAAGAACGTCGTCTCCAGTTGGTTTGATTGGTTCCGCGTGGGCAAACATACGATCTAAGTTGGATTTGACGGAAAAACAGCAGCGCCGCGTTAGATTTGCCACAGCAGCCGCAATCATGGGTTGGTCCAAGATAATTGTTGCAAACATCGAACGAAGACAGAAAGAACATGCCTCGGGGGTTCCGTTCCCATTGGAGGAATCAGCAGAACAGTACTTTTTTGGCCCAGCCAAATGTGCATGTCACCTTGGGTACCCCAAGGACATAGATTGTTTGCTGTTTGACTGGCAGTGTCGTCCAATGTATGTAGCAAGCGAGGATACAGCGAGGACGGAAGATCATGATGGATACGGAGGTGTCACTAGCATTTCTTCGGTACAGGAAGGGGTGTAGAATGCCTCTGGAATCGACTGTGTTCAAGTATAGGGACCTCGATATGGTTACCATTGGCCATGCCCTACGCACCGATCGGCTTAGCCCCGCACATGTATGGTTTCACCGGCACCTTGTAGGACATTCTTTCGCCATGACACTCCGTGCAAAAGAAAGGCGTTCGTGATCTGCAAGAGGTCTTTGTGAATATGGATGGAGAGGTGATGCGTCTGTTTTCTGTTTTATTTGAGCTTCTTCATAGCTTCTTCCGACATCGGCCTATGCTTATCCTCTGGCACCAAGGATGAAAAAGTCTCTGGTACGGATAAAGACGAGGGATTCTTCCTCCGTACGCTTAGTCGATCCGAATGGCCGGGCTGGAGTTGCATTAAAGTAGCTTGGGGTCAAAGAAAGGTTCGGACCTTCTCTCCGGCGGGTCACACAAATAGGCAGACCTCAGGGGAACATCATTTTGCTGAAGAGAAGGGTAAGCGGCTTCCATCGTTACCAGTTGCCTACCTTTGCCGTCGTTGTGTGAGATTTTGAGTTTGGACTTGAAGTTGTGAAGCCCTACAATATTGATTATGGAGTCTTTGCTGTTTTGTGGATCATGAACGCTGGAAGAATCACTTTCGTGCATGCTCAGTGCCTTGGTATAGATCAGCCATGCGATCAGCGATCCTTTCCTAGAGCGATATGCTACTGGATGCTTACGAAAAGGAACCCGCACAACCACCATCGTTTTCGTCCAAACATGCATGTCCCTGACTGCGCTCCTGAATGTACTTCGTGGGAAAGGACTAAATATTGCAGTAGTTGCATTCCGGGAGCAAGTGTTTGGATGTAGATTGGACGGGTTTGCCTTCCCACAACCCCCCTGTGTTTCCTAAAAGTCGACACAGAAAGCATATACATGTTGTGCTGTTTTGAGATAGGCTTCTATAGATGAACTCTTTTCCTCGGTCGCGACCACCTCGTGGGACGCGTGTGTGCTGCAACCTGTTCACAACGGTGCATGAATGTACGCATACCATTCCTCCATCATCTCCATCTTATTCCAACGAGGCATGGATCCCTGGGTTTCTGTGCAGGTTCCCCCTCTTTCCTCGGTCTTGCATCATCCATCACTCCTTCCTGTTTCATGCACCGTTCACATCCGACGGTCTCCAAGGTCTGCCATTTTCTGTTCTTTCCTGGCCAGGGAAGCCTTTAGGTCGGGATGAAGAAAGGGACTTTCATTCCCCTCGAGGTGGGGGCGTGGATGGACACTCGCCATTCCTCGTCGGCATTCGGATCTGGGGTCACGTGGCGTCCCCCGATTTCTCGGAGGGGTCGGGATGGGGTCGGATCCTTCCCAGAAAGGACCGCAGAGGTCCTCCCCATGGATCGGGGGGGGTGTCGATCCACGTTCCCACCGGTCTGTTTCGGGTTCCTTCCCTTTCGGCCGTCCCATCCCCCCGGAACGGTTTCCCTTCTGTTCCCCGATCGAAAGGGGAGAAGCCCTGGGGTTCTTCTCCTTTGGGATCCAGGCACAGGACCAGAATCCAGCGGTGCGTCAGGCGCACCAGCGCGCACGAGCGCGCCATGGCGACGAAAGGTGCGCATCGCGCGTTCCACGTGTGGAGGAGGGGAAGGAAACAAACAGAAAGTCGACGTTCGGACGTGGAGATGGCGCGAATGGACGTGGCGGAAGGAGGCGCGTAGGGTCGGCCGAAGGCGACGGGACCCGAAGCGACCCCTGATCCCCTCGAGTCAGAAGGACCGATGGAAAGGGGAATCGATCCCCTTCTGATCGGATTCGAACCCAGGGTCGAACGGGGGTGGGGACGAGGGAGAGGGTCTTGGAATGGCGAGAGAGCACAAGGTGAAGGGGATAGTGTTTGCGAGAATTCCAGCAGCAGAAACGCGAGACAGGCACCCAAAATCGTGGCATAAGAACAGAGGATCCGTGAGGGTCTGAATGCCACGGTGAAAACGTGCCATGTTAGGAGGAAACGCTGTGTGTGTCTTCGTCTGGTGACAAACCGGGGTCGCACATCGTCGATGAAGGGCGGATGGGAAGGCATGGGTCAAGAACCAGACAGGCCCATGAGTGGTGCGAGAAGAAGGAACCATGGCTTCAACATATTCTGCGAAACACACGCTAACGGGTAAATTGCTACATGATGTGTGAATGCAGGAAAACAAGGGTCCGCGGAGGAGGCACAGGTCACAGATACTCCATTTGACGACGACACAGCTACCGAGCTAGAGATGCAGGGATTCCCCGGAAGCTTCGTGAAGCAAATGAGGCTTGAAGTTGCGCTGGAGAAGGAGAAAGCAAACACGCAGGAAGAAGATGCCTCACCCAAGGAAGAAACCGCCCAAGATACTAACCACGCTGCTAATGAAATGGATGAAGATTCAAGCACAGAGACCGAAGGGCTGCAGATAATGGAGCCGAGAGAGAAAGGGATTGAAATAGACGATCTGGGTGCAACGAATCAGGGAACTCCTGGCACCATGGAAGTGGCGAGCGGACTGGCAGTGCCATTCAACACTGGAGATACTCTTCCTTCAGGATCCGGCAAATCTGCCAAACGGTTTTCCTACAAGAGCTTCGCCCCCTTGAACGAATCAGATCTATCCCTCATCCACAAAGGGAAAACAATCAAGGGCATCAACAAGTTGCCTTCCGGCAAGTACGGCGCCAGGCTCTACGACAACCGTTTGAAACAGTACAAGTGGATTGGAGCGTATCCTTCGCCCGAAGAAGCTTTCCAAGCACGCATTGATGCCTTGCAGGATGCTGAGAAAGACCTTCATCAAGAAGGAGAGGCTCGGGCTCCTGAAGAAAGAAAGTTTCTGGAGAGCAACGAAGACTCGGCACCGAAGACCCCACGGTTCATAGGCGTAGACAATCCCCATCCAGGCGGTAGATTCCGCGCACGCTACAAAGAGCACTACCTTGGGTCATTTGACTCTGCAGAAGAGGCTGCGGAGGCGTACGATGTTGCTTTACTTAAAGCCGTGCGGGAAAAGGGACGTTTGGTACACGGCTATGTGACCCTGAACTTCCCAGATCGAGACTACAGCAACAGGTTGGACACAGAACCAGCAGCTCAAGCTCAGCAGGTAGCACTCTCTCCTGTGACGGCAAAGGTCGTAGAGGAGAATGGACAGAGTCCCGAGAAGGAAGCAGACAATCCTACCACTCAATACAAGCTTCTGACGTCAACCGATGCCAGCGGAATCCGGATGGTTCTTCCACTCCCTCTGGCAGATGCCATCATAAAAGCATACAACTCAAAAGGAGGTCGTTTTGCCGGTGGAAATGATGTCATTCTAGTTCACTGTGTGGACGACGACAGTGTCCAGCAGCAGAGAAACTGGCTTGTCTCTATGAGAGACTATCGAGGCAAACATGCCAATTGCAGAGGCAATGCTGTTTTTGTGACTGGTTGGCGCCAAGTAGTGGAGGAGAAGCAGCTCAAAGCCGGGGACGTTCTCGAATTCGAAGTACGCGAGGCAAGAGAAGCCTTGAGCGAGGAACTTCAAAGAGCTCCTGAGAGCAAATGGATTGTGTGCATGGGCTTGAAGATCTCTCGTCACGTAATGCCTAACCAGCCTCGCAGAAAGACAAAGCCTAAGCAGGGCAAAGTAAAGGCGGCCCCGACGACTCCGTCATTAGCTCAGAAAGGAACCAAACGCAAGTATGTTTCTCTTCAAAAACTAGCACAAGCCGCAAAGGCGTTGGAAGACTTTGAAACGCCACCGGCTTACCCGATTGAAAGAAAGAAAAGTAGGGACAGCTTGGACTCCAAGAGTTGGACGGTCGTTGCTCAGAAGCTTATTTCGCAAGATGACCTTGTTGCTGGCTCTATCCATCTTTCCCACAAAGATGCACTGGCACTTTTGACTGCGCTACCATTCAGCTCCCTTGAAAAGGGCCCCCACGGAACTGTCATCAGTGCCGTGGAAGGTAATCCTGCGTCGATTGATGTTTCTCGCTACAATTTCGTTTTAACTATGGATAAAAATGATCCCGTGTTGAGGGGGGATGTAGGGCTCTTTTTTGAGGCTCAAAAGCCTGAGGTGGGGCAGGCCGTGAGCTTTGAGACAGATGGTGCAGATCTACTCGTCAAGGTGCAAGAAGCCTCTACTTTTCTGATGGCGTTGCACGAAAGAGGAAGTGCAGCTGCACAGCAACGGTACACTTTTCTGCTGTCAGAGGAAAATGCTGGAGACCATGCGAAACTGCAGATCCCTGATAGCATTGCTGGGATGATGAAGTCCTTGTCGACAGTGTTCTGGGGAAAGAAACAAGAAGCCCCTTCCATTCGCGATGAGTGGGGCCTCATTCATCAGCTGCACATGAAGAAAGATCTGGACACAGATAGCTGGACAGTGGGTGACGATTGGACAGCCTTTGTGCAGAAGAAAAGGCTCAAGCCTGGTCATAGATTGGACCTCATCTTCTCTGGAGCCGGTATTCTTCCTGAAATCGTTGTGCACGATACTGCGCTCTACAGCAATACACCTTCGCAGAGTGCACATGTCTGGGAGGCGAATGTATTCTCCGGACTTTCCCCTAGTTTACTCGGATTCAAGTATGAACAAAGTTACCAGGTCTCAGACCCAGCCCTGCTCGGAGGACAGATCCATGGCAGTCAGAATATGTATGGCGTAAGGTACAAGCTCAAAGTAAGACCAATTAACATGGCAAAGGGGTATGGGGTCACTGCCCAGGAGGATATTCCTGCGGGTCAGTACGTGTTTGATTACGTTGGTGAGATCGTGAGCGGGGAAGAGGCGGTGCAGAGGGAGGCCAACTACGCTTCTTCCAGGCAATCGCCATTCATGTTCAACATCACTCTTCCAGCACCCGGACTAGGTCTTGAGGTGTGCAAGGGTCGGGTGTACAAAGCCACTTCTTCCGTCCTCTGCACCGTGGACTGCACGAAAAAGGGAAACGTGGCCAGGCTGGTGAATCACAGCTGCTCACCAAATCTAGTTGTACTCCCTCACTTCCTGGGTCATAGTGCATGCCCACGTTTGCAGGTTTTTAGCACGAAAGACATCCAAGCTGGGGATGAGCTTCTTATGGACTATCATTCAGGTGCGCGCTCTGAGGAGCTATCTCAACGAGTGCCCTGTCACTGTGGAAGTCCCGAGTGCCGGGGCTGGGTGTATTAAAGACATTCCCTCTTCATGTCAAAAGTCCCCCACGAGAATGCAATTGCAGCACCACCCTTCAGCAGCAAGCTTTGCCGGTGAGGAGGTCAATACGGCACTGCTCAGTTGTTCAGCTGCGACCTCCCCGTTCCCGCCGTCTGGTAGCCAAAGCCTCGACGGGACCTGCCTTCTTCCGTTGGCTTTCCGGCTCTTTCCCGTCTTTGCCCTTGCCTGCCGCTCCTGCCTCTCCACCATCCTTCCTCTCCCGGAACCTCCTCCCTTTGATTCGGGGAGTGATGGCCGAATGGCGGGCACCACTCGTTGTGCTGGTGCTGGGTGATGTGGTTCACACGTAATCTTGTGTGCTGCTTTCCCAAGGCAAATCCAGCTCCTCTCCCTCCTTGTAGAAGGTTTCCAGGTCGTAGTACTGCCTCTCCCTCGGCGAAAAGATGTGCGCCACCACGTCTCCATAATCCAGCACCGTCCATTCGGCCAGTCGCGGAGTCGACGGCAGAGTTCGTCCTACGTCGGCCGCCGCCTCGGCCATGCGTCCGGCCACGGCTTCCATCTGAGGCTTGGACCTTCCCGTGGCCAGCACGAAGTACCTGGTCCAATACACGACGTCTTCCACTCGGAGTACGCGCACGTCGATCGCCTTGGTGTCGTCCGCCGCCTTGGCCATGGCCATGGCCAACAGCCGGCCTTCGTCTTCGCCGTCCACCATCCTTTCTTCCGTTTCTCGCGACGCCATTCGCACGTGCGATTGAATCTTCTGCCTCTGACATCCATGGATCCTTCTCATGCGGATCCCAGGCGACGCTTTCCCCGCCATCTTCGTGGCCATGGCCATGTGCGTCCACGCCATCGCCACGTCGGTCCTTCTCCTCCCCACGAACCCCCTTTCGAACCGGACCAACCTTCCCTTTCGAACCCAACGGGACTTGGGGTCGCAAGGTCGTTTTCAGGGGGATTCCTTCCTTACCAAAGGGGTGGAGTCCTCCATCGAAGAGGGAGTGCCCAACCAATCCGACAAAGCAAACTTGGCGTGGAAAACACACACTCGCGAAGAACCGTGGGTGTTCTTCTCACGCGCGTGCGATGGAGCGGATAGGAAGGGGCGAGGTGCCGACCTTCCCACACGATGTTGCTTGGAGCCTAGGGAAGAATCCTTGCTGGCATCGAGCCCGGTTGCCCTGCGGAGTGACTTGTAGGGCGAAGCAATGAAAAAGACAGACTTGGATGAAAGAATTCGGCAAGAATGGATTGCACAGCGCATGGACTCGTAGCTACCGAATGCACCGCTCCCCTCTATATGGGCGTCATGTGGAAGGAAAGCCTGACTCTCTTCTCCTACCGCATCAGACAAGTACCGTGCGACGAGGGCACATGAATTGTTCCCCGTCTTTCTCTCCCAAAGCATCGATTGCTTCTTGGCTCCACAGCTCATGAATTGCCGTCCAAGTCCCTCCAAACGTGCGAGGACAATTCGCTCCACAGAGCCACGGAGGTCTATGCTTTGGACACACCTTTCCACACTTCAAACCCCGTCGCATTGCATCGATATGGTTCCGCCACGCGCATGATGGATGCACCAACACCAAAGTTCCTGCGATGCCAGCAATCCGGCACACCAATCCATTCGGCAAACCCCGCGCCTATCGCCGATCCTGCATGCAGGTTCCTTCCCTCCGAAGCTCCTTCGTGTGTTTGTTGCATGTATGGGTTCCGTAGATCCAACACTCCACCCTTTGAACCGGAGCTCCTTTCGGTCTGTTTGTGTTAGTCAATTGGCTGTATCTCGGTACAATCATGATGGTTCACTCGAGTCACCCCAGTTCGGAGAAGATACTCCCACCCCCGGTGGTTTCGAGTCTCGGAAGGGATCGAAGGGACTGGGTCACCCCGTCACAGAAGACTGCAGTGGTAGGTAGCTTGTAGTGCATGGGACTGTAGCACTGCCCCCCACCTGATATACTCCAGTGGAGTGTCAGAAGGGACTGGTAGAGAGAAGTGTGGACGCTTGCTGCTGTGTTGGACTCGTGAGCCTACGAGAAGACCTGAAGAGCACGGCAACTGGAACCGTTGGAACACACGTACAGTCAAACTTGGAACCTGGTTTGTGACTCGCACGCTCGTGAGTTGAACTGTAATACTAGGTAGTGAATTACTGGTGATAATTATCGATCTCTCTCACCCAAACCCACTGAGAAAGACTATTCGGACAACAGGTTAAGAGCCTTGACAGAATGGCAGAAGCTGCAGGAGCAGCAGAGGTGTTTGAAGACACACCGACGATGAGCGCAAGCTCAGGACCACAAGTGGTGTCCTACAGGATAGATTTATCCAAGGTACCTGAGTTGGACCATTCCAACTGGATTTGTTGGAAGGAAAGGATGATGAATGTGTTGGTTGTCGCTGGCTTGCGAGAGACTCTCGATGCCACGGAGGACGGACCAACAGGCATGAAGAGGAGCCTGGTAGCAAGAGGTGCTATCATGCAGACCTTGAGATCTGAGGACTTGCTGTCCCTCAGAAATCTGCAGGAAGCCAAAGATGTATGGCAGAAATTGATCAGAAAGTATGACCTCCATACTGAAGTAAGTGCACAGGCAGCCCTCGACGTGTACGACGGTGTTGCGATGCATGCTGGTGAAAAGATCAGCAAGTTCATGGAGAGGGTGGAATCACTTGCCAATCTGGTGATGAACACTGGAAGAGTGGTTTCAGAGGAGGATATGTGCAGGAAGGTGAAAAGAGGATTGCCGTCCGAGTATCGGCCTGTCCAGTTGTCGATACAGGCGTCCGGAGTCCCGCTGACGATGGACTATCTGAGAGCTCAGCTGCTGGCATTTGAAATGACCTTAGACAGCAAACCTAAGGCATTGAAGACCTTCATGAAGAAAGGCAAAAGCAGAAAGCCCAAGAAAGGGCCTGGCAACAAGACAACAGTTTGCTGGCATTGTGGAGAGGCTGGGCACATCAAGCCCCACTGCCCCAGGAAGAATGAGGACATCAGTAAAGGAACTGATGCTGGACATGAAAAAGCTAATCACACTGCTTTCATGGCATCAGCCATTGAACAGGATGTTCAGCTGTCCAGTTGGATCGTGGACAGCGGTGCCACCGAGCACATGACAGGATGCAGAAAATTCTTTGATGACACCCTGGAGAGTGTCAATGGTAAAGAGATCAGTACTGCAGGTGGGAACCTTCCCATTGCAGGTTCTGGAGATGTGTATCTCTCCAGAGGAGGACACAACATTGTCCTCACTGGTGTACTCTTTGTGCCTGGACTGAGATACAATCTGTTTTCAGTACCCAAGGCAATTTCTGCAGGAGCCAGTGTCACATTTGATGACACAGGCTGCACCATCAAGAAAGGTGAAGTAGAGCTGCTGGCACAGTCTCTAAAAGATGGATCAATGGCACTGCTCACAGATGCAGAGTTGTGGCATGCCAGGCTTGGTCATCCAAGTTTGTTTGTGTTGAAGAGCATGGGACTGCCAAGTCAGCTTCCCAAGCCATGTGTGGTGTGTCCTCAGGCCAAGATGACACAGAAGCCACACCAAGCCATCAATCAGACTTACAAGCCACTGGATAGGATCTCATTTGATCTTATGGGACCAGTAGAACCTGAAGCACTGGGAGGTCACAGGTATGTTGTGACTGCAGTGGATGCCGCCACCAAAGCCTGCAAAGTGCACCTGGCACCAAGCAAAGATGCAGCAGCAGGATTTGTGAAGGAGACTATCAGTTGGTTTGAGCAACGTGGAGGTTGTTCTGTCAAAGCCATCAGAACAGATAGAGGCAGTGAGTTCCTGAACAAGGAACTGATGGAGTGGCTGAAGGACCGTGGAATCATCCATGAGAAGACTGCTGGATATGAACCTCAGCAGAATGGACAAGCAGAACGGTTAAACAGAACACTTATGGAGGGCACAAGAGCCCTGCTGATACAAAGCAACATGCCCCATTCATTGTGGGGTGAGGCAGTCAGGACTGTTGCTTATGTGAGGAACCTGGTACCTGCAAAAGGTACTGGTGATAAAAGTCCTGCTGAACTGCTGACAGGCAGCAGTATAGACCTAAATCTGTTGAAGGTATGGGGTTGCAAAGCCCTGGTGCATGTTCCTGAAGAGAAAAGGTCAGGAAAGTTGGCTCCAAGAGCCCAGGAGGCTGTCTTCATTGGTTATGAAAACAGCAGCACATACAGATTTTTGGTGAATGGACAGTTGGTATTGTCCAGGACAGCAGAATTCTTCGAAAGTGAGCCAGGTAAGCTACATGGTTCATTTGGAACACAAGAATTGGTTATACCTGATCTGCTTGTTGAACCTGGAAATCGCCCGTTGAGCGATGTTTCCGAAAAAGCAGAAAATCCCCCTCAGCTCCTGGAAAGCGGTAAAAGCAGTGATCAGATGGTCACAGGTGGTCAAACCAGTGTGGAAAGTGTTGTTGGTGATGGTATAGTTGATACCACAGTACAGGAAAACCTGGAAGGAACAACACCACATGACCTGGAAAATGACAGTGTGAAAAATGCAGGAATTATTTCAGATTCTGGTGCAGAAAATCGTTTTGATGAGGAAACCGACATAACAGATCAGAATGAACGAAATGAAACGTCAACCGAAACAAGAGAACTTCAAAGTACAGGAAAATACGATTTGAGGCAACGACAAGACGTTGACTACAGGAAACTTGCTCTTGGTTTGAAGGCTGACGTGGAATCTGAAAAACTCCCTGCAGATTTTTCTGGTTATGAAGAAGCCATGGAAAGATCTGACGCTGATCTTTGGAAAATGGCTGTCGAAGATGAAATCAGATCGTTGTATGAGTCTGATACATGGAAAGTTGCGGATCTTCCTACTGGAAGAAAAGCGCTGGAGACCAAGTGGGTCTTCAAGATCAAGAAAGATGCCGCCGGTAACGTTGAACGCTACAAGGCGAGGCTGGTGATCAAAGGTTTTCAGCAAAGGGAAGGCATTGATTTTGCTGAAATATATGCACCTGTTGTGAGTAAAACAGCACTCAGAATGTTCTTGACAGTAGCAGCTGTGCAAGACCTGGAACTTGAACAACTGGATATCAAGACTGCTTTTCTGAATGCAGATCTTGTGGAAGATATCTACATGAAGTTTCCAGAAGGGGTACAACCTGTACCTGGAAAAGTGTTGAAGCTTAAGAAAAGCTTGTATGGCCTGAAGCAAGCACCAAGGATGTGGAACAAGCTACTGACCACTACCCTGAAAGAGGTGCTGGGCTGTGCGTGCAACGGTGTTGAAGAATCTGTGCTGCTCTGCAGGTCAGATACTTCAGTGTGCTACATATGTGTGTATGTGGATGATATCCTGCTGGCTTCAAGTGACAAAACATTACTGCAGAAGGTCATTGATGGACTGTGTAGTAAGTTTGATGCAAGACACTTGGGGCCTGCTCACTTGTTCTGTGGTATGGTCATGACCAGGAACAGAAAAAGCAGGATGATGCACTTGTCAGAAGCTGCAAAGATTGACAAGATGCTGGAAAAGTTTGGAATGGACAATGCAAAGGAGAGTAGAGTGCCAATCTCTGAATGCATGAAACAAGGAAAGGAAGAAAGTGATGAGGAATTGGTTGTGCAGTACCAGCAGTTGGTTGGACAATTGCTTTATTTGTCGACGACGGTACGGCCTGATATTGCCCATGCAGCAGCGGTGCTATCCAGATACATGAGCAAGCCTGCTCAGGAACACTGGAAGGCAGCAAAGAGAGTACTGAAATACTTGAAAGGAACCAGAACACATGGTCTGTGTCTTGGTCAGCATGAACCTGAATCAGCAAATGCAGAAATGGGTTTGGAGTTGACAGGATACTGTGATTCTGACTTTGGAACAGATGTGGACACAAGGAGGTCCAGGACTGGTTTCTTGTTCCTGCTGAATGGAAGCCTGGTGGCATGGTATAGCAAGTTGCAGAAGACTGTTGCCACTAGCACTGCAGAAGCAGAATACATGGCTGTGAGTGCTTGCGTGAAAGAAGCACTGTGGATCAGAAACTTCTTGGGAAGTTTGATGAACGGTACTTGGGATGGCATCCCAATACTGAATGACAACCAAGCTACTTTGAGGATGCTCAATGATCTGAATTCAGTTTCCAGATCAAAGCACATTGACATCCAGCATCACTTTGTACGAGAACGTGCAGTGCGTGGTGAAGTGAAATTTCACTACTGTCCAACGGACATCATGTTGGCAGATTATCTCACGAAGATATTGCCATCATCAAGATTTGAAGAGATCAGAGATGCTCTTCATGTTGTGAAGAAACAAGAGTGAATCATGATTGAGGGGGAGTGTTAGTCAATTGGCTGTATCTCGGTACAATCATGATGGTTCACTCGAGTCACCCCAGTTCGGAGAAGATACTCCCACCCCCGGTGGTTTCGAGTCTCGGAAGGGATCGAAGGGACTGGGTCACCCCGTCACAGAAGACTGCAGTGGTAGGTAGCTTGTAGTGCATGGGACTGTAGCACTGCCCCCCACCTGATATACTCCAGTGGAGTGTCAGAAGGGACTGGTAGAGAGAAGTGTGGACGCTTGCTGCTGTGTTGGACTCGTGAGCCTACGAGAAGACCTGAAGAGCACGGCAACTGGAACCGTTGGAACACACGTACAGTCAAACTTGGAACCTGGTTTGTGACTCGCACGCTCGTGAGTTGAACTGTAATACTAGGTAGTGAATTACTGGTGATAATTATCGATCTCTCTCACCCAAACCCACTGAGAAAGACTATTCGGACAACAGTTTGTCCGTTCACCCCAGACCAGTCGGCCTTGCGTCTCCTTTCGAGGTGTTCCCAACCGACGAAGGAGAAGACGTGGCGATGGCGCTGCCTGTGTCGGTGCTGCGCACGTGGGACCGTCGCAGGCCGTACGGCGGGACAAGGCACGCGGGAGGTACGCGGAGAAGGGACAAGTGTAGAAGGTGGGACGTGGTCCGTGTGGAGCGAACCGATGGGGAGAGTGAACGAGGCATCGACGAAGGAAACGAACCACGTGCAGTGCGACTGATCGTTGCCGAGGATCCGACAGTCCTCCGCGAGTTCTGGTCCAGAGGGAGATGGCTGCTGGGACTGCTGGTGTTGCAGTCCTCCTCGTCCTTCGTCCTAGACAAGTACACACGCCTCATCCAGGAACACATCGTCGTGACCCTGTTCCTCACCATGCTGGTGGGAGCAGGAGGAAACGCAGGGAACCAAAGTGCCATCAAAGTCATACGAGGGATGGCGACGGGGAAAATCAAGGCAAACAAAGAGTCCTTGGTCAACGCGCTGTATCAACAAGCGCAGGTGGCGTTGCTTTTAGGGGCTTTTCTGGGCGGAGGGGGGTTCGTAAGGGTGTTCCTGACCACGAGGAACATGACGGACTCACTTGCCATTTCCCTGTCCCTCTTCAGCATCGTCATCACCTCTGTGCTAGCCGGTACAAGCCTTCCCTTCGCACTGGCCAAGGCTGGCGTCGATCCCGCCAATGCTGGCACCACCATCCAAGTGATTATGGATGTCACGGGCGTGCTGATCACCTGCATCATTTGTAGCCTTATCCTAGATCAGGCATCGACCATCCTTCAATGACAACAGGATCCAAGAATACGAGGCGCATCGTCGGAGAGAAAGAGGCCTTGCAACCCTTCCACAAAAGTTTATCAAGCGTGGCTAGGGCCATCTGCACGGACAGTCCAGGATGCTCCTGGACTGCAAACACGCGGTGTTCTGCACCGTCCCAGGCAAAGGATGGCGTTCTTATTCTTTGATCATGGTCCAAAAAGCACACAGGTACATGCTTTGCAACATGGACCTGTTGTCAGCAGTGTACGTGGAAGGCACCATCCGTTTCTGCACAAACCTGAATCCCATCTTCGAAGCAATGACTTCCACATCCTTCAGGCAAAGCTCGACAGACATCTCATCCTCCGCAGTGTCTGCCCAATGATAAAGCAGGGGGCCTAAGTTTATCCAGATCCCGCCCTTTTTTAGCACTCCAAAGATGGTTTCCATGTACTCGATGATGTTGTGCGCGGTATCAAGAAAGTAACACGTGATCACGCAGTCCCACTGCTCCTGTTGGCTGGCATCGCCGTACACCTCCAGGAAGTCACCTGCGCACATGGACATGAGACCCGGCTGTATCCCACACTCCCCCGGCAGAATGTCAGGTATGGGAACTGGACGTAGCTGGTCCATGTCTGCAATCACATTGCAGCTGCTGTGGACCCAAGGATGTATGACGTACTCGTGCTCATAGCTTGTCTGATTGAGGATGAAACTGGAGACGAGGAGCATGTAGTAGGAGAACTCATTACCTTGGCACCGGTAACCAAGCCTGGCAGTCTCCAGCACCAAACGTCCAAGCCCTGTCCCGGGCACCAAAACCGATGGGGGTGACCCGTTTTCTTCCGATGCAGCGTCCGGTACAGGTAGAACCCGCTGCAGCTCCTCCAGCACCATTCCGTAGCTCTGAGCTCGTTCCACTTCCCCTTCTTGGCTCCAGTCCCTGGCCAAGTTTTTGAGCACGTACTTGACCTTCTCCACGTCTCCTGCAGGAGCACGTCCATCTGCTCTCCAGGCCCGTGCATTGGCCAAGTGAGGAGGCACCGCTTTGTCGTCCTCTTCTCGTGTGTCGAACCCACCGATCATCCTTTCGATGAACGTTTGATTGCTACGTATACAAGCTCTGGTGTCCTCGTACTTCTTCGGCAAATGCATGACGAACGCCTGCACGAGGTTTCGAGCAGCACCGCACGTCGACTCGACAGGTCAGCGGAATGGAACGGAGGGCGGCGCTCGCAGGTATGCCGTCGCATTCTGCGCATTCCAAGCGATCGATTTCGGACGTTCCTCTCCCGCTTCGATGCCTGAGCTCCGTTCGGTGCATCTTCTTCGAAGCGGATGGGATGATGCGACCGACGTTCAGTTGCGGGTTCGCACTGGCGTCATGACGTCCTCCTCACCTGGTGTTTGTTGGACAGCCTATCGAAGTTCCTTTCCCACCTCTCCACCTGGTACGTGAGGTATTCCTCGTACTGCAGGAACGCTCTCACGATCCTGTGCGTTTCAACAGAGACGTGTTCTGGTCAGTCTCGAGTGCCCGCTCCGGTTGGCACCTACGTCGATCCGCACATCTCCGCGAAATCCGCCAGGCGATGTGCAGGACTGCTCGACTTGCCTTCCCAGTGCTTCCTTCTCCTCCCTTTCCTCGTCTTCGGTCCTGGCGTGAACGTCGTCGTCCATTTCTGCGTCCACAAGTGCGCTCCAACGAGCCGATGGCCAGGACCTCTTCCATGGACCGTCGGAAAGACCGAAAGACCGCACGATCCTCACGGTCCACGAGCATAGGAAGGGGGATGGCAGCAACCAGACACCGCGAAACGTCGGGAACCGATCGTGGAATCGGATACGGCGATGTGGATGGACGAGGTGAATGGAAGAGAGATGCCAAGAGGACGTCCAACTGGAAACAAGACGTGGATCCGGGCGTGGGAACGAGCCTGCGCACGGCCAAGAGCGAAGCACTGACCCACAGAGGACAGGGGCAGGAAAGTGCGTACATCGCAACGAGGGGAACTAATAGCCGAGCCCATGCGGCAGACGAACTGGACCCAAAGATACGCAGCACATCGAGATTTGCAAAATTCGCCATGAAACGAACGGTGGGAACGCCAACCGACGCTCAGCGTGGCGGCGGCGATCTTCCCGATTTGCCTTTGCCCTTGTCCCGACCCAAAAGCGCGGCAAAAAACTCCTTGGGTTTTTCCGGGAGCTTCTCTAGCTCATTGAACATATCAATGATATCCTGATTGGGATCTTGCATGCCCTTTTTCGTGGGTATCTTGCGGATGGGTGCAAGGCGGCGCCGGAGGCCATCCATGGTTCCACGCAGGACCCTCTTCTCGTTTATTCGTAAGTCCGCTGCCACGACATCTTTGGGAGAAGACTCGGGGTCGCTCTTGATTCGAAAATCGTTGTCTAGATCGGCGCCATACCTTCCCATCCGTTCCTGACACTCTGACATCATCAGCATCAACACCTCATACTCGTTTGCTTCGCTGACCTTCTGGTCCTCCTCGAACGAAATCTTGAAAAAATCGCTTGGGTCCTGGACGCGCGACAGGCGGAGAAAGGATAGCAATTGCCGAGGTATGCGATCGGCGTATATCGGAAACGATTGTTTGGTCGAAAGTCCCTTGTCTTCTAGGATCTGCTTCTTGAAGCTATACAACTTGTCCGCTTGGACCAGCTCGGTGTCCCAATCCAGGTAATCTGTGTCGTACGTGTCAGGGTCCACGTGACCCGTCGCAATCAGCATCTCTCCGCTGGATCGCTCGATTCCACCTCCAGCCAATATTTCTTCTCCATCCAGGATCGAACGTGGGGTGGTCATCACCACGGCATCGTCTTCGATGCTGAAGTCGATGAGGCCCCCTGTGCCGTCTGCTGGCTTCCTGATCATGTCGGCCAGCGGTACGAGCGCGAAGCAGTCTGCCGATGGCAAGTAGATGGCTCGCGAGAGGACCCCGACGAACGCACGCTTGAAGGATCCCAGGTTGTAATGGGTGCTCGGGTACTTTACGGGATCTTGGTCGAAGTGCTCCTCTTTGAGTTGTTCGAAGGCTTTCTCCAGTTCCTGCAGTTGCGCATCCACCACGTCTTTGGTTGGCGAACCTTTCAGCAGATCTTCCCTTTCTTCTTGCGTCCAGAGCAGTGGCGAGAGGCTCTCCCCTGCGAACGTTTCCACGTACGGCGCGTACTCCGAATGCTCGCCACGTGCCTGTTCCGCCACCAACCACAGCGCCAGACCGACGAGATCCCCTTGATTCTTGGCAGCCGAGGCTTCTGGGTGTTCGGCCACGTCCACGGCAGTGATGGCGAACTCCTGCGGCACGCGCAGGACCTTCTCTCCCGGCAGCAATTCCCGCGTGGCCACGCATCCGAGCCTTCCTCCCACGTCTTCGGGTTTCAGCGGCTGCTTCGGCACGCCGCGTCGCGCGAGCCAGGCGTCCAGCCTTTCCCAGGTCTCTTTGGAGTTCCTTGCAACCTTCGAATCGCCACCGCGGGACGCAGATGCGCGCGTGCGTGCGACGCGATGCGCATGAACGCGCGCTTGCACGGCCATCTTCTCACGTCCACTGCGATGCGATCGATCCACCGAAAGGCGTCCTGGTTCGAAAGGGATTCCCGCTTCCAATCGAAAGGAAAAGCCTACGGTTTCGTACCGCCCTTCTCCCGTTCGTACCCCCGATGGCGAGGGGTGGCCTCCCCCTCGACGGGGGGTCCAACGACGTATGCCCCCCTTCGTCCGGGTTTGACACCGATCAGCAATGCCCCCCTTTTGGGACTGGACCGTGCTCGGGTGCCTGCTGGTTCCGAAACGCAAACCTGGTGTGGATGAGAAGGGTCGCAGGCAATGCCGACGGCCAGGTTCCTACGAAGGCGGTGGATTCGAACAGGTGCGGGCGTCGCAGGAGGAAGGAGGTCCACGAGATTGCCATGCCGCCCGTTCTTCGCATTGGCGGTAGATGATGGACTGGAGAACCTCCACCTGCTCGTGTTGCTCGCGAATCACGCGAGCAAAGCGATGAAGCTGGGATTCCATGAGCTTCACCAGTTCCTGCGCAGGAGATTTCGGTGCGATTCCGTCCGGGACGCATGGAACGGCACAAACCAGGTTCCCTGGAGATGTCTGGGTCTGCTTCGACAGCCTGGGTCGACGACGGGAATGGACAGCTTGAGCACGTCTTGCTTCCAGAGCTTGCTTTCGGTACGCGAGCACCTCGGCGTTGAGACGAGCGAGTTCTCGAACCTCCGAGGCGTAGACGGCCTCTCTTCGCTTCAGTTCCAGTCGAAGGCGAGCGTTCGCCTTGCGTGCCTCGTCTCTCTCCTTCTCGATCGCGTCGAGCTGATCGAGCCTCGTCTCCGTTCTCTTGACGTACGCCGATTGAGTCGCTTTCAAATCGTTCACCTTGGCCTGCCAGCTTTCTCGCAATCGATCCTCCAGCTCGATCGACGCCGATTCTCTGTACTCCAACGTCCATCGCAGCATTTCGTTCTCCTCCACTGCCCGCTGCAAGTTCGTCTGCGTCGCCTCTTCCCGCCTTCGCAGGGACGTCGCGTCTTCGCCTTCGTTTCCTGCCCCTGGTTCGGAGGCGCGCTCCCCTTCGCTCCGCTTCACGCAGTCGAGTTCGTCCAGCTTCTTCGACGCCGCGTTGCGTTCGATTTCCTCCTGCAACAGCTTGTTGGTTCGCGAAGTCGTTTCGTGTTGTTCGTGCAGTTGCTGGTATCCTTCTTTCCATTGTTTCAGTTGGTCCATGGCTTCGTCCACCCGTTCCTGGAGCACTTGGACCGCCAGTGCTGCGTTGGATTCCACCGTCCTCCATTGCACGACAAAAGAGAGCATCCTCGTGACGCCCATGGAGAGGTTGGACAGGTCGTGTCTGACTTCTGCTTTGAGACAGGCGGCTTGGTCGCGCAGGTCTGCCACCGCATCTTTCCATTTCACGTGCGGGTCTTCGTTGTCCGCTCCACCTTGGATCCGGCGGGTCCCAGCCATGGACGGAACCCTTCCTTTTGGGATCCAACGCTCGTCTTTCCTTCCCTCGTCCAACGTCTCGGTGTGCCTGGACGATTCCTCTCCCTCTCCCTCCCTCCCGACATGGCGACGACCCTGGGGACGTTGACCCACCCCTCCTTCCCTAAACCCTATCCGAAACCGAACCCCATCCTCGTCCCCCCCTCCCGGGGATCCGTACGGGTACGCCGTCTGGGGACGGGGAAGGGGAGGCTGGGGGAGAGGGAGGGAGGCGGTTCCACGTCGCGAAGGTTGGTTTGGGACCGTCTCCGACGCGCCGAGCAGCCGCACGAAACGCGGAACAGAAACGCCATGGAGCTCGCGAAACGGGTCGAAGAGAGCCAGTGCGCCATCCTGAAGGCCGTGCGGGAACGCATGGCGGACGCCAAGGCCCAGCGAGGCGACGAAAAAGCGAGGTGGGATCGAAAAAGAAGGTCCGTGGTCGCGTGCAAGAAACGGACCAGAGAAACGCGCCACCGTCGATGCCAGGCGAAGCCTTCGCGATCGATCGTGCGCTGACGCGACGGTTCCGACGGGATGGACAGGTTGGAGGCCCTCCGGCAGCAGGTGGAACGTAAAACGGAGGAGCTGCTGCGCGCAGCGAACCAAGCCTTGAAAGAGTACGTTTCGGAAGCGATCCCGTCGAGTGCGAGTCGGGCGACGTCGCGCACGGTTGGTTGCGAAAACCGTAGGACCTTCGAATCCGAGGGACGGGCGGCGCTGACGTAGGCCACCGCGGCGGCGAGCAGATTCCAAGTACCCAAGGCTTTGATGCGTCCGATGGTGCCCTTGCCCATGCCCAAGCCATGCCCGGTCGACAGTGTGCTGCGCAGGGCAAGCTTTGCAGCGATCATCCCGGGCGACACGGCGGTGGAACAGGTGTTCACGATGGGAGTCTTCAGCTTCTTGAACATCTACAACACGCTGCTGATTGGAAGGTTGATCCTGACGTGGTTTCCCAACCCACCGCAGGCCATCGTCTCTCCATTGAGCACACTGTGCGACCCGTACCTGAATCTGTTTCGCGGGATCATCCCGCCTCTGGGTGGGACGTTGGATTTGTCTCCCATTTTGGCTTTTGTTACCTTGAATTTGTTCACCAATGCTGCGGCCGCGCTCCCTTCGGATTTGCCGGGAACGGAGGCCAGGTCGATGGAGCTTCGTCGTCAGCATCGCATGATGAACCCCCGCTCCACGCATCTGCCTTTCATGAAGCGCTTTGCTGCGGAGCAGGAGCGAAGGAAGCAGCGGCTGGCGGGTCAGGACACCCGTCCGTAGTTGCGTCCTGCAATAATCAAAGATTTTCCGGCTGCGATTCTGCAGCTTCGCTGCGTTTTAATCGCCATTGTTTCTGTTCGAAGGCGGGGGAGAGAGCAATTCCATCCCCGGTGTCCTTCCTTTTTTTTTTCTCCCACGGGTGCACACCACGGTCCTTTCCCATCGATTAGGCGGTGGTGGGTGGTGATGGGATCCACTTTCGGTTGTTTCCCGGTTGCTTTTTCCGCGGTCTTTGGATTTCCCCCCGGTTCTGTCCTGCTCCTCCCCAAGCAGCCGCCACCCTCCCCGATCGGTACGTGACCGTGGCTCTCCCTCTCCCTCTCTCCCCCCCTTGCTGCTGACGTGGAATGGACCGGGTGTCCTTCCTTCCGTTCCCCCCCCCACCTGCGGGTCATCCTCTGCGGCACCGGGTCTCGACACCGGACCGATGGGCGCAATGGACCGAAAGTCGAGGGTCCCACCCGGTCGATGGGCGCTGAGGCGGGCCTGTGAGACCAACCGGCGTGACGTGGGATCGTTTCGGAATGCCCCCCTTTTGTCCCTCGATCGAGGGGGGCATTCGAGGACGATCCGT
The DNA here is from genome assembly GCA_020975725.1 of Picocystis sp. L7. Taxonomy (NCBI): domain Eukaryota; kingdom Viridiplantae; phylum Chlorophyta; class Picocystophyceae; order Picocystales; family Picocystaceae; genus Picocystis; species Picocystis sp. L7. Next base: position 472,713 of record QXJR01000019.1, on the reverse strand, counting down.
GGATCCGCTCGCGGGGGCGGTCTTCGGAGTATCCCACGTCAGCATCCCGACCGTTCCCCCCCTCCCAACCGGGCACAGACCGGATGGATCCCTCCGATCGAACCCGTGGGATTCTCCTTTGTGTCCCGATGGAGGCTTCCCATCGAACCCGAAGGACCGAGGGGGTTCCTCCCTTTCCCCCCTCGGGCTGCGTCTACCCCATCCAAGGGGAGCTTGGCCAGTCGAAACCATTCCGTTCGGAACGTGCTGCAGCACAACGCCAGAAGCGAAACACGAACGAACGCGTCCGAGGGACGAGACAAGGCAAGACTAGACAAGGAGAAGGAGGATTGCGGTCGGAGACGTGCAGGAAAGGAAGGAAACCACGGGACGAAGGGAAACCGACGTGCCGGAACGTGGAATGGAAGCACTCCTGGCGGCCGTCGGAGACGACCTCTGCGCCATGGAAAACACGCGTGTCGCAGACGCTCGGAGGAAAAAGGAAGGAACGAACGTCCTGAAGAACAAAAAAGTGGAGGGAAACCGATGGAGGACGGCCGCGTCTTCCAGTCGATATCGTGGGGTGTCCTGGCACACCCAAACCGGGAGATGGAAGGCACAGATCAAGGTCCACGGAAAAGACGTCAATCTTGGCAGGCACAAGTCCGAAGAAGCAGCAGCAAGAGCCTACGACCAAGCGGCCATCAACGCCAGAGGAAAGGAAGCACAGCTCAATTTCCCAATGAAGGAGTATGCCCACGAAATCGACACGCTCCGACTGATCTCCCTGCAGGAGCTCGCCGCAAAACTGAGGGGAGTCGAGCAGAGGCTGGCCGCACAAACGAGCCGGTACCATGGCGTGAGGAGGAACAAGAGGACCGGGAAGTGGGAAGCTTACATACGAGTCGCGGGCAAACACTTGCACCTGGGATGCCATGCCTCCGAGGTGGAAGCTGCACAAGCTTTCGACAGGGCTACCATGCACGAGCTCGCTCGCAAACCTCAAACCCACAAACTGGTCACCAATTTTCCCGTCGAACACTACGAGGATGAGATCGAGGTCCTGAAAAACACCCCTCTGGACGAGCTGGCCGTGAAACTACGAAGAAAGGAATACATCGCCGAGCTCAAACACATGAACAAGCTGCACGAGACGAACTCGCACCTGTCAGACTACACAACCACGGAAGGGAAGGTTTCGACGGATGGGATACCAGACGGTCACCGTCATGCTGAATCGCCCACCGCAAGTTTGAAGACGCCAGAGGTTGCACCGGACACCCCCCAGCAGACGCCGGCTTCGCGCCCGATACCGGTTGGGGAAGGAATGGATGGTCACGAAGGGGAAGTGCCCTATCATTACGATCCTATGCATTTTTGGATGCATCATGCGACTCCTCCGTATTGCATGTACCCAATGGGCATGCCGCAGCTCCCTCTGGTTGGCAACAAACGCAGCGCTGAAGAGCTGGTGTCGCCCCGTGCCGTCGTCCGGTACCAAGGGGACAGCCACTTGTACTGCCCCGTGCCTAGGGTGGTTTGAATCGTTGCTCGAGGTCGGGACAAGCCATACGTTGCACTTTTATCCATCTTGTCCGTTGCCTTGGGACCGTTGCTTTTCTGATACATATTTAGTGTTTCTTCGTTTTGCACCTCGTCTTTCTTGCACTCGCCTTTCCCTCTCGCTCGTTCCGTCTTCCATTTGTCTTTGTACTCACTCGTAGTCTTGGCACAGCTTGCTGCTTTGCAAGAACTTGAGGTTGCACTCGACGGGTCTTTTGTCCACTCCGTATTTTTTTCGCACTTCTGGGTCTTTGGGCGGGTTTCCGAAGAACTCGATGGCGAGGTAGGACTCGTACTGTTTGGAATAATCCCTACGCAGTGCGTCGTTCTTTTCCTTGTTTTCCATGCTTTTTTTCAGCAGTTTTTGCACGAGTTCGTTCTCCTTGGCTTCATCTTCCGCCCACGCTGCCTTCCTTCCGGTTCCCCACGTCACCGCCGCCAGCATCCCGCCGATGGCGCCTCTCCTCGTCTTGTTCGCTTCTCCTCTCCTCGCCCTCTCCCTCCCTTCCCTCGAGCACCGGATCGTTCCACGCTGCATCGTCGGTGCGGCGACGTTCACGGCCATGTCGTCGTCGACGTTCGGTCTCTCTTTCCCGCCAGATCTCCCTTCGTCCCCCCCCCCCTTTCCTCTCCCAACTGCGGGTCTCCTTCCCCTTTCAACACCATCGGGACAGGTCCGATCTGAACCCGGATCGATCCCAGGGGGAGGAGCCCTCCGACCCCCCCCATCTGCTACAGGGGCGGTCGATTGGGGACAGGGGGGAGGGGCGATGGCGACATGGCGCATTTCGAGGTTGGAAACGAACCCGCTTCCATGGCGCTTGGAACGGAAGGATCGGAAGGGATGGCGGATGGAGACAAGGATTGGATCGCAAGACGCGCCAAGGAAGAAGGGAACCGATGCTTCCGCAAGAAAGAGTACGAAACCGCGCTGAAAAGGTACGAAGAAGCCTTGGCCTGCGACACCAAACGAGACAAGACCCTGCGCGCCAACCGATCCGCGGCCCTCCTGGCGCTTCGAAGGGTCGAAGAAGCCGTCCAAGACGCGTACGAATGCGTCCAGATCGACGAAGAATGGCCCAAAGGACACTACCGGCTGGGAAGCGCACTCGCCGCAGCGGAACGCTGGGCGGAAGCCCAACAGGCGCTCCAGAGAGGGATCCAACTGGCACCTGGAAATCCAGACTTGGAGGGGAAAATGAAACAAGTGCAAGTGAAATGCGCCGAAGAAGTCCAAAGAAGGGCCAAGCAGATGCGCATGGACCGCAGGGACCTGGCCCTGAAGCTGCAAGAGGCCAGGAGAAAAGACAAAGAACTGGCCACACTCAACCAACTCAAACAAGGCATGGCCTCGCCGGATTGGGACGTCGAAGATCATCAATGGAGGCCCACGTACTTACCTCGAATGAGGATGGAGAAAGTGGATCGAAATGCTTTTTTGAAAGACCCAAAGAACAGGGTCATCCATTCCTACGTTACAGCCCTGGCGGACCTGGACGCGCCGAAAAAAGCGCTTCCTTTGCTGAGCGACAAGTGCAGGATCGAAACATACGATGTGGCCATTCGATCCTGCCTGAATAAGAGACCGGGGTCAAGGGTTTTGTCCCTTGGCACTGGCACAGGGATCCTGCAATTGCTCGCCGCAAGAGCCGGAGCGGCACACGTCTGTGCTGTAGAACGATCGCACATGCTCTTCCGAATGGCCAAGCAGTCCATGGTAGCAAATCAAAACTTGGTGGATACAAGCGTCATTCGATTGGTGGATCGCCCCCTGCACATGTGCTACTCCCACAACCCTGTGGAAGTCACCACAGAGTCTGAAGGGCCAGTCCTATTAGAGGAGGAAGCCGATGTGCTCATTACCGACATGTTTGACCATAATATTCTGGGCATGCGGGTCCTTGATGCGGTCGATCATGCAGCAAAGCACATCCTCCGTCCAGGGGCGGTTGTCTTGCCCGCAAAAGTGCACGTGAAGGCCATGCTGGTGGACTTGAGAATTGGAAAGGTCTCTGGACTCGATCTGAGTTCCTTGAACTCCTACCGTTGGCATCCACAGCACGAAAAGCTGCACGCCCATAGGGAAAGTTTCCTAAGAATTTCCGCTCCGTTCGATGTCTGCACCATTGACCTCCAAAGCCGAGTTGACGCAGTCACCACTTCGGATAAGGAGGAGAACGACGAAGAGTCCATCTTGATGCCTGAAAAGAAAGAAATTTTGCAGGTAAATGTACATACTTCTGGCTGCTGGAATGCTATCTTGATGTGGTTCCACTTGGAGCTGGATGAGGATTCCACCCTCGCTAGCTGGGACCCTACCACTGATGTTAAGAACATCGCGGGCGGATTTGGGTCTTCCTGGGGGCAAGCCATCCAGTACATCGACGAGACCACGGTTGAGGAAGGAGATTCTGTTTTGATTCGAGTGCACCAGGACAGCCACCAAGTCTATTTCGAGACGGACCCTCCACAATCCAGGCCCCGTCATGCTTGGGTGCCTCGTTGGCATTTTGATATGGTTCTAGACGACCAGCGGAACTCTTCTTATGAAGTGGCAGTGAAGAACGCCATTCAACTCAAGCGGGAAATGGGGCAGCACCCGGTGCAGGTCTTGGATATAGGAGCTGGTAGCGGTCTCCTCTCGATGATTTCAGCCAGGGCTGGTGCAGATTATGTGACAGGAGCAGAGGTCAATGCGCACATGTGTGACGTTGGAGTGCTGTCAGAGGTTATGAATGGATTTGCTGCCAAGTGTACGATCGTCAATCAGGATTCCCGCTACATGGACGTGCTGCGAAAACCAGATGGTACTGCTCCCGATATGAAGCGCAAAGCAGACATCCTTGTCTACGAAGTATTCGACTCGGGTCTGATTGGGGAGGGCGCACTACACCTCGTATACCATGCCCATCAGAAACTCCTCCAGGAAAACGCAACGCTTGTTCCCATGGCGGCGACTGTGTATGCACAGCCGGTGCAGATGCGCATCGAAGATGTTGCTGGCCTGGACTTTCAGCAGGCCAATCGGTGGAGATGGCGCCCAGATTACGAGGGAATGGAGCTTGAGCGTTGCAAGGATGCCTGGGTTCCCCTTGCCGATTCGTCGCCGGTATTTGACTTTGATTTCTATGACATTGAGGGGTGCATGCGCAACCCCGAGAAACGATTCGAAGCCAGAATGAGCCGTACAGGTACTTTCAATGCGATTGCTTTCTGGTTTAAGCTGCACCTGGACGAGGAGACAGCTCTCGATACAAGTCCGTTTGGGAGTAAAGGGGCGACTTGGCAACAGGCGGTTCAGTTCATCGAGGAAGTCAGAGTTGAAGAGGGCGACAGTGTGTGGCTGATTGCCAAGCATGACAGCTACGGCATTAGCTTTGAGGTGGATGACAGCACCATTGATCGGATGTCACGTCGCACCGGCGTTCCTCAATACGATCCTGTGTGGTTCCAGCGTGTCCACCGGGTACAGCAGCTGAACAAGGAGCTCATGAAGGCCGTGGCCCAGAGCCCCTTGGAGTACCGTTCCCTTGCTATTGCATCGGTGCAAATGGCAAGCCGTCCCTGGGACCTAGACATGGACACCGATCCTGCGGCTGATTTCTGCACACGTCTCATGTCGTAGCCTGCGCGTCCACCTCCCACTGGGCGTTGTGTATATGAAGATTGACTTTGTACCCGGACCAGGTTTGGTTTCATATGAATCCACTGTTCTCCATGAAATCTTACATTTCCTCTTCTCTGTCCACCCACCACAAAGCTTCCTTCTTGGTTGGTTGAACTGCACACATCTGCCACTCACAACTCCCTCCAGTCGTGGTACGAATGTAACCCCACGTTCGTTCCATGAACTTTCCCTCGAGGGTGGGTCCTCGGATGAGTTAACCCTGAGTTAAGTTATTGAGGCTGGGAGGGGGGCGTTTCGATGGATGCGACAGACGAACCGACGGTGCAGAGGGAGAGGTGTCGCATCGAAGATGGCGGACGTGGACGCCTACCAAGAGGACGAAGAGGACCTGGAGGAGGAGTTTACAAATCTGGTGGATATGCAGAAACAAGTGGAGGAATGGGTCTGCCACTCAGGAGCCGATGAAGAGCAACAGAAGGTCGCGAAGGACTGGAAGGAGGCAGCCGAAACGTTGCTGTGGAAAGTGGAGAAATTGGAGGCGGACACGGGGACCAAGCAGGACAGGGCCATTGCGAGGCTGAAGCTCCACTGGTGTCTGTCGACAATTTACTCAAACGTGGAAGAATTGCACGATCAGGGATACGACACCGCCGTCTCACAGGACAAGCATAAACCGGGAGCCGTGAAGAACCTCCAGGACATTCTGTTAGGCGTCGTAGATATCGGTCAAGACTACGATGACGAAGTCCTGCAGCTAGATGCGGTCGAAGCGCTGGCAATCCTCCATAGCACCACCTGCTACTTCGAAGATCTTTCCAAAGCACTTGCGACCAGCTTCGCCCTCTATCCCACCAAGGACAAAGCGCTTGCGTTTTTGAGGAGTATCGAGGAGCAAGATGTGAACAACATATTCGTGAGAGTCTCGAACTGGGCGAATATAGCCGGCGATCTCGTCGAGTTCGACAGCCCCTGGTGCCACCGATGGTATCCAGAGTACGTTCATATTTATTTTTGGCTCGTGGAGAATGCTGGGGCAAGGCGAGAAGAGCTGGTCAAGAGAGATCTCTCGCATTGCCTTGAAAGGGGCGCCAATGCGCCCCCGCAACGGTTCTATCGAGCACTGCAGTTAGGTGAGCAGCACCCGCCAAACCCTACCTTCATCTCGTTCAATCAAAGAATAATCAAAAGTTATGGCGCTGACCGATCGCGTTCGGGATTCACCTTCAGCGATGATCGCCAGCTACTCTCTAGCTTCAGAGGAGATGGAGAACCGACTGCTCGGCGTGAAGGTACTGTGGGAAGCTAGCGAGCTTGCCAGTATCCTACAGTCCCACGAGAACGCCTGCATACTGGCGTCAAAAGCCGCCAAGGAACGCCACGCCCTCCATCCTCTGTCCAAGCTCGGCAGGAGGGAGACCCGTGAGATTTCCAATCGCCTGGAAAGGCTTCGCATCCAATGTTCCGAGTCAAACTTCCACACCTCTTCAAGTTTCTTGGAAGAGGCGGAGTTGCTTTACTCGGGTGGCTTCCCAGCAGCGTCCATGATTGTGTAAATTATGCGTGGGAAGGTTTTTCGAGTTGCTTCCTTGGTTGTCTTCTTGGTGTCAGTATTCCGTGTCGACCGGCGGGGCTTCCGCTTCCACTGGATGGGTCCTTCTGAACTTGAAGGTCCTGGTGGCGCTCAAGCCCACGTCCACTTGGCTCGGCATGGTTCCGTATTCGAATGGCAAGCTGACGCTCCAACCGGAATGGTTTCCCGACCGGGAGTATTCCAGCTTTCCCGCCATGTCTGCGAAGTCGATTTTGGTGGCCAGTTCTGCGTTCCTGAGTCGTTTCGTGACCTCCAGCTGCGTCCTCCTGCTCCTGAAATGGAAGATGGGTTCGATGGACACGCTTCCAATCACGTGTTCGTACCTTGCCATGGGTTCGTGGTTGGTGAAGTTGTATTGGGTGGTGAGCGTCCCATGGTCCAGTTCCAACGTCCCTTCCACGTACCAACCCACGCCTCCATCGTCGAAACGGAGCTGGCAGGTGGCTTTTCGTCCGCCCAGCTCCCAATCGCCCATCGCTTTCCCTTGGACGGTGCGCCTCCGCGCGTCCCACGACCACTGGAACATGCCCAAGCGTCGGTTAACCCTTCCCTAAACTTCGATCGGAGGCCATCCTCGCCCCGTGTCGAACCCCTCTCCATGCCCGGGAGAACCGAGGACCATCGAGACCTCCCCCGGGTAGAGATCTCGATGAATGGGGCATGGAATCGAGATCTCTTGAACACCGAGATCGCGATCGAGATGCGATTCACATCGAGATCTTCCCACGCAAAAGATTGCGATGCGTTGCGAAATCGCATCGAGATCTCGATACCCGAGAGCGCGATGGAACGGACAACCCGTCCCGCCCAGCCGTCCCCGAACCGCAGAGGATTGCCTCCCTCATGCCTTCTCCTCGACGGTTCATGTAGGAGCGGGCGGTCCTGGCTCGTGGGAGGAGCCGCCGCCGACGTCCATTCCAACGCGAGCTTCGCGACGCGACGAGCAGCCATGGCGAACGCAGACGAGGTGGTGACGCTGTTCGTGAGCAATCTGCCGTCGGAACTGCAAGCCAGCGAGTTCACGAGGCTGTTCTCCCAGCTAGACGGATGCGTGGGCAGCCGCATCCGCAAGGACAAGAACGGGAAGTACGTGCACACGCGTCGATGGAAGGAAGGAAACGAACGCCGAGACGGATTCGAAAGCGCGTGAACTGGAACGGCGTGATGTGGCGGACGGAATCTGACGGTGGACGGATCCGTTTCGGATGGATGCACCGCAGGAACGTCGGATTCGTCGATTTCTCGGACAACGCGTCGGCGATGACGGCCAGGAGCATGTACACGGGATGGCAAGGATGGGCCAATCCGAACGACCACAGTGCCAGCGGACTGCAGATCGAGACGGCTAAAAGCAGCACGACTCGTGGTCAGAAGCGACTCCGTGGAGACGGACAGGCGTCCGAAGAAGCCATGCCACGACAACCTGGTGCGGGTGGAGGCATGGGCAACGCCCACATGGGCTCTGGTCCAGGACAAGGACAAATGGGAGGAATGATGGGAGGCATGCCTGCTGGCAGTGGATACAACCCATCCATGCCAGGCATGGGCATGGGCATGGGGATGGAGGGAGGGATGGGCATGAACGTGCCGGCTGGAGGAGAGCAAATGCTGGGTGGAATGATGCAAGGAGGAATGGGAGGGGGCTATGGCATGCAGCAGCAACAACAGCAGCCAATGGGCATGGGCCAAGGCATGGACTACCCCCGTGATCCGCGAGCAGATTTAGGCGGCCGTGGTCCCTCGGGGATGGGCGGCGGGATGGCAGGGGGCGTCGCAGGGGGCATGGCTGGCCCTCAACCCGTGGGCATGGGCGGAGGCATGATGGGTGCAGGTGGACCCGCCCCTCCTCGGATGGGCGGGCCAGGGGAGATGATGAACCTCCCTCAAGAAGCCACGCCCACCCTTTACTTGGACGGTGTGCCTTTCAACATCCCAAAACGTGAGATTGCCCACATATTCAGGCCGTTTGAGGGGTTCAAGTATGTGAGGTATGTCACCCGGGACAGTCAAAAAGTTGAGGGAGAAAAAGTCAACCTCATATTTGTTGAGTTCTCTACAGCCGCTGCAGCATACAATGCAAGAGAGACAGTGCAAGGGTACCCCCTAGACTTGGAAGACAAAAACAGTGCAGTGCTCAAGATCTCCTTTGCCAGACCCCCAAAAGGTGGAGCAAAGGGGCGACGGTGATTCTGAAGCTCCACAGCTTTTTATTGGTGGGCCCCAGACACAGAGTATCCGTGACCACTTTCCTTCCTAGTGCATCCCGTAGGCCCATCTTCTACACGCTGCGTTGGAGGGCTTCTACTCTGCAGAGAAGCTTGGAACTGCTTGATTACCGAGCAGTTCTCCTTCAGCTCGCCCGGTGTTCTTACCCGATCACCGTGTCTTTGGCCAATCCACAGCATGCACTCGTTCGTGCTGGGCCTTGCTCTCAGAAGACCCATGGCTTACCTATTGCAGGTAACAGCCCACGCTCCCATTCTCAAGCTGTACTCCCAGGGAACAAACAACAGCCAAACCTCCCCTGACTCACACTTGCTTTCATTGGATTTTGTGCTGTGCCCGTGTGTGGCAATGGTAGATGAGTGCAACCACGCGAATTTCGTGCACTAGTAGGTGGCCGCCTCTGAGGGTGGCCTTTTCCTTGTACCTCTTTCATATTCACCATCTTATAGACCCATGGGGTTGGACAGTGCTCGTGCAACCCGTCCTTCCCCATCCACACCTCCAGGACCTGGGCCACCGTGATCCGCGCTCCTGCCCGATTGCTTGGTTGGAGGACTTTACCCATTCCACGGTGTTCATCCTGCGTTGGCGACAACCATCGCAACCACTCACGTGTATGCCTTCATTCTCTCTCCTGCTGTTCACTGTGCTCGTCTGGCTCGTGTTCTTCTTCCTCGATCGGCCACCAGCGTGCGAAAGGCGTGTTCTCCCATTTGGCTGGATCGTATCCGCTTCCACCAAGAGGATTGCACCTGGCGAGCCTCCACGAGGTCATCAGCGCACCTCTGGCCCATCCGTAGTTCCCAAACGCTTCCATGGCGTACTCGGAACACGTCGGCACGTACCGACAGCTGGGCGGGATCAGCGGCGAAACCGTGGATTTGTACCACTTGAGTGCCGACACGGCCGCATTCGCTTCCCCTTTCGCGTTGCTGGACCTCCCTGCTCTTGCCTGGGTTCCTTTCCGACACCCACCGCAGGAGCGCACTTGCACAGCTCCTGTCGGCATGGCCGCTTTGCACGTCTTCATGGTCGGGAAGTGTCCCTCGCATCCACCTGTGGCCTGATTGGGTCACTTTCGAGTCCCAGACACCGCCAAGGTGGGGTTGAAGAAGGATCCAAACCACAAGGAAGCCAGGAGATGGAAAGCAACGGAGACGTGGCATGCAAGGGTCAAGCACCTGATCGATGGGAACGAATAGAGGGAAGTTGGTCCCTATCACACGTTGTGTAGTGGTAGGAGAGACCAGCCATTGAGGAGAGGAGGCGGAAAACACCATACCTTGGATTCATTGACAACCATCTATACAGGCTAGAGCGAACATCCTTCCCCGTCAGAACAAGAGATCTTGCGGGTGGTAGCGATCGGGTTGGGGCACGGCCAATGCTCGTGCCACAAAGACGGCTTGTTTTCAACACACCCGCTCAACATTTGCATTCATTGTTGTACCTCGAGATGCGGCACCAGGGGCAAGGATGTTTCTTCCCATGGATTCGCACAACCCATCCATAGAGAAACATCTCCACCGTGCACTTTCCAATGGAACAGCTTGTCTTCCCCTACTTCTGATTTCCATTCGATTCCCATGCAGAGCGCAAGGGGATCCTTCGAGCACCAAGCCATTCAGGATTGGACGTCCAAAGGACAATTGCCAACACGGATGGAGGACAACAAGTGGCCCGTGGCATGTTTGTCCATGCATTTATCCCCCTTCCATGCATCCAACACGTGTTTGTCCTAGCAATCCCTCCTTGGACCATCTTTCCCATTGGGGGAGGATGGGGAGGACATGGAAACACACAAATGGACAACCGACGAGGATGGACAAAACTGATGGAGAAGCGATGTCCAAAGCGGAAGCCATCGAAGCATGTGCCGAAGAACAGCGTGCGTCTCGACCGCATAGGTGCGAGGAGAAGGAGAGAAACAAGGGTGCGACAACAAGAGCTGACGGGAGAGTGGTGGATCGACGCCTGCAGTGGAACTGATCAAGTGCTACCGTGGCGGTCAGCCATTCCAGTGCAACGAAGCCTACGAGCGATTCTGGAGCTGCTATCGCAAGAAGAGGGTACGTTGGTGGATCTGTAGATGGATATAAACCCACTCGGAAGTGGTAGGAGAGGCTGACCTGGAAATGTCGGATCCAAGGGACTGGGAGAGTCGAATGTGGCACCATGGACCCATTGGTTTGGAAAGCCGAAAGAGCCTGCGATGAAAAATGAGACAGAAGCATGAATGGCAAATTGTGTGCAACGAATTGGACGAGCAGTGAACGCGACCAGCCATATGCGTCTCGTACAACGCCCTTGGCTTGGCCACGGTTTCGCGATCGTGCTGTCCTGCTGTTTGAGCTGGCCAAACCAATGGAAAGTTTGAGTGAAAGCTGGTGTAGACAATCAATGACAGGACGTTTGTCCGAGGACAACTTATTATCACTTGGTGCATTGAGGAAGTTTCACTTCCTCCCATGCATGCATAACAAGCGCAAGGACCGGACCGTCAAGTACAGCAATGGTAAGACCCCTGGGCCACAGTATACTATTCGGTTTCATGACAGTTTCATTATTCAAATTTGTATTTCGTGCTACAAAGACGGTCGCAAGCCATGTAGGGAATGATCGTGACTGTGGAAGGTGTTCCTACTGATGTACCATGATTTGGTAGTGATCTTACCCACAAGGTCGTCAGATTGAAACAGTGAGCCTATGGACCCGGGACAAGTACAGCAGGGGTGTCCGTTCTTGTGCTTATTCCTCCTGTACATTCCTCGCCACAGCAGCAAAAGAAAAGATCTCCTCCAACGTTCATTCTGCTTGATATTTGGCAATAGCTTACCTGAGATTCTGCTGCATGAACATCAGTTCCACCGCCTCCCTGCTGAGCACCGAAGTTGCAGTCATCGAAGTGCACCCTTGCTGCCACAACTGATACCCCTCCAGCAATAAATTCAGCAACATTCGTAGAAAACGTGCACCTATCAAAGCGTGCATCTGTCCTCTCGTACACTGTGACAGCCCCACCATCCCTCGATGCATAGTTGCCAGTGAAGGAGCAATCCCGAAAGGTGACGTTGCGTGCATCAAAAAGATCCACAGCCCCTCCGTAGCCACCATCCAATTGTCCTAAGTCTGCTGCGTTGTTACTAAATGTGCATGAGTCAAACAGTGCAGCAGACTGGAAGATGCCTACGGCACCCCCAAAATCTGACTTATTCTCGTTAAAGATGCACCGTATGAATGTAGCACGACCGCCATTGAGGGCTACGGCCCCTCCATTCATGGCAGTGTTTCCGAAGAAGAAACAATCGATAAAAACGACCCCGCCCCCCCTGATGCTTACCGCTCCTCCTCCCTCTCCTCCATTGGTCAATCCTCCGACCATGGCAAGGTTCTTGAGCTCTAGAAGCCCTGATTCCAAGACTCGAAAGATGTTTCCTTCTTCCAACGCATCCAATGCGCAACGCTGTCTTTCGCTGCAGTCGGTGATGATGGACACAGTCTTGTTGATGTGCGGCAAAGGTCCACAGTCCAGCTCGATGTTTTCGGTCAGAACAATGTCGGTGGCATTCCCCATCAAAGCCGAGGCCAGGGATTGGCAATCCTTGGCTTGTACAAAGATGGGCTGCTCTTCCTCAAACAGCTCCGATCTGGGAAGGTCTACGGCTGGCGCCTGTTCCTCCGGGGGACTATCGGACAGGTCTCCATTGTTTTCTTCTACGGACTCTCCTCCGATGGTCTGCATGATGTCTTCGCCCTTGATCAGTAGGATAGCAGTGTTCTCCGCGGTTGCTTTTTTTCCTTTGACGTTCCATTCGTAGCTTGCCCTACGAAGTTCACGTATAGCCTGGTTCACCAAAGGGTTTTCTACGGCTGATTCGTACGATATGGGTAGGACAGCCATGGTTTCCACCACCAGCCTTCCTTGGTCATCAACACCATCCCTCTGTGTGTCGGTGGCCTCGTCCACGTCGGTTTCGGAGAAGTACGTGGCCAGCAATCGCCGCACTTCCGCTAATGTACGCTTTTCGAGTATCTCCACTATTTCAGGCCCCCATTCCTTGTATTCACTGATCGTCTGCCCAAACGAAGTGATCACCAGCAGCTCGGCCATGGAGCCTTGTTCGACGACCAGTTCGTCTTCGAACTCCACTCCCGAAGGTTCGCTTCCGACTGGGACCTCTTGCAAGGACCTGGTCCTGCCGCGTTGGTCTCTTTGAATCATGCATCCACGTTCCCCTTCCCAGATGCGCCTGGAGAAGCTTCGCTTCGCATCACGTCACGTCGTGGTTCGGTAAGCGACGGTTCGCGTCCTCCGGCTTCGTCGCGCAACGTCTTCCACCGCACCTGGTGCGTTCCAGGCAAAGTCCCACGTGTCCCCAGACGAACTCCTGCATCCACATCAGGATCGTGCACGTGAAAAGCGCGCGTTTCGCCATCGCTACTGAGCTCGCGACGCGCACGAAGCGCGTCCAACGTCGCGTCTTCGTCGTCTGGTCCGTTCGTCTCCCTTTCGTTCCGGTCAGGTCGTTCCAATCGAACCCACACATCCTCCCAATCGAACCCGAAAGGGTGCCCTTTCGAGGATCCCGAGAGTACGCACGAAGGTCGTCTCCGAAGACCGTTGCAAAACCGAAAACTTGGTGGTGAAAACGGTATGGAGGGGTGCGGTGCACATGCCCACGATGTCGGATGCATGCTTTAGACCACATGGCGTCCCGTTCCCTCGAGAGCGTGTGCAACAACGCACACGGGTCTAACGCTCCGCGAGTGGGAACCAATGGTGGCGGTTCCTAGTAGGAGGGCATTGGTTTCAATGCAACGGCAAGCATGCGAGGATGAGATTTCGATTCATCGTGGTGCGTGCGCGTTTCTTCACTAGAAGCCATGGGCTCCATCTTGCGACGGTATTTCTCCGTGAGAAGAAGAAACAATTTTGAAGTGCGACCACGCATCGACGTACCAAAGGAAATCCACAGGGGTCCCTACACACGTTGGATTGCTCTTGCCGTCCGTTCGGCAAAACCGTCGCGAGTGCGGAACTTGTCGCGATTTTCCCTCCTCTAGAAGACTAGGTTCTACCTCGGCGTTCACATCTCGGTTGGTGGACGTGGGTTTCGTTCCCAGCGTTGGCGTAGGTGCCTCGCATCTCGAGCATCGATCCGAGGTGTGACGTGGGTGGTTTTCTTGGTCGTTCATCCTGGGATGTCCAGGGAATCCGTTCCGTATCCCTATCTTCCACGTGCTTCATTGGTTGTTTCGTCCATCCTCCACGTGAGGTCCGTCCGTCCGACCCCCTCCGACCCTCGTCGCTGTCCTATCCCCTTCCGAGAAGAAACTCCCCCTGGTGTCCCAGCCACGAACGGATCCGATCCGGGTGGGATGGATTCGTGTCGGTGGATGGAGGGGGGCACGTGTCCCCACCCACCACGGTTTGGGAGGGGAAGGGGGCACGAGGGGTCGCACGTAGGTTAACCTCGGACTTCACCCCTCCCATTCGTGGGAGGAGGAGGGAGGACGAAACTCGACTTAACTCGTGCGAAGCCCATCGGTCGATCGTACGGGGGAACCTTCGAGAAGGGGAACGGTCGGTTAACTTTCGATTCGTGAGGAGATCGAGGGGGAGAAGACTCGGGTTAACTCGTGCAAACTCGAACGGCGGAAAACCGACGCATGGCCGTGGCCACGCGCGCAGCACGAGCGTGGTTCAGGAGGCGCACGAGTGCAGGAACGAGGCGTTGCGCGACGATGAGTGCATCCTCGTATCCCTACGTGGTGGTGGGAGGCGGAAACGCGGCCGGATACGCCGCCAAAGCGTTCGTGGAAGGCGGCGTGTCGCCTGGACAAGTGTGTGTCCTCGGCGACGAAGCGTACGTCAGCTACGAGAGACCGGCGCTCAGCAAAGCGTACCTGTTCCCGGAGAAACCGGCGAGGCTGCCTGGATTCCACACCACCGTGGGAGGCGGCGGTGAACGCCAAGAACCCGACTGGTACGCCGAGCGAGGCGTGGACTTCCGCACCAACACCAAGGTGGTGAGCGTAGATGCCAAAGCCAAAGAAGTGCACACCGCTTCGGGAGACGTGGTCAAGTACGAGAAGCTCGTGATGGCCACTGGTGCCAGGCCCACCAACTTGTACAAAGACTTCAAGATGGAAGGAGCCGATGGGACCGGAATCTACTACCTCAGAGACGTAGCCGACGCGGACCAGATCGTTCAAGCCATTCAGGCTGCCAAACAAGCTGGAGGGAAAGCCGCCGTGATCGGAGGAGGGTACATTGGATTGGAATGTGCAGCTGCCCTCTGTCTCAATGGACTGGACGTCACCGTGATCTTTCCTGAAGATTACATCATGCAGCGCATCTTCCCCAAGGAAATCTCTGAATTCTACGAAAAGTACTACGAAAGCAAGGGGGTGAAATTCATGAAAGGGAGGGTCATCTCCCTTTTCACCTGCAATGAAAGCGGGAAGATCTGTAAGGTCAATCTCAAAGATGGAATGGAGCTGCCATGCGACATGGTCGTGGCGGGCGTCGGTGCAAGGCCCAACGTGGAGATGCTGAATGATCAGGTGGAGATGGAAGCTGGAGGGATCAAGGTGAATGGACAGATGCAGTCCAGCGATCCCAACATTTTTGCTGTCGGGGATATTGCAGCCTTTCCCCTGTTGTGCGAAGGTGGGAAGGTGCAACGCTCAGAACATGTGGTCAATGCACGATTGACAGCAGCTCATGCTGTCAAGTCGATCCTGAAGCCAGAGGCACAAACAGACTACGATTATCTTCCATATTTCTACTCGAGGGTGTTCGATCTCTCTTGGCAGCTTTACGGCGTCAACGAAGGAGAGCATGTAATGTTTGGAAATCCTGAAGAGAAGAAGTTTGGGGCCTATTGGATTCGAGATGGGAAGGTGGTGGGGGCATTCATGGAAGGCGGGAGTGCAGAAGACTTCGAAAGCATCAAGAAGGTGGCCAAAGCCCGTCCCACTGCACCGTCAAAGGAGGATCTGCAGGCCATGGGCCCTGATTTTGCTTCAAAGCTGTAAAAATTTTACACGCGAATTACATGCCTCTGAGTGTTTGCACTGCGTCGCAGAGCTCATATATCCACGCTGTAGCCGTATGGTTTGCTGTCGGTCACATGCTGCCCCCACGGAATGGTCAGCTCGTGCCGTTCTTTTCTTCGGGGGGTTGACTTCCGCCCATGGAACGAGGATCGGCACCTTCACCTGGATATTCTCCTGTCCACCAAGGAATTCCTCCAAAAGGATAGAAGGATTGCAGGGCCTGTCCATGCATGCCCATGCCCATGCCCATACCCATACCCATGGGAAAGGGGGGCATCATGTGACTCCCATATTGCATACCCATGAATGGGGGGTACGAGTGTGCAGTTGCCTCCGGAGCTGGTGATGGATTCCCCTCCCTTGTCGGACTTGTGTTCTCTGTGGTGCTCTTGTCCCGTGGTTTGTCAGACCAAGCACTGGGCCCTGCTGATTGTGTATGCACGTGTGGCACCTGGACTGCTGTGTCAGACGGCAGAGCTGCGTTGGGTGGCAATCCAGCCGTCCTCTTCAGAAAGAGCCTGTACTTCTGCAAGTGACTTGCTACGTTCTCTCTGGTCATGCCTTCCACGTTCATCAGCTGCAGTATGGTTTTGGGCACTGCGTTTTTTATTCCTAGGTGGTTCACAGCATTCATGAATCGATTGTGCAATTCAGGAGTCCAGACCAGGCGAGGTTTCTTTATGGGCCGATCCTCCTCTTCAGAGGATGACGGATGAGAGCGTGCATGGGCGGCGGCTTTGGCCTTCTCTGCAGTAACGTGTGTATCGCGTGGATCTTCGGGTACGTTCTCTGCCACCACCGTTGCTTTATCTTGGGAGCTTCCATACTCTCGTTTCATTGGCTTACCCTGTGCTGCATCCTTTGGACCTGTTCCTTGAACCTTTTGTTTTCCTTTTAAATCAACGCGGTCGAGTATGGTTGGGGTTTCACCGGTCCCGCTTTCCGGCTGCCCCGAGGTGCTAGTGCTTTCATTTCCCTCTTCTAGTGGTGGACATGGTTTGGACTGTTTCGATGCAACCGTGTGCGGTTGATCCTTCGATCCTCTTTCTTCTTCTTCCTTTTCTTGAGGATCCATTCGGCTCGGCGCCTTGGATTCTTCTGGGTTATCTTGGAGCTTTTCCGTGACCCTTTCCGACACGTCCGGATCTCCTTTCTCTTGATCCTTGGATTCATCCCCCTTCGAATCGCGCGTCGTCGGATCGTGCGCCTCTTCCTTGCATCTCATGTTCCACCACGTCCACGCCACGCGTGGCACTGCCTGGTGCCTGCCTCCTTCCAGGCTTGTCACCGGCAGTGCCACGCTTTCTATCCAGCGGCTTTTCCAGGCGCTTGTTGGCGCCCCACGGCCTTCTTGGGAGCTTTTTTTTGGCTCTTCGGATGATCAGTGGGCGACCATTTCGTTTTCGGATCACCTTTTGGCGCTTCTTCCTCCGTGGAAGAGGCGTAGTTCGCTCGCACACGTGGATATGGCGCGGTGGTTGGATCCCTTCGCAGCAGTGGTCCGGATTCCACGTGGCGATAGAAAGGGGACGAAAGGGTGGGTTGAAAGGGAGGTTCGAACGGGATGGATCGGATCCAAAGGGAGGATTCTCGGGTTGGGGAGGGGAGATCCCAAACGCACGGGGATTGGTGGATGCCCGATCCGTCGATGGACCCTGGACCAATGGGAATTGGCGGAGGGGGGGGGACCCCGCCCCGTCTCGCCCCAGGTGGGATCAGCCAGCCAAAGGGAAGGCGGGGTGCGGATCTGGGCGTCGGGATGAGATCTTCGTAGGAAGATCTTGGTGCTGGTCACCTGTCCGCCCAGGTACACCGCACCAAAAGGACACAGCGCACGGGGATCGGTCCCATGGATCCCTTTTCTGCCTCAACCACACGTCCAAGGGTGGCAGGAGAAGGCTGACGTGGAACGGACGTATCCGAATGCACCGAAGATGGCAAGGAGGTGCGAACCAAGGAAGGGGCCCCTTGGCGATGTCGAAGGGACGAACGACATCCTGGACGCGGTAGGACCGAGTGGAGGATGGATCGGTTCGGACACGTGGCTTGGATTCGCATGCGACCGACGCCTTCGATCGGACGGATGACCTGGGTGTGTCCGAACGTTCCCAGTCCATCCAACCGTCCACGTGCGGTCCACGGTGCAGGCGCATGCGAACGTTTCCATCCACGTGGCATCCCCTCGAAGACGACAATCTCGCACCTGGTAGACATTTCCCACGTGCACGGTGCAGCACCCTTGGACCGTCTTTTTTGCACTTTCGATCGGGGTTCGAGTCACCACGTGGCTCTCGCCTCTCCGGCAGACCGCCCCTCGCAGCAGAACCGACCCAAGCAGACCCCCTCCCTGCTCGAGGGTGGATCACAGTCAGAGACTCAGACATGGCACGGACTGGGAGGCAGAAAGGGACAGAGGGAGAGAGGGAGAGAGTGGGAGAGTGGGAGAGGGGGAGAGAGGGAGAGAGAGGGGGAGAGGGAGAGAGTGGGAGAGAGAGGGGGAGAGAGTGGACAGGGGGAGAGGGAGAGAGTGGGAGAGAGAGGGGGAGAGAGTGGACAGGGGGAGAGAGTGGAGAGGGGGAGAGGGGGAGAGGGGGAGAGAGAGGCAGAGGACGTGTGCGACAGGTCGTTTGGCGATGGCGGTGCGTGTTCGTGCCGAAGCCAAGCGAACGGGAGGAAAAGAGAAAGGGACGATCGCAAGGAGCGTGGTGAGGGTAAAGACACCCGTCCAATTGGTGAGATGGGCCAGAGAAGAACCCGAAGAAGCCGCGGTCTGGCTGGGAAGCGCACTCGGACGTGTCAGTGGTGCGTTCGCAGGTGCACTCATGGGTGCCGTCGTTGCAGGGGTCAGGGCCGCCGCGGACGAAGCGAAGATGGTCGACGTCGTCGTGTGGGATGTCGACGAAACCGGTAAGAAAGTGGTGAAACAAGCAGGACCAGTGCGTAGGCAAAGCGACGGACGAAAACGAGAGTCCCCTCCGAACCCTCCAACAAACCAGAAGAACCTACCTTGATCGCGAACGCTCCGCGTTGGTGCAATTGCAGCACCACGGGTGCTCCATTCCACGCGACGTTCGGATGTGGTTGTGCCAACGACCCTTCAAGGCGGCGCAATTTAAAGCCACCGAACGCCTGCCCACAGCACGCCTGATCGATGCTTCTTTGCCGCTGTACGATATGCACCTGTTGGTTGGAAGGGTGGTGCATGATTCGGAGGCAGTGCCATGGATCCTGTTGGAGAGGGACAGGCACCGCCTGAAACCGGCGCAGAGTACCCACGGACCGGTCCACACCTGCGCATGGTAGGGTTGGTGTGAGAAGTCTTGGCCTTTTTGCACCTAGATGAATAAGGGACGGACTGCGGTGCAGGCGTCGGTCCACTTCAAGGCCGCCCTGTGTGCACCCACGTCCGCCATCCTGCCTTTCCTTTCGAATGGAAACGAAATCCTCTCCTGACACTCTCCTCTCCTCGTTCGCACCATCTCTGCCTCGTCCCCGTCCCTTTCTAGTCGGCATGCTGGCCCTGGACTCGTCCCCTCCAACCCTACCCCTCTCGCCCCTGTCTCGTGTCCAACCGACGAGCCCCACCCCCGGTCCCGAACCGATAACTAAACCCTACACTTAACTGCAGGCCCTAGGGTTCGGCCAGAACGTGCGCCTTCGCGAGCGCCTTCGAGCGAGGATGCGCGCCATGCGTGCGCTCCTGCGCCTCGAAAGGGCGGTGCGAGGGACGGCCAAGGCGCAGGTGAGTCGCATGGAACCACGCACGGGAGTCAAGGGAGGTGCAGGTGGAGCGGATCGCAGAGCCCCTGAAACGCGTCCAAGGGAACGGTTCGAAGGAAAGGAACGACGTCGGATGGCGTGCTGACGAGACTTCGTGGTCGCAAACGGGGCCTTGTGCAACGAAAGTTGCCCACTTTACAGCGAGATCCGTGGTCAGGACGAACGGAGATCCAGGCTTGGGGAATGCCGGCGCGAGACTTCGCCACGCAAACCTTCAACGTACGTGTCAAGCACTCGAGTGGCGAGGTAATGGTGAAGATGCCAAAGGTCGAGGACAACCGCTGACGGATCGAACGATTGCCAACGGTAGCACCGCGACACTTCGGACAACAACGCGAAGATTCCATTCGACTTTACCGAGGAGAATTACGAAAAGGTGCGCCGAGTGAAAACGCTGATAGCGTCGACGTGGAGCTCGCGAAAGGCGTGCACAGAAGCTTACGCGAGTTTACCGTCCCCTTCGTCACAGGTGGCAGAAGTCTTGTCTCGCTATCCACCCAATTACAAAAGATCTGCGTGCATTCCACTGCTTGATCTGGCACAGCAGCAAAACAACGGCTGGCTGACCCTCTCTGCCATGAATAAAGTGGCGGAGATCCTGGGAGTGGCCGAAATCCGGGTGTATGAAGTTGCAACCTTTTACAGCATGTTCAATCGAAGCAAGGTAGGAAGGTACCACGTCATGATCTGTGGAACGACGCCCTGCATGTTGAGGGGAGCACGCGACATTGAGGATGCCCTGGCCAAGCATTTGGGCATCAAAAAGTTTGAAACTACCAAGGACGGGATGTTCACCCTTGGGGAGATGGAATGCATGGGATCTTGCGTCAACGCGCCCATGTTCGTGGTGGCCGATTATTCCAATGGGACAAAGGGATACTCTTACAACTATTACGAAGATCTCACACCCGAGTCGGCAGTGGAGATCGTTGAGAAGTTGAAGAAGGGAGAGAAACCGAAGGTCGGTTCACAAACCAGGGACAAAGCAGAGCCAGCAGGGGGGCAGACCACTCTGCTTACGGAGCCCATGGGGCCCATGTGTAGAGACTTGGAGGAGCTAAAGCACAAACTGGCGGAGGAAGCCAAGGCTGCTGCGGAGGCTGCAGCAGCAGCTGCTGCTGCTGCGAAGAAGTGAGTACATGTGTACGATGCAAATGTTGCTACACCGGTAGCTTGGAAAATGTTTTACAAAAAAAGCGACTGTTATCCTGTGCAATCCCCTTCAGTAGACATCAGGGAGCCTTGTGTGGTCCACTGCGCCTTCTCCTGTTGCTTGTCTCAAGTGCATGGCAAGTGCGTATTGGTTCAGTTCTGCTTTGTGCAACTGCTCCTGGCATTGCGCGAGCACCTGCCTGAGGTGGTTGATTTCTTTATCTTTTTCCGCAGCCTCAGCAATGCGCTGGTTTTGGATGTTCACCGCACGTTTCAAGATCGCATTCTCCTCCAAGAGCTGCCTTACCCTTTCCCTTTCAACCCCGCTTGCCTGGAGGACATCCTGTTCGAACTTTTCCAGCAGATTCGCTGCTCTCTTCCTGGCATCGTCCATATCTGCAGACTTGGACATCTCCCCCACCACGATTTCCACCCAGTCTCCAGCTGTACGTTCGACGCTGGATCCCGCCGCCATCGGCTGCGCTGCTTCCTTTTCCTTCGCGGCTCCTCGAACCTTGGCATCCGTCGTCGCACCGTTTGGGTACGTGGCGTTCGTTCCTTGTCCGACGTCCACGGTGGTCTTGGCCGCCAAGAGCCTCTCTTCGCACTGTCCTGCGGCGAGCTTCAGCGCTTGCAAGCTCTGAATGGCTTCTTCCAGGTCGTCTCCACAGCTGTCGAGCACATGTTTCAGCGTCTGTTCCGTTTCGTCGCACACGCGTGTGTCCGTCAGCGATCGTGCTCAGGTCTCGGGTGCAACGAGGGTTTCGTTTCCGGCGTGGCTTCTTTCCCGAGCGCTTCTCGCGTTCGTTCTTTTCCTTTGAGACGATGGTTTCTTTCCATCCATGTCTTTCGTTCGTCGTCGAACGCACCGTTTCGTCCATGTCCGGGAAGTCTTCCTTCAGCCGGATCAGTTTCTCTCGGCTCCTGCGGCACCGTTTGGTCCGCTTGGCGCCCCTCGCGTCTTCCGTCCAGGCGAGTGCGGTTTCTTCTTCCCAGGCTGACCGCTTTCGACCCAGCAGGGCGACCGCCATCGCCCGAACGCCTGCGCGACGGCAGCTCCGACGACGCCACGTGCAATGGCTTCGTCGATGGCGTGCTGGATCCCTCTCCCCTCCCCTCTCCACCTCTCAACGTCTCACACCCCCCCTGTCCCCCTCTCAAACCCCACTCGGACTCGGGGTCCTCCCTCCAGGTCTGCCCGTTGGGGTCGGTTCCCCGGTCATCCATGGGACGTCCCACCCTTTCTCTCCCAATCAAACGGATCCCATCCACGGGTTCGACCGGTCCTTCGCCCGGGACTGCTGCCCCTGCTGGCCGGGGATAGGGATCCTCGTCGGGAAAGGTTCCCTGCGTCGATTCGGGTGCGAGGGAAGACCGGGTTGGGAGGGGGTTGGATCGCAGCGGACCGAAGAGGAGGTTGTGGAGGTCGATGACCAGGGCGGGTGGGACAAGTCCACCCCCCCATCCTACGAGGTGGAGGAAACGACAAACCCAGGAAATTACCAAGTACGAACCTTGTGACTGGACATGGGAGCCGACAGCTCTTCATCGCCCACCACCATGCACTCGTGAGGCTGGTCTCGGAACAGGTAACGTATGGACAACGCCTTCTTCCGTCCGGGTGCCACGTCGTAAAATCCAAGCATGCCGCTCTTGTTCACACCTCCCTGGATCAACAACCTGCCGCCCTCCACCAAGAATTGTACCGCATCCGTCACGTCGATCCAAGACTGCCCTGCTGGACATGGGAGGCCTTCCACAAACATGCCCCCCTCCGGATCCTCCAATGCCGCTCTGGTCCGAGCATCCATCCGCTGCAACAGTTCCTGCCTTCCCACCTTGCTCAAATCTCCGTACAGCGCACCCAGGATCACCAACCCGCCCCTCCTGCTCTCCATACCGCGCGAACGTTGAGCAGAAGGACGCACCACACGACAATCCTGCTCGTACCGCTGGTGTCGTTGCTCCAACTTCTCTCGAGTCTTTTTCTTATTGTAGGTTTCCTGCGCTTGGCTCGCCACAATCGCACCCACGGTGGTGAGCCCGGCCACGGCTACCAAGGCAAGGGCCGCCTCCACGTCCAATACAGGAGACAGGGCCACCGGAAGGAGGAGCTTGTGTCCACCCGCCCTGGAGATCTTGATCTTGGCCAGTGTGCCTTGCAGGCCGGCGACGAAGGAGAGTGCCGCGGAGCTCCGCTCACTGACCCGTCCACCAAATCCGGCCTCCACGTCTGCCCCCGACGTTCCCATCCGTGCTGCCAGGCGTGCGTACAGCCTCTTGGAGAGACGTTTGAGCGCAACCAGGCTCACTCCCAACCCTCCCAATCCCACCTTGACGTCCCCTCGCAGGTCCCATTTCCCACGTTGATGAGACAGCAAAAGTTGCAGGCCACCTGCAGGTCCTAGGGTCCATCCAAATTCCCCTTGGGTGTGCTCTCCCAATTCCTGTTGGCTGCTCACCGACAGGGTGATTCCATCTCCGGGTTCGTAGGCGGCGGCGAAGTTGGCTTCGCAGTGTTCCGAGATCCTCCTGGAGGTGGCGGCCGTGAATAGGGTGCGTGCACCAAGGGTGGCGGATCCTTCCAGCGTGGATCCAGCTTCGTCTTCGAAGGCGTGTCTCCAGCCCAGGTTGACGGATCCACCTCCGACCCCTCTTCTGGTGACCACGTTTCCGCCCAGGTTCAGGTAGTCCTTCCTGGTGACGGGCACGGTCGCGCTGGCACTGATGGCAGCGCTGGTGAGTTCTGGTATCCTGGAGGCGCTCTTGTCGTACGGCCTGAGCGCATTGGCCGCGTTGAATCCGAAGGCATAGACGCCGCGGTAGTTGGTGGTCGCATCCAGTTCCGCCTCGTACTGTTCTCTTCTCCATTTGGCAAACCTTCGGAAGAGTTCTTCCGGATCCACGTACGCTCCAACTTCTCCCGCATCTTCTTCTTCGTCTTCCATGTCGTTCCTTTGTCCTTCGGTGCCGTCTCCGTCCCCTCGATAGGTCTTCCCTTGCGCTTTGCACCTCAGCATTTCTTTGGCTGCTTCCGGTCCGTGTTTGTCGTGCACTTCCCTCGCCTGTTCGTCCACGAGCACTTCGTAGGCTTCTTTGATTCTACGGAAGGTCTCTTGCGCCGCTTCCCTGTCTATCGGTTGTTTGTGTTTGTCTGGATGGCACCTGCTGGCGAGGTTGCGATAGGCTCTCTTCACCTGTTCGGTGTCTGCCCCTTTGGCCAGGTGCAGCACTTGGTACATCCCTCCGTTTTCCTCGCCTCCCTCTCCTGCTTCCTCCTCGGATCCCATGCGGCTCGAGGTTCCGCCACCCTCCATCCCGACGTCCCAACTCCCTCTCCCTCCTCTCCCTCCCTCCCTCCCTCCCTCTCTTCCCCTCTCTCTCTCCCTCCCTCTCCCTCTCTTCCCCTCTCCCTCTCTCTCTCCCTCCCTCTCTCTCCCTCTCCCTGCTCTCCCTCTCCCTCTCTCCCCCTCCTCTCTCTCAGACTCGCCCAGCCAGGCAGGGAGGCACCGGGTGAGTGGGTGGGAGAGGGGGAGGGGGGCGCCGCCAAGAGGGGGAGAGGAGAGGACCAGAGCGACACGCCGCCACCCAAGGGACGATGGTGCGCGTGAGCGTGCTTGCCGATGCACTCAAGACCATGTCCAACGCAGAGAAGAGGGGGAAGAGGCAGGTGATGATCAGGCCCTCCTCCAAGGTGGTCGTCAAGTTCTTGCAAGTCATGCAGAAGCACGGTGAGTGAGGAAGAAGGGAACGACGAGGGTGGAGAAACACACACGCGCGAATGGGGAGATGGGAGGTGGAGGCGGGTCCCATGCCAAACGAACGAGACGAAGTTGCCTGCCACGAGAAGGAAGAAAGCGGATCGACGAAACGCAAAGGGAAAGGAAAAAGGAGGGTTGGTGATCGAGGAACCAACCGGGAAGGATGGCGACGGAATCCAAGACGAAGGACGAGGGTTCTGCACACCAAGACCTTGGCCGGCAAAACAGCGCATTCCAACGCGTGCCAAGAGATCGAAGCGAGAAAGGAAGGACGCGAAAACGAAGACCTGGACACGTGCGCGTCCCACAAACGGACGCCGCTCGGGACAAGGGATCCAGAGGGGACGACCACGAGGGAAACCCAGACAGGTTTCGACGGAAGGAACGAGAGGCTGACGTGGGATCGCGCGAAAACGACGAATGGATGCGAAACACAGGCTACATAGGAGAGTTCGAGATCGTGGACGATGGACGTGCAGGCAAGATCGTGGTGGAGTTGAACGGGCGCCTGAACAAGTGCGGCGTCATCTCTCCCCGCTTCGACATCGGCCACGCCGACATCGAGAAATGGATCGAACGTCTGCTTCCATCCCGTCTGTTTGGCGTCATCGTGCTCACCACGTCCGCCGGCATCATGGACCACGAGGAAGCACGCAGGAAGAAGGTGGGAGGCAAGGTACGTCCAGGACACTCGACGACGGCGAACCGGTCGGCCTTTGGAGGGGAGAGCTTGGACGAACTGAACTGACACGTCCTGTTTTGTCATGGGGGGATGGTCTTCCTTTCGCACGCTTGTGTTTCGACGTTTGTCACGCGTCGCTTCGATCCTGGGTTTGCGTGTGATTAGGTGCTTGGGTTTTTCTACTAGTCGACGGTCGGACCCCTTCTTCTGGTTTGGGTCTCTCCAGGACGATGGTCTGCGCCATGCACGTGGGTGTGCTTGGACCCGTAACAACAACCACGTACAGGCACGTCCACTTTGGTTTGGAACCCCTCCCTTTCCGTCTCTTCCCACCTCGATCGACGGCGCGCACACGGACCTTTACGTTCGTGGCGGTGCGGTTGGACGAGTCCCTTCCCATGGGTCTCTCCACCCCTCGAGTACCCCCCCCTCCCCCACGCCCGATCCCGTCCTGGGTCAGACCCCGTCCTCCTTCGGCTACGAACCCGAGGACGTGTCCCTTTCGAAAGGGGCGGGAGAGACGGGAACCCGGGTCGATCGACGTCCCCGACGAAAAGGGAATGGAGAAAGGGAGAGGAAAGGGATCCCTTCCCTTCTATCCCCGACCTTTGGGGTCCAAGGATCCAGGCGTTCCCGATGGGACTTTTCACGTGTCGGAAGCGCATGCGCACACGTGCGCGTTTCGCTTCTGTTTCACGGCCATGCATCGATCCAGCAGCTCGCTGGACGTGTCTGGAGCGAGCATCGTGAACCCAGGACACATGGACGGGGTGGAGGAAGGAAACGCACACGAACGCAGGGACAGAAGCGATGGAAAGGAGGATCCGACGAAAGGATTGGGTGCGCCGAGCATCGCACTGCCCAACCAAAACAGGGAGTTCGTGCCGCACCTGGCGCTCGACATCGGTGGATCGCTGGTCAAAATGGTCTACTTCGCACCGTCCTCGAACGAAAGAGGAGAAGACGCAGGGACCTCCGCCGGAGGACAACTGCACTTCGTCAAGTTCGAAACCAACCAAATCCATCGCGTGGTGGAATTCATCGCTTCTCGGAGCGAAGAAATGAACCGATCGTCCTCCATACGAGCCACAGGAGGAGGAGCATTCAAGTATGCAGAGCTCTTCCGAAGCAAACTCGGAATGATCCTGGTCAAAGAAGACGAAATGACGTGCTTGGTGACAGGAGCCGTGTTCCTGTTGCGTTCCATCCGGGACGAAGCCTTCACCTTCTTCCAAGGAGAAAAAAGCTTCGTCAAGATACCATCCGCCTTCCAAGAAGAAAAAGAAGGACTCTTTCCTTTCCTGCTGGTCAGCATAGGTTCCGGAGTCAGCATGATACGAGTAGATGGGGACAAGCAATACGAACGAGTCAGCGGAACCAGCATAGGAGGAGGGACTTTCTGGGGGCTGTGCAGGCTCCTCACGGGATGCGAGAATTTCGATGAAATGCTGCAAATGAGCTCGAAAGGGGACAACGCCAAGGTAGACATGCTGGTTGGCGACATCTATGGAGGAAGGGATTATGCATCTCATGGATTGAGCGCTTCTACGATTGCGTCCAGCTTCGGAAAGGTCGCTTGCTTGAACCTGGACCTCCCTGACTACAACAAAGCAGACTTGGCCTTGAGCTTGCTCCGTCTGATTGCCTATAACATCGCACAAATTGCCTACTTGAACGCCATGCGATTTGGAGTGAAGAGGGTTTTTTTTGGTGGTTTCTTCATCCGAGGACACACGTATACTATGGAAACCATCAGTTTTGCCATCGACTATTTCTCAAAGGGAACTATGAAAGCGCTTTACCTTCGGCATGAAGGTTTCTTGGGGGCAGTAGGAGCATTTTTGATGAATGAACAGGATCGGGAACATTTACAGGGTCCTTCCGGCAGCCCCGAAGTTAGCAGATACCGAGCGGAAGAGATTGCTAGAGAAGCCGCGCTGGAGGATCACGAAGGGGGTACAGGAGTTGAACCCTCAAGGGTGCGGCCTCTGCACCAGCTTTCTTACGATCGTAGTCACTTTGTCGAGCGGTTTCCTGCTTCGCATACGCCTCCTTCTAGCCTTGCAAGGGGAGAGATGTTCAATGTGGAGGACGCCTTCAAGGATTCCCACATGAAAAGTTGCCATGTGGCATCTGACGGTGTTGGAGAGGATCCTCAAGGCCTGTACCACGTAGGATCACTATCTGATGCAGAAATGTTGAGGGTCGGGGTGCTTCATGTAGAACCAAGAATGCGCCCTTTCCCACTCATCAAGGATGAATTGTCCTATGTGCCTGATACACTGGATCTTGCATCTGATTCCGAAGCAAGGAATTACTGGATTGATGCTCTACTCAAGCGCCTTCCTTCCACCAAAGCGCAAGCCATTTCATCAGACATGAAACCAGGAGCGGTAACGCGGGGGGAGGCGTTTGCAACTGCCTTCGCAAAGAGGCTTCTGCGCTTGAAAAGTGAGCCAAGTGCGTACGGTAGGCTCTCGCTGGCCGTCCTGCTTGAAGCCAGGGAGGATTGCCTTCGCGAGTTTGGTTTCAGAGATGCGTACTGCAATGAAAAGAAACGAGAGAGTGAAGCCTCTGTGGCTGCCCTCCCTCATTTGTTACAGGAGCTTGACCTTATTGAGTCCCACGATGGCGAAAGTCTGGAGGGTTCGTGTAGCTACCTTTCCCTACTCATACAAGGGGTGTTGGCTGGAAATCTGTTCGACTGGGGTGCTGCTGCATGCGATGAAATCTACTCCCAGCATGATATTATATCTTCATACCAGGCGGCAAGGGAAAGGCTTGGCAATCGCCCGTGGAGGGTGGATCAGCTGGACGACTTCTGTTCCAATTGGAATCATCGGTTGAAAAACGAAACATTTTACCACAGAGCAGTGATATTTTGCGACAACTCTGGAGCAGATGTTGTCCTTGGGGTCCTCCCATTTGCTCGTGCCTTGCTTAGGCTGGGTGCAGACGTTGTGCTGGCAGCCAATACGAGTCCAGCCGTAAACGACATAACCTCGGAGGAACTTTCGCAGATTCTGGGCGATGTTGCTGGATTTGACAGGGAATTCAGGAAAGCCTTGGAAGCATCGAAGAATAGAGAAAGTGCAGCAGAGAAGCGGCAACCTCATCAGGATGCCGCAGTTTTTGTTATCGGGACAGGGGCCGGAGGGCCCTGCATAGATTTGAGCAGGGTGAGCTGTGAGCTTTGTGATGCAAGCGAGAGCGCTGATCTTGTGGTTCTCATAGGTATGGGTCGTGCAATTCATACGAATCTGCATGCAAAGTTCAGCTGCGATTCGCTCAAACTGGCAATGGTGAAAAACAAGCATTTGGCAGAAACGTTGTTTGGTGGGAACCTGTTTGATTGTGTCTGCGCATATGAGCAAGCCTGAAGGTCGCATTGAATGGGTTGAATATAACTATTTGTCACCAAGCATTATTACACAGATATCGTACGTATACCAGGATCTGAATTTCCCGAAAGGTGCACGTGGGAGATCCTACCCTATTGTTTTCTCAAAGGAGGCGAATGCCAGACTTCATTCCAAGTTCCTTGGGTTGCGCCCGAAGGTTGACTTTGCGGTCCCACAGGTGGACCCTGCCCATCATCCCTGGCATCGTCTGCTTTCTTTCGTTCCTTCGGTTTGAATCCGAGAATGCGGAGTACTAACCTGGCCAGTTCTCCGTAAAGCCACCCCGCACGATCCAGGAGATTGAGGAGCGCCTCAATGAACATGTGCAGGGCTATGGTGTTTTGATCCACAAGGTACGAAATCCTTCCAAAGAAGCTAACGACGGAATGCAGAGTGCGCATGGCGGACTGGTACATTCCTGCAGGACCTGATGGTCTTTCTGGATTACCAGCTGGCCCATCCCCTGGACCAGGCAAGCCTCCCGGTGCGCTTCCATAGCCGTATCCTGGTCCGTTTCCCGCGCTCCCAAAGCCATACGTTCCACGTCCGTACATCCCACCGTATCCACCACCTTGCATGCCGCCATAGCCACCGTATCCGCCACCTTGCATGCCGCCATAGCCGCCGTATCCGCCACCTTGCATGCCGCCATAGCCACCATAGCCACCATAATTCGACCCGTATCCGCTACCGCCGAAACCACCATAGCCACCATAACTCGATCCGTATCCCACACCACCGTATCCACCACCGTATCCACCGCCGTATCCGCCATAGCTCCCTGTGGCGTAGGCGTTCGCGTTGGGATCGTCCATCCCGCGCCAGAACGGCTCCGGCATCGGCGCCTGGCTGGTGCTTGCGGCCGCACCGCTGGTCTGGCGCACGTCTTGGTCGTTCGTGTCTCCTTGGGACGTCCGACGGGCGCGTTCCCAAGGCTTTTCGGGACGCATGGCGATGGCGAAGCAGATGCGCGCACGATGCGCCTTGAAAAGCGTCGGCAACCCTCCTTCCACCCACCGACGAAAACCACGATCCTGTCTCGCAGAGGAGTCTGTGACACAATACTCTTGATTCCTCGGCGATGGTATCCCTGGAGTATCGGGGCACGTTCCCCGGGTTCGAAAGGGAATCCTCCATCGGATAGAAGGAAGGACGGTCGGGGGAGGGTCCGGGTCTGTGCACGGGGAGGGATGAAGGGCGAGATGGGAAACCGACGTGCCGAGTGCGCTTTCGATTTCGACGTGCAAACCAACCACGTGTCGGAACGACAAGGAAGGGAAAAGGAAGCGAATGGAAACGGCAGGATCGATGCAGGACAAGTGGAAGTACTGGACATGGATGCAGGAAGGATTGGAGTGGCGGTGAAGGAAAGCTGACGTCCCAGAAGCGCCAGTAGACGGAACCAACCAAGACTTATGTCCACCTTTCCATGGGTGCTGCAGCTGCTCGCTGCCGCTTTTCTCGGATACGGAATGGGAATCGTGAAGAGGAACGGGAACGAAGGAGATCTTCCAGGGTACGAAGTGCGCGTCAAAGACCTCCAGTTGGAACACGGACGCGATTTCGACCGGCCAGGACTGTCTCACCTGACCCTGTGGGGTGCTTTTCAAGATCACACGAAGCAAGTGGAAGTGTGGATGCAAACCTTCGCACCCGGTACGGGTACACCCATTCATAGGCATGACAACGAAGAAATATTCCTCGTCAACCACGGACAAGCATGCATCCGCACACGTATGCCAGGGGAGAAGGAGGTGTTGGAAAAGAGGGTGCTCGAAAACAACACGTTCATGGTTCCGTCCAATTTGATGCACCAAGTCTGGAACACGGGCAGAGAAGATGTGCAAGTCACCGTGATCATCGGTACCCCGCCCGTGAGGATCTTCCTGTATGAGCAATGGGACATGAATTTCAATCAGGGCAAGCTCAAGCACCCCTATACCTTTGATGTCTAAGAAAGGTTCCTTTATTGATGGTCCTTAACAATCTCGATCAGCAGGCTCTCTTGTCTACCCGTGATGCCAGCCTCGTGCAATGTGGTGCAGCCATCACCGCTCAAAGTGAAAACCCGTTTGGGATACAACATCACCAAGTTGTAACCACCAGGCTCCGCACCGCCGCATGGCCCGGAATCCACAAAGTGGAAGAGCAGGGAGATCCTGTCCGAGCGTAAAAATCTACGTTCTTTACGAGTTCCATCCGGTGTGCGGACCAACACGGTCGTGACGTCAGGTCCAGGAGTAGGTTCGGGGGGGAGAGCCTGGGAGAGCCTTTCCCAACGCTCCTCTCGTTCCTGTTGTTTGAGAGCCTCTTCCTTTTTCAGCGCATCTGCTGCCTGTTTCTCTTGCTCGGCTCTGAAATCCTCTTCCTCCTTCTCCTTTCTTATTTGCTCCTTTCTGGCTATCTTGGCCTCCTCCAATCGTTGAATTTCCTCTTCAGTCTCCACCGACGGTGCAATGTCGACTTCCAAGTCCGTTTCCACGATAGAAATGGCACCTTCTGGTTTCAGTTCCAACACCCGCAGGTCGTGCAGAGTTTCTCCATCCGAGACACTCACGATGTCTCCCTCGGTCAACGTGCATCGGGTCAACAGGGCGCCTTCCAGTCCTGCCTTGATGTCATCCACTTGTTGGAAAGCTTTTTCCATGGGTTGCAGCTTGGCGAATTCTCCACCTGGCAACTTAATATATCGCACCCGCACCGTGCCGACCTGTGCAGGATCCATACTTCCAGTTAAGCTCCTCAGCACATCGCGTGGAAGGCACACTTTTCCTTGGGGAGCCGTGAAATCGAGGAGTCCAGCATGCGTTCTAGAACCGTCGTCGGCGGTGATTTCGAAGAGCAAGGATCCCAGGCGATCCACGCCGTGTCGCAGCAGATCAAACTTCGCGGATGGAGGAAGCAGCACCTGTTTTCGACGTTGGGGAACGAAGTCAGCACTCCCTCTGAGCTGTGTACCATCGACACCAAGGACGCGACTGTCGTTCAGCGACGGTTCCGCTGCAGGTCGTGGGACGCACCTTGTCTTTGCTCCTGCGGATGCCCCTGGCTTCGGCCACTCCTGGTTCGAGGAATTCGACGTCCAATCGTTCGTCGTACGAGACGCCTTGATTGGCGGCGACGTCTGCTTCCCATTGCAACCTCTTTTCTTCCTCTTGGGCAGCTTCGGCGAGTCTCCTGGCCCGTTGGACCTCTTCTTCCGCAGCCCGTCGCGCCTGGGCGGCCTCTTGGGCCTTCCGGATAGACTCCAATTTGTTTCTGGCCTTCTCCTGCCTCTCCTTCTGCTCGCGAGCGAGCTTGCGCTCGCGTGCTTGGAGCTCCGAAGCGAAGGCCATGTCGAGCGTCGCGTCGATGGTGGGTGTGGTGCTCGTCTCCTTTCGACCCCCTTTCGAAGCGGGTTCGAACCCGGATTCCGTCCCATGGTATCGGGAAGGTACTCGGGTTCGATCCGAAATAGACCCGAAAGGAAAGGAAAGGAATGGGAATCCGAGCGACCCCTTCCCCTGGACGTCGGTTCAACGTCATTGGACAGGTTCGAAACCGACGAATTGCCCTCTTCAACCGAACAAGCTTCCAATCCGTCCTCCGATTCTCCAATCAACCTTTCCCTTTCCATCGCGAGGTTTCGTGTCTTTCGTGGAAACGCACCCTTCTCCCCCCCCCCGACCCTGCGAGCGAGAGATCTCGATCTTCCATCGAGATCTTATCCGTTTCCATCGAGATCTCTCTCGAGCGTATCGATTCCCGTTCGAACCGACGGCGTTGGACGTGTCGCGCGCGAAGGCGATGGCTTCGGGAACGCGACTCCGGAGGCGTCTGACGTCCTTCCTGTCGGCTTTTGGATTCCTTTGGATGGCAAACCTGTACTGGAACGCCGCAATCACCAGCCAGGGGTACCGCGCCGTTCCGCTTCCCACACCGATGGAAAGGGAACGAACCGTCGCACGTCGCACACCTGTGGTCGTTGGTGGAATGGGAGGGTCAGGAACACGCGTCGTGGCCGCCTTGATGCGGGAATTGGGAGTCATGTTGACGTCAGACGTGGCATCCATGGACTGCCACTGCATCCCGCACTTGAAGAAGGCCGTCGTCGGCCCCATCCTCGACGTTGTACACCGGGCCAATTACGAATTGGGAGAGCTGGGATTCGAATTGAAAAGGAGTGTTGTGAAGACAGTTCAAGAAGGTCTCTCGAAATACGTCATCAAACTCAGAGATAGGAACAGTCGAGTGAGGGGGAATCTGGACGAGCAGCTGTGGGGCTTCAAAGAACCATCGTCCTACTACCTGCTGCCATTCTGGAAGGAAATCTTCCCTGGAAGTGTGTTTATCCACGTGGTTCGAGATGGAAGAGACATGGCCTACAGCAGCAATCACATGCAGTCATTGTCCTTGTACGAACATCTTTTTGACATGAGTGGTGGTGACAGACCAACAACATTGATAGAGGAGGGAAACATCACTGCTGCAGATAGATCCGATCAAATGAGATGGGATAGCCAGAAACACCTCGCAATGATGAATGCAAGGATATGGAACAAGATCAATACGGAAGTGCACCTGCTCGGACAGGAACTGAAGACAAAGGGGTGGGACGGCTATCATCTTCTACGTATCGAGGATTTGGTCAAGGGGGGTGTGAGAGGAGTGCAAGATGTCACCAGCATTGTTAGGAAAGTGGGAATACAGCTCAATTCTCTGCAAATCAGAAACGCAATTTACTCTTCCGTTTCAAAGCCGCTTCAACCGCATGCATTGAATGCAACCGCTAAAGAAAGATACGGGCGTTGGAAAGAGCAAGATGCCAATGACTCTGCCTTTTTCAAAATTTTGTCAAAAGAAATGCAGCAAGGATTGGAGACGTTCCAGTACTTCTAGGGCATAGATACTGAAGCTTGGTGCCGTCCTCTTTCGAACCGCTCCAATGCATCACAAGATGTCGCAGGTCGATGTGCTGAAGGAAGTGGGAAAGAGAACCAGGGTATTCGCAGGATGCGTTTGCGAACGGTCTCGACTTTGGTGCATGTCTCCAGAGTTTGCTCTTCCACATCGTAAAGCTCAAAAAATGCGTGAAAAGTGATGGAATCGATGCAGGAGTGGCCCAAAAAGGTGCAAACAAGCTCAAGATAGGGGCCTTGGTGAGGCAATAGGATGCATCAGCACGCCTCGCGTTTTTCCATGGTGCACCAGTACAACGGACCCCATCCATTGGCAGTATCAGGGCATGCGATGTGACCATACAGGGTCTACTCTGCTCCAATCAATCTCACCAAAGGTTCGCAGTCACGAACAACGTCCATATTCGCATTCCTCTTCAGTGCTTTCTCCACAACTTTGTCATTCTCCACCGGGGATACGGAGCATGTGCTATACACAATTCTTCCGCCTGGCCGTAAGCTTTTGATGCCTGAAAGAAGCAGATCTACTTGCAAGGAGGCATTTCGCTTGCTACGTGCAGGGGACCACTCGTCCTTCATTACATCCCGCCGTTTAGCTGCAGCATGCTGCAGCACATGCCGCTCCGATCCACAAGGTGCATCCAACAAAACCCTGTCGAAACGTTCCGGTTGGTGACGACCCCACTGCTGTGCTTCAAGACCATGTATGCTGCAGCTCACCATGACGTTAGTTGGCAGATACTCAGACATGACCGCTTTCAAGCGTGCCCGCCTGTCAGAAGACCTGTCGTTCGCTACAAGCTGACCCGTGATGTCCCCGGCACCAAACAATTGACGGGCCAGCACCAAAGCCTTTCCTCCAGGCGCAGCACACATGTCCAGTACTTTATGCCCTGGATACACATCCAGACTAAGTGCAGCCACCACAGATGCAAGGTCTAGCATATAATAATTTCTCAAACCAGATGCTGGTTCTATTCTAGGAGGCGGGAGCGCATTTCCGGATACAGCACACGCAACTTGGCAGTGAGATTCATCAATCAGAACTTCCATGGCCTCACCTTGCGTTCGTAGCTCGTGGAGGGGATCTCCCTGTGCGAATCCATTCACCAGGGCCACGTGCTTGTTGGGCTGCAACAGCGCCTGTCGCAAGGTCCTCCATCTTTCCCCGTAGACAGAGAGGAAGTGATCTTCAAACACGCTGCGAGCAGCTGCTTTCTTCGATGATGCTCTGGAACCATGCATGGCTGCCGACGCACACAGGCGTGCGCGCATGCGTCGGCAGCCCTTGGTTGAATCCACTTGCCCACTGGAGTATCTTCTCAATCTCTCTCGAATTTGTGGCCAGGTCGTGGCATCTGCAACAAGGATGGAGTGCTCGGAAAAGACAGATGGAAAGCAAGTGGCATGCACCATACACAAGGGTAAAACGTTGCAAGGAAGCTATTTACAGTGCAGTGCAGACATAGAAATGATCCGTGATTATTTGGAGAACTTGGGAAGCCCTGTCCTTATTCTTTCTAGTTCCATAATGATGTCGTCGTTTGGCAATCTTGTGTAGGTGTAGAGCCAAGCCCAGAGGAGTATGAACAGACAACTAGATGTCAGTATATACCCGCCAATGATGAAATTCACGTAGTGGTTGAAATCACTGCAAGTGCTTCCGACGAGTTCCCTGAATGTCATGACTTGAAAATCGCAGTTATCAAACGAGGAAAGCAGACCTTTGAGACTCACACTTATGTCGACCGCCTCGAAGAAACCTGTGAACCTATGAAAATCTTTCTGCAAGATGGGTCTGCCCTGCTCTTGACAGCTGGTTTCATTGTTTTCTGAACAGACAAACTGTAAGACTGGTTCTAGTCTGGTTTTTCGATCGTATATGCTAAATGTGTTGTTTGCTCCCGGGTAGGGACAGTCTGCAGGTACAGTGGAAACCAGATGCTCGCTAACAAAATTGCAGTTTTGGATCTCTACTGATTTGTAAGGATGACAGTACAACTTAGCATCAGAGTGAGGGAGGAATTCCTCAGTGTACATCTGCAAGTACCCATTCAGCAAATGCACAGAGGCTTGAGTGATGTGCAGAAATCTCTGTTGAGCATCCTTGATTTTTGACCTTGGGCAAACCGTCTTTCCACCAAACACCGCATCATCGGGAAAGTCGACGTAATAATCCATTGCGTTGCAGGTGTCGTCCTCGAAATATGCAGCCATCAGAAAGCCTGTTGCGATGATCCAGCCAATCAAAACCACTGGTACTGTAAGGCCCAGCGACCACCGAAAGACCCGCCTCTTAATTTTGATCAATGCGTACAAGCTTACGGCTCCGACGGCAATGGATGCAGTCGCAACAACTGTGATAACAATTGCAACGGCTAGGAAGTACTTGTTGTACTCCTTTTCGATTGTACGAAGATCATCCTTTGTGTCCTTCACAGTCTGACTGACTCTTGCTCTACGAAACGCCCGATCGCTCTCATTGATGTCACCATGCCAATTGCTGGGAAAGGTTGACAAGTACTTATCGACCATGATAGAAGTGTCCTGGTCAACCTTGTGTGCCCGTCTGTACACTTCATCTGCGTTTCTTTTGGCAAGGTTGAAACCTCCATCGATGACTTGACTGGTCTTTCCAAATCCATACCATGAAAGTATGCATCCAGCGCAAACACCGGCTGTGAGCACACCAATGACGAGCAGAAGAATCCACCCAACGCGATTCTCCTGCCTCTCTATTTCCCTTTTTTTTCTACAAAAGAGAAAAGGTAGGACTCCTGCCACTGTGGCTGCAAAGAGCACCAGTGCAATGAACATCGGCAGCGTCACCCAAGCGAGAGATCCCCAGTACGCGGTATCGTCCAGTTTCAGCGTCCCATTGTAGGCCTTGAATCCGTCCAAGACATCTCTCCTCATTTCGGTCCCGATCGCGCTCAGCTTCGGAAACGGGGGAGCATCGCCACAGATGGAATCCGCCTCGAAATCTACGTTGGGCAGGGTGGTGGACATCCTTCCTCGCGCACCTGCCACGTCGCCAGCGTGGGCAGAGCAGTCGCCACGTTGCTTCGTCGCAACGTTCGATTGTGTATCTGTCGTGTCTCGCTTTGATTTCGTACCCCGGGGCGTGCCCAACGGTCCGACCCCACAACGGAAACCTTCGTCATTGGAGATTTGGCGGGGATAGACCCCAGGGTCGAAGGGGGGGTCCTCGGGGACAGAGGCTGAGTGGACGAGGGTCCCAGGCCAACGACCCGCGATCGATTGCGGCAGTCCGTCACGAACCCAGGATCCAACGTGGATCCACAAAGAGGATTCCGCACGTGGGTTGGTGTGAGGACGCATCCTCGTAGCAGGTCGTCAAGGAAAAGACACGAAGGGTTGCGTGGCTTGATGGCAGGAGAACGTGTTGGACAAATTCGGAGAAACACCATCTTCTGCGCATAGAATATGTGTCGAATAGCATGGACATCAACGTAGAGCATGCGGATTGGACATGAAGAAAGCCACCAAAAATGATTGTCGGACGATGACCTCGCACTCTATCTCAAAGTCATGCATTGAATGCAACGACCCCTCGAGCGACAGAGTGTTAGGCTTCGTCTTTGTTTCGAAGAAACGGCTTTTCTCACTTTAGGAAATGTGTGATCTCTTCCAACTCAATCAAGCCTTTCGCAAGCACCATGCATATGATTGGCAAAAAGGCTACCCATGCCCATGCTCGTACAAATGAGCACGTGGATTCTCTATCATCCTTCAACGAATGCCGTAGCGATCAAGATTGCAACAGAGTAGGAAGTCGCACCGTTTTGGGGGTCTTTGCCAACCACTGGTGTTGAAAGGCCTTATGTGTTTGGACCTACTACGCGATGTCCCTAAAGTTGTTCCCCATCGAAGGACGGTGGATGGAGTTGGTTGCAGTGCCAACTCATTTCCCAATTGCCTTTCTAACGTGGAAGTGCACCATGAAAGAAGAGTGCACCGCTAGAACACGTGAGCTTTCCTTTCCATGATAGAACTCCATCTTGTGACAATAGTCCCTCTTCAAAGCGTTGCCTTGGCGATCCTTCAAAGGCAATTCGTCGAGCGTCGTCAATTGCGATCCATCCACCGTAGGCTTCGCAGTCGAGTTGGAGATCCACGATCTTCGAATCGTCACTCCATCTTCCCTTCGAAACCTCCCCGTCCGCCATTGATGCGATCACCTTTTTCATTTCGTTGGGCTCCACCCCTGCCATGACCTGGAACCTCTCCCATCCGACCTGGTTCCCTCCGATCGGCGATCCCCTTTCGAAGGGGATTTGATCGGTGAAGAACCCCCTTCTGTTTCGGGTTCCGTATACGAACCATTGCCGACGTGGCGAAGATGGCGCATGCGCAATCGATGGCGCGTTTGGCGGG
The DNA here is from genome assembly GCA_020975725.1 of Picocystis sp. L7. Taxonomy (NCBI): domain Eukaryota; kingdom Viridiplantae; phylum Chlorophyta; class Picocystophyceae; order Picocystales; family Picocystaceae; genus Picocystis; species Picocystis sp. L7. The sequence continues at coordinate 434,592 of QXJR01000019.1, read as the reverse complement.
CACCTGGAGGAGGAGACAGGCTACTATTGCACCGCAACGTCGGATACCACGGAAGAGGATGAGGACAAAAAGCTCCCTGTGCGACGACAACGACGTCGTGGTTGGCCCGACGCCAGTGGAAGTGGAGGATCCCGTCCTGGACGAAAGTGGTGGAGACGATGTGGAAACGTTCTCCTGGAACAAGTGGGCGTGGTCGGCGTTGATTCCGCCAGCAGCAGTGGCTTTGTGGAACTGGAGAACGTGGATGGTTCCCATTTCACAGATGGTACATTCAGCAGCACAGTATTTGGTGAGCTCACCGAATCCTTCTGCAGCACAAGCACTGGCACTCGTCTCTGGTGTTGCATTTGTCAACCACGGAGCTGCACCACTGATGAGAAATATGCATTGGAAAATGAACGGCAAAGGCGCATGGGAAAGGACCCTAGGAGGCTGGCTTTTCACGGAAGTATGGGGACCAACACAGGTGATGTTCCTGGTCCTGGCTGGATGCAAACTTGTGGATGCATACTTGGCACCCAGGCTGAACACTATACTGGGGTATGATATATCCAACCTCACCTACCGGACGCTGGCCATATCCTGGGTGTTGGTGACTGCCAAAGTGCTGCTGAATTGGAAGAAGAAAGTGGTGGGAGAGATGGCATTCAACTTTGAACTGGAGGGACGGAGGAGAGAGAATGCTGGGTTGGAAGCAGCAAATCGCGTGGGGACTGTCTCTATTATCACGATCGCTGGTGTGATGCTTTTGCAGCAGGTAGGATTTGAAGTTCGCTCTCTGTTGGCCGTCGGAGGGTTTGGGGGATTGGCCGTGGGTCTTGCTGGTCGAGAAATCCTGGAAAACTTATTTGCTGGGTTTTTGATCTACTCCACCCAGCCATTTGCAATTGGGGATGAGGTCAAATTTACGGGAGGCGGGGAGAAGGATGTCAATGGGTTTGTTGTAGACATTGGTTGGTATAGGACAGTGGTCCGCTCGCTAGAAAGGGAGGTGTATGCCATTCCAAACAGCGTCTTCAATCGTGCCGTTGTTCTGAACATTACAAGGAAAGGGAACGAGTTCAGATTCTTACACACAGTGGCAATCCGGTTGGAGGACGTGTACCGGGTCAAGGATATCGTGCAGGAAATGCGGCAGATTGTCCGGGAGGATAGCCGCATCTTTCAGAAGTTGCACAGAAGAGTCTTTTTTGCAGAAATTACAGACAATGCTTTACTCATTCACCTGTCATTCTACATAGAAGCAGCCAACAAAGACGTTTTCCTGAGTATCTCCGAAGATTTGTTACTGGCATTCATCGAGTGCATCAAACGTAATGGTGCAGAGCTCATGATGAAAACGGTACATGTGTTGGTGACTGAGCGCAGCCACAGGGCACTCTTAAATCCCGAGGGCTTGGACGTCGATATGGTAATGGATTCTTCAGAGACAGAGGAGAGTGTAGATGTTGTTTAATGCCTGCTGTGCTTGTACAAAGCATCACCCTGGGGAACTGCTACAGCAGGTCTGATCTGGTCAGAGAATGGTAGTCAAAGAAGTCCAAGGACATGTACTTTTGGTATGCTTTGCGCAATTGTACTGGATCTGTCCTTGTACTTTGAAGAGCAGGTCTGGCATGGCAAGCATCCATCCAATGACCTACTTCTCCATCTCCAAGCGCACGCACGTTGTATCCCATGAAGTGATTCATGGCCACGGCAAAGCGCTCAATAAATGGCAGATAAGCAAGATCTACCAATGTCAGCTGCTGCCCCACCAAGTAAGGCCCTCCATGCTTTTGCAGCTGTTTCAGTAGGGGCGCCATTTTTGTTTCGAAAGCTTTTGTGTCTCTTTCTTCGAACCTTGTTCCAATTCCCCAGAACCTCCCATCCGCTCCCATAACTGCTTGGAGTCCCGCGGAAACCACTCCATCGCAAGCATCCAACAGTTCATCCGCTCGCCTCCTGACTCCTCCTTCATCCGGCATCAGCGAAGGCCCCTCGAAGCGCTCATCCACGAATCTGCAAATGGCTAAACTCTCTACGACCACTTTCCCTTCCCACCGCAACGCTGGCACCAGCATCCTTGGGTTCACAGATCGGTACCAGGACGGCTTGCGGCTCAAGTCGATCGCCACCACCTCGTGTGGGACCTGCTTCTCCACCAGCGCCATCTCCACGCGCTGGGCATAAGGACACAAGCTGTGAGTGAACAATTCCACGCCTTTCCCGTTGGCACTCGACTGCCATCCTTTCGCGGACGCCTGGGCCATGGTGGGACCTGTTCTCCACGTGAACTCAGGTAGGAAGCAAGAGCAACATCAGGGTGATTGGGACACCCGAACACCAATGGAACGACGTGCGACACCTTCAACTTGTCACACCACGTTCCACCTAGCTTCGAGCGGAGGTGCAAGAGTTGATGCACGGAGGAATGGCAATGGGACAGTTCAATGAATGCACTCACCTGCAAAAGGATGAGAAAGGAGAGTTGTGTCTTGGCAACCCATCCACAACGCCCCCACCTCATCTATCGAGAAAATATTGCAAATCGTTGCACTGGCTCCGTGACGAGGAAGATGAAATGGGGGCCTTCAATCGCGGAAAAGAGATTCGTTTGGTGGGCAATGCTCACGTCGATCCTAAGCGTCCCTCGCTTGGAGCTCGTCAAAGTCCATCTGCATGATGCACATTCGCTCCTTCTCCTTCAAGCGTGATCCGTGGCGCATTTGTTGCATTCATTATCATCGTTCACTTTGCTTCGCAACTGCATCATCGACACATCGGAATCTCCTCCCTTGTCGGGTCATTGTAGTGAACGAAGAGTTGCGAACTAACGCGCACCAAAAGGAAAGCATGGTGTGCAACAACTCTCTCGTTCTTAGATGCGAATCAAGTCTTCGAAGAAAAGCAAGGCATCAATGGATCGTTGGCACTTTTGTGCATGCTCCTAGCACTTGAGCCAATGCAAGAAATTCTTGTTCGTTTCTCATCGGGCTAGGGCAATGGATGCGTTCTTCGTGAATCACGCATCGACCGTTCCAACCGGCGCACGCAATTCATTCGTAGATACCTAGTGCAGAACCTACGTTCTCATGCCACATCAACGATGTTTTGGGATTTTTCACCATCCCTACTCTTGGATGTCACGCTTCGGGTTGCTTTTCTTCTCCTTCCCCGTTCGCTCGTGATTGCTTGTAGCCACGGCCTAGAGTGCGTACGGTTCGTTGTCTATCGACGTTCACATTCCATGTACGTTCCTCTTCCATTCCATCGTTTCATCCGTTATCCCACGCCACAGGTGGCTTGGACGGACCTGGTGTCCACCCGCCACTCCATCCTTGCCATTCCCGTGTTCGTCCGGTTCCATCCACGGGTCTCCCAATTGCGCTTCCCTTTCAATTCGCCTTTTTTCCCTTCTCTTTCCCAACACACTTTCCCCGATGGAAAAGGGGAGGGGAAACCCGAACCCGTTCCTCGTCGGTCCACGTCGAAAAAGCCCCGAATTGGTGGCGATGGCCAGCGCCATGGCGACGTCGCGACGCGCGTGGCGCGCTCCTCGACGCACGTCGGTGCGTTCTTCGGCGAGGAGAGGAGGAAGGAGCGGGGGACGCGTGGGTGGAGATGCCAGGGAAGAGGTCCTGTTCGACGTGGACCGAGGATGGAGCCAAGACGCCTGGGATTGGTCCGACATTGGCGACGTTGATGGAGACGAAATGGACGCGAACGAGGCACACGTGGCGAGAGAAGAGCAAGAGAACGTGCGAATGGCGGATCTGGACGTGCCCAAGAGGTTGCTGGTGCGACTGGAACGGAGCGAAGCCAGGCAGAAGGCGATGGAAGGGAGGCGGAAGGGCAAGGCGAAGACGGCCCAGCGCAGAGCCAGGCCGAGCTTGCGTGTGGTGGCGGGAAAAGCGAGAGGTGCAAGGCTCGTAGCCGCAGAAGACGCCACCACAAGGCCGATGATGGAAAACGTGCGAGAAGCGGTGTTCGACATGCTGCTCTCCCACGAAACCAGGTACTTGGGTGATGCAGCAGGTGGCGGAATGTTCCTTGGAAGAAAATTGCGGTGGCTGGACCTCTATGCAGGAACAGGATCTGTAGGCATTGAAGCTATGTCAAGAGGTGTAGCAGAAGGTCATTTTGTTGAAGCAGATGCCTGGTGCGTGTCCAACGTGCTGCAACCCAACCTGGCCATTGCTGGGTGCAAAGACCAAGGCGTGGTGCACACGCAAACGGTGGAGAAGTTCATGGAAAATGCAGCGAACAACCCGCAAGTGGCAGGGGGTACGTTTGACTTTGTCAGTGTGACGCCTCCCTATCCTGAAGCGGATTACACGGCACTCTTGGACATGCTTCAGTCATCCCCTCTTGTACATCCCGACACCGTCCTGGTGATTGAGTATCCGAAGAAGGCCAGGGATGAAATGAGAGAAATGTGTGGACCACTCATCAAGTTTAGGGATAGGAAATATGGGAGGACGCGTGTTGCCATTTATGGCCCCCTATGAACCCTCTCGAAGACATGACCGTCTCAGGCGTGCCTCCTCTTCAGGAACATCTGCAGCTTAAATAAACTAGAGTCGTGAAAGAAGCTCTAATGTATTCGTTGGAAAGAGCTGGAACCCCAACCATTTCCGGTGCACCTTTACTGTGGCAATGGAACTACCAAACCCTTGCCTCATCATGTTACTCCTCTTCCTCATTCCTGTCCCCAAACATTGCGTACAGCTTGGCATACAATGAATTTGAATCCCTTGCAAGACTGGAGTGCGTACCACGTTCCACCACTCTTCCGTTCGAAAGTACAATGATTTCGTCTGCAGAACGGACCATGCTAAGACGGTGGGCAATGATCAAGACAGTTCGACCGACCATAGCCTTTTCCAGTGCTTCTTGCACTGCTCGTTCAGACTCGGCATCCAGTGCACTGGTGGCCTCGTCGAGCAACAGTACATCTGGTTCACGCAAAAGTGTTCGGGCAATGGCAATTCTTTGTTTCTGGCCTCCACTCAGTTGTGTACCATGCTCTCCAAGGACAGTGCCGTAACCGTGGGGCAATTTTTGAATGAATCCGTCAGCATTGGCTTGCCTCGCTGCTGCCTCGATATCTTCCTGTGAAGCATCTGGTTTGGAGTATGCAATGTTCTCCGCCACAGACCCAGAAAAGAGAACTGGTTCTTGCGATACCACCCCAATTCTTCCACGGAAACTGTGCAAGTCAATATCCTGTAAGGCCACCCCGTCGATCAGAACCGTCCCGGAATCAGGATCATAGAACCGCTCTATCAAGTGTGCAACGGTTGATTTGCCACTCCCAGAGGCACCAACAAGCGCAACAACTTTTCCATTTTCTATTTCTAGATTTACACCTTGGAGCACCTCGGTGTCCGGCCTGGATGGATAGCTGAAATGTACATCCCGAAACACTATGTCGCCTCTCATGCTATGTTGTCTCTTGTTTGAAGCCCTCTCTACGTGTCTGTCTTCGATGGATGGGATCTCCCCCAAAAAGGCATCGATCCTTGCGGCGGCCAATCCTCCCCGGATGTATTTCTCTTGCAACCCAGAAAGCTCCCCTAATCCACTGGCAATGCCATGGCAATATTGCACTGCTGCAGAAAGCAACCCCACAGAAAGTTCATTCCTCCAAACCAGGTACGTGCCATAACAGACCCAGCTGATCATTGCCCAAGACTGTAGAAGGGTAAGCAATCCAGTGTGCAACGCTGTCAGCTTCGCAACGTTGCTCAGTTCGTTTCCTACTTTGTGCAAACCTTTGGAGTGACGGGACGTTTCGATTGCTTCCGTTCCAAAGGCGCGAACAGTCCGCAAACCATTCAGAACTTCTGATGAATGAGCTGACTGCTCCTGTCTGACATCGCGCAAGAGGCGGTAAGACGTCACGAGCTGCTGTGCACTGTGCACGAGCACTGCCACTCCTGGAGGAATGAACACGGAGCACAAAGCTGCCAGTTTGGGGGCATTGTATGCGACAAAAGCGGCACCCACAATGGCCCTCCCGGAGGCATTGACGGTTGCGACTACATGGTCCACAAACAGTCTCCTCACATCTATGATGTCCATTAGTAGCTCTGGGTACAGAACATTGATGTGGTGTGTGTCCCAAAACGAAACATCTTGGTGTATCAGCGCCTCGAAAAGCTGCTGTTGCAGCTTCAGTTCTATCCGGTTCCCGATTGCATTGATGCAGTAAACACTGGCGGCCTTGAGGAGCGATGCAGCAGCATAGATGCCAAAGGCAGATAAGAAAGCTTTCCAGGGAAACGATTTGAGTGATAGGGTTGTCGGTTTTGTTGAAGCGATATCGTATAATTTGGCACCCACAGCTGGTGCAGCAATCTGTCCCAAGATTCCGAGCAGTGCAGCTCCTACCACCAAGAGCAAGGAGACCGAATTTTCCCTCATAAGCTTGGCCAAAGCGCCTGTGGGATGCACTGTCGCCTCGTGTTCAGCACGGCCAGGATTCTGCACGGCTCCGATTCCCTGCACCGCATCGCTTTCCTCTTGGACTTCCTGTCCACCATCCGACGCGGCAGGTAATTTTTCTTCGGATCCTCTCTTTCCTTCGTTTGGCGCTGTCTTCGCTTGCCTTTCATCGTCACTTGGTTGCACCTCCACTCCACCACGCGGGGATTCGTCGGCACTCCTCTCGCTTTCCTCGTCTGTGTCGTGTGTGTTTCCTCCAGGTTCTTCTTCTCCTTCCTTCCATGTGTTCGCGTGCTCGTGGCTGGAACGGCTCGTGTCGACTTTGGCGTGGACGTAAGTGTGGTGTCCATCCCATGCGAATCCACACCACGGCCATTCCTGTCCCTGAAACAAGGATGGTCGCGCAGATTCACAGCGAACCACACCGACACATGCACCTGCGGTCAACACCAGGACAGGTGCGTGTTGAGAAGCGTTCCTGCACACTCGAACCACCAGCCCACGTGCAAGCTTGCCGGCAGCGCGTCGCATGGCGATCGCAAGTAGAAGCAAGTGAACGGTCTTGGATGGAACTGGCCATTCAAGTGCAGAACAAGTGAAGGGGAGCAAATGGAAGGGATGTGTCCATGGGCTAGAGCTCACAAATTGCACAGGCTGAAGTATGCAACACATGTGCCAATCGGAGAAACGGGATTACAACGGAATCGTGGATTTGCATGGCGACATCCAGGCAACGAAGATCGTCGTTGGCTGTACCCATCAAAGGGGAGTTCGGAACCAGAGGATCGGAAAGGTGCCTGACATCTGAATCCGCCACAACCGTCGCCATGATAGCTAACTTCTTGTGTCGGAGCAAAGTGAGAAAGCTCGGGCTTATTCAACTGCCTGAGCGGGCATTTGGTCCACAGTTGCCCGTCTACCAACGTGCGTGGCCCCTACTCCCTCCGAAAAAAGTGAGACGTGCACAGCATGGCCGTGCTTCCTTGCACCGATTGGATGAGGGTTCGATCTTTGGCATGATGTGCACGTGCAATCAGCCCTGCAGAACCTAAGAACCACGGCATTTCGAGCTGTATGCGCGAATGAGGCATACGGCATCACGATGGGTACCGTCCTGCCCACAGCAACCCTAAAACAAGCAAAGCACCTTGCAAGCTATGCCAGCGCACTGCTATGTACTTGGACACAAAAACTTCCTTGGCCAGATCATGCTTTGTGCGTACGAAATCCACCAACTTTTTCGCCAAGACCATTCCAGGGAGCATCGTGAATCCACAAGTGATGGGTAGCCATCCCACTGTACAGAACAATAGATGCAAGGCGTAGAAGGCCGCGACAGACCATTGCAGGACGACCGCTGCACGTTTCGTACCAAGGCGCACAATCGGTGAGAATTTATTCACGGCTCTATCTTCAACAATTTGGTGGAAGTGACTGCAGAAGAGGATGACGGAGGTGGTAATCCCCACCAGCACGGACGCCGCCCATGCCATCCACGATATTGACTGACCGGGAAGCTGCAACGAATAGAATGCAGATGTAGCTAATGGACCGAATGTCAGGAAGCAAATGGGTTCTCCTAGACCTTTGTAACTCAATCTGAACGGTGGTCCCTGATACATATATCCCAGGAGGATGGCCAGGAGGAGCTTCAGGAGAATGCCAGGATCTCCCGCCTGGGCGCTGATACGGAGGAAAATGGCGATTCCTGCCAGCAAGGAGGTCCATGCAATGATCACCACCAAGGTCTTGCTTCCCAGCAGATTGACCACGGATTCTGGTTTGTTGATGTCCACACCGGTGTCGGCGTCGAAAGCGTCGTTGCTGAGGTTCAGCCATGCGATGGTGAGCACGCATCCCAGCAACGCCATCCAGAACCTCGTGGTCTCGAAGCTCATGGCACAGGATCTAGCGCAAGCAGCTCCTACGCAGAGCGGCACGATGGCCACGGAATACATCGGCGGCTTCACGGCCATGAACCACAGCTTGGCGGACGAGGCTCCTTCCAGCGCGTGTCCTTCTCCAGCGTTCGCTTTTCCTCTCCTTCTCCCTTTGTTTTCGATGCCAGTCCGACGCAGGACTCTGCTGTGCATCGGTGTCCTCGCTTTCGCCGCAAAGCGCGCCATCGCCACGGCCATGGCGCGCTGGTGGCTCGTCCAGTCCAAGCCAGTCCAGTTGTCCCAAAATGAACCACACTTAGGAGATCAGGTGTCCACCCACATTGCCACGTCCAAGGAATGAGTGGAAGAATGGATGGCACTAGGGGTGGTGGCGGAGGGGTGGTCCACGCACCAAAAACACAGCACGAAGCACATGGAGGTGGAGAAGGAACATGTGGTGTGGGTGAGTGCATGGCCATCGTCCCAATTCTCGGTACAACCAAGGACGGTTGAATGTGAAACCCAACAGCAAGGTGCCGCATGGATCGAGAGGAGTATCTTTGGTTGCAATTCATGCATTCCTTTGCTTGGGATGGCTTCATATGAGACACATTCTTGTAGTACCTACTTATACAATGGGCCAAAACTTCATGCTCCTAAACTGGCACGCGAGAAATGCTCCGCAATTCTCTTGATATCACGATTACAACCCTCTCAAAAAGACGATAGTGCTTCCTTCATTAATGTCGGTTTGGAGTGTCAACTACGCGATTACCTCAATCGATTCTCTGTGTCGCATTCTAAGAGGAGCGTGGGCTATCCCGCACGCTCGCGTACATCGTGCACCCATCGCACTGGACCAAGCACTAGAAGGACTAAAACACAACAAGCAATTCTTTGTGTCATTTGTGGAGGTTCTTTGTGAAACGAAACCATCGGCCAAGGGTGCGACCGAGCAATTGCCTGAGTTCGTTCTCTATATTCACGAAAGCTTTACCATTCTAGTGTTCCACCGTTACCAAACATGTTGGACCGTAAAAAGCCTAGAATGCATCGACTCCCCTCGATTGAGATTTTGTGTGTTCATCCGAGGCTATTCAATACACCCCATCCAAGTTGGTGTTGTGCTCAAGCAAATCGTGTGGTGTGCTTCACCTTTGATATGCAAAGAGCACTCGTTTCACTGCTTCCCTCCGACTGAATTGGAAAGGCACGTGAAGAGATTTCGATCACATTCCATCGTTGTCGTTTCCTTGCTTGGCAAGCACTTTTGAATAGGTGAGTTCGAACGATGGATCGAATGGACGATCCGCAGGTGGTAGGTGCACAAGGGGGTGGCTATTCACGTGCCCACGGCCGCACGTTTTCCAAGGTTGTGATCGATTCCGCCTCATCTCGGGCGAGGCAGTCCCAAGGAAAGCGCTCTTCACCGCGCGACCATAGCAAGCCGCCGTTGTCCACCACGGGTAGCAAGCACACCAAAAGTTCGAAAAAGGGGCTGTATCCCCAGGTTCTCCCTTTTCAACTCGGGGAAATAGTAAGGAAGGACGACCCCGTCGATTGGAAAAGTGGGGTCGACAAGACTGGGAGAAGGCTGTGGGGGACAGGTCAACGTACCACAAGGACAAGTCGAAACGTCGGTGGTTGCAACCCAGAGAAGCGAATTGGATGTGGTCTTGGTCCGGGAAAGCGGGAGAGAAGCGGAAGGAGAAATCGAGGCTCATCGACGAGTTGAGAAAGGAGCTGAAAGATGCGCGGAGGCAGAACAACGTCAACGTGCAAATTGTCGAGGATTTGACCGCTGCAGTAGAGGAACAGGCACAAGAGATCGCCAGACTGCGAGAAAGATGCAACATGCAGGAAGTGAAGATGAAGATTCTCGTTGATATGTGGGCCATGCGGTTTCTCGATGAGCAGTATGAAGACGCCCGTTCACCCTCGCAAGAGTAATGCATCACTTGCCTCGCAATGCGCAGCTTTTCCACTCGGAAACCCAAAGTCTGCAATAAGTGATCGTTTTCCGGATCTTTCCACGAGTACCGAGGGTACTCAGCTGACCGATGCAGCAGCGATTCTTTCATATCGGGAGGAATCGTCGGCAGCGTCTACAGTTTATTTAGGTCCGCCTCCCAACGAGGCTTGATGCACTGGTACCACCTGCATTTGACAGCATTGACATGCCTCCCCGTCTTCTCAGCAACGCTTTGAAAGGTCAGGGTACAATCTACATCGCTATGCATTTGGATGAGCATATCATCTTCTTCCTTGGTCCAATTGCTCATTTTCCTCAGCTCCTGAAGCCCATTCTCGTCCAGCAGGCCCGTCTTCGTCGCGCTCGTTTCTTTTGTTGCACCGGAAGCAGCTGCTTCCTTGGCATCGACGCCAGATTGTTCCTCTGTGGCCGCTTCTTTTCCGCTCGGATTGCTAGCCTCAGTTTTGCTTGTTCCAGCACCTTTCGAACCCGCAGTGAAAGCAGCCTGAACCGAGGACACTTTCACGTCAGCCATCGCCCAGTGCGCTTTTTTCGTCTTTGGATGGGTAGGCTCCAGGCATCAAGTCGTTCGTTTCTTCGTTTTCGCTCTTCTACCTTCGTCCTCGGACTCACTTTGGGCGGGATCAGCAGCTCCTTCGGCGGCATTTTCATCTCCGTGGCCGCGGAGTTTCGTGTCGGCGGTGCCTGTGGCGGTGCTGCAGTCACGACATGCGGTCCTTCTTGCACGATGTTGTGCAGCTCTTCGCTGCAGAAGGTGAGATCTCGCCACACCGGATGGTCTTTCGGATACTGCGCGAGCACCATGCTCGACGTCTTACGCGCTCGTCAAGGGTCTTTTCACGTCGTTTCCCACTCGTATCGGTTCCTCTTCGTTGTCCTTTCTTCGAATCCGCTTCGCTTCGCCTTCGGCGCGCGTTCGCGAGGCGGTGGAGCGCGCGGCAGGCCGTGCTTCGGCGACGCCTTTTTCGGAATGGAATGGATCGTTTGGATCCGATCGGCGTGGATTGCATCGCTTCGTTCGCCTGTGCACGGTAGGACGACGATGGGGTTCCTTCCACGTCCATGGATGCTGGCCATGGCGACGGGAAGCGAGGAGAAGGAATCACGTGCGTCGGCAGGTGTCGCGTTGCGTGTGATGGGCACGGCGTTTCGTGGATCGGCCACGTCGTGTGTGCGTTCGAAACCACGCCCACGACGTGGGCACGCAGGTTGGCACGTGTTCGTCTCCTTCCTCGCCGCGGGAGACGCTCGGAACCGTCCATTGCACCTTGCTCCAAGCGAAAACGATGCCGACAAGCTATGCGCCTTGTCCCTTGTCGATGCCAGATTCTCCCTCTCGATCTCCTCTCCCTCAATCCCTCTCAGTTTCTTTCCCTCTCGATCTCCTCTCCCTCAATCCCTCTCACTTTCTTTCCCTCTCCCTCTCCTCTCCGTCAATCCCTCCCACTTTCTTTCCCTGTCCATCTCTCCCTCAATCCCTCTCACTTCATTTCCCTCTCCCTCTCTCCCTCTCTCCCTCAATCCCTCTCACGTTCTTTCCCTCTCGATCTCTGAACGCCCCCTGCTCGGTCGACCTGGGTGTGAGCCCCAGGAGGTGCAACTGGGGGGTAGGGAGGGTCCAGCCTCCCACACCCCCCTTCCCCTCGGGGATCGAGCATCCCTTCTACCGATTTCCAAACGAGAAGGGGGTCTCGTTCCCCGCGTCGGGGTGGCTGGGTGTGGGGTGTGTCTGGGGGAGTTTACTCGAGGAGTTCACCAGCCGAGTGGCTGGAGACTCGGTTCGCACAGGAGCGCAAGGCGCACGTGCTTGGTCGAAAGCACGATGCTGCGAGTCGCACTGGCGGGCCTGGGACGCCAGGTAAGACGCGAAGGGAAGGGAACACGAACGGGGAAACGCGTGGAGGAGACGTAGGGGAGGGGGAGATAACCGTCAGGACGCACGAGGCGAGAGACGGATGCCGGATGGGAAACCCTACCGGAACGTGAGCAGAAAGGAACAACGGACGGTGCTCTGGAAAGAAAGCGCTCGGATAGACACCCGAAAGCGTTTCGAAGTCCATCGTTTCGGAAGGAGCGAAGCCGAGAAGCGACCCGTGGAACACCCGTGAAACGACACGGCCCAGAACTCGCTGGCTGACCTCCGAGCACATCCGCTCCGCTGCTTGCAGGTGAGGGCGAATGGCCTGGCCGGCACAAGAGGATTGGCGGAAAAAGCTGTGGTGCCAGAATTGGATTGGTCCGACATCTCGAAAATCGTAGTGACAGAGGAAGGGAAGAAAGAACTCGCGTCCCTGAGAAAGGCGTACGAAGAGATCATGGCATTCATTAGGAGCGATCCCGGACCAGTAGAGCCCATTGACTGGGACGACCTCAGCAAGAACTCAGGTGCGCCTTCCATCGTGGAAATGTTCAAGCAAGCGTACACGAACATCAACATCCCAAAGATTGATGACTCAATGCTTAAAGAGTTCGAGTCGGAATTCGCCCAACTGCAGAAGGAGGCTGAGAAGTCCAAGCAAGAGGCCGACCTGAGGCTGCAAGAAATCGACAGGGAAATACAAAACATCGATGCTGCCATCGCAAGGCTGCACACAACAACCATCGATGAGGAACTCGACGCGAACCCTGCCTTGGCAAGGCAAATAGACAAGGAAATTTCTGAGCACAAATGGTGAGGGGGCAGGGGACCAGAGAGTCAAGGCTTCCTGACAGCACCTTGTCTTTCCAGGCAAGTCCGATGTCTTTCAAAGAGTACATCATTTTTTTACAGGACGTATAGCGCCTCTACAAGCTCCCTTTCTGTGTAAGGACTGAGAAGACAAGTACAACGTTGCCTCAACTCGCGCTCGTCAGCCAGTGCATCCAACACCACATCGTTTGTTCAGTTATTGTTCTGCGGAGACTGTCCCTTCTTCACTGGGAAGCCCAGGCTTACGTCCCCCAGTCCAGAGTAGTTCCTCAGGTACTTGTTTTCTAGCTCCAAGAATTCTATCCGCTTCTGCTGCTGCTCCTGTTGTTGCCTAATGCACTCCATGAAAGCATCGTTCACGACAAAGCCGCGACTCCCGTCCCCTCGCACTTCCAGGCACTGGGTCGAACCCGCCGAGAAAATACGCTTCAGCAAGCTCTGGCAGAGACCGGAGTCCACCGAGTCCGCTTCTTGCTCTGCACAAGATGACGAGGCTACCGTGGTGCCGCACTCCATCGACATCCTTTGTCTCTTCGTTTCGTTTACCTTGACCGCGTGCGTGCCTGTTCCTGTTCCTCGGGGTGGCTTGTTGGTGGTGACCGTCTGGCTCATATTCGAGTATTTACCCACCGACTGGGCCGCTACTTTCCCGGGAAGGGATACCATACTGGTTTCGAGGTGTGCCAGGACCGTCCTTGGCAGTCACCTGCGCTTCTCGTTCGCTGCTCCGCTGCGCGTGGCGGAAGCACGCCGACGACAAATGTCTTCTGTTGAGCTTCCGACGAATGGCCAGAGGCCCTGGAAGGAGGAATTCCTCTGCGGTCATCAAGACCTTCTCCTCCCATCGTCCGGATCTTGCACGGTCATACTCCCCCCACATGCGACAGTTTGCGCAGAGGGATCGGCACGGGGGGGTCGACCGAGTCCCTCTCGGAAGTCGGATCATCCGTTCCAATTGAACCCGATCCCTCCGATCAAGGGCTCGGACTGTTTCCCGGGCTCGTCGGGTCGATCCCCATGCCGTTCGCAGGACCAATGGAAACGCGCCAACTGGAGCGATGGGGCTGCCATCCATCGAACAAAGCCTGCAGAGGACGTATCTTAAATCAATCAGGGACCGGGGACCGATCGATATCCTCTTCGGGCCGTTGCAAACGGCACAACGGACGGTCATTGGAGCAACCTGTCGTACAACATTACCCGCAGAGGATTGGCGGATGGGTTCCTGCCTCCCCAAGGCCCGATTAAGGACGAGTGGATGAGATCGCTTTCCTCGTCGCGCTTTGCCATTTCGACGCACGGTCTGACCCGGCGCGTCCATCGTGGTTGCGGGACCGTTCAGGGAGAGACCATCCGGCACCGCCATTCGCTGAGGGATGTTCGCGCACCTGTGAACCTAACCCAACGACCCCAACTTCAGGCATACTGGTGAATGAGGAGACACTGACGCAGCAACCATGAACTAGATGGAAGTGCACCGTGCAGACAGAAGGAAGATGTCAGATGAGGATGGTACACTATCATTGGAAAGGAGGGAGGTTTCGTTGTGGACTGGCCCTCTCAATCGATACCTCTTGCATCGATTTTTCCAACACGTCAAAATTCTAGTGTTTTTTTCTCTGATTTTTCCTCTAGCGCGCTCGGTGTGCAACCGAGTTAAAATCACAAAAATTCATTGCACATTGTATCGATACTTCACAGTATTTTGATCTCGATGAATAAGAATGAGGATCTCAATTATCGGGAACAGAGATGTCAATTGAATATCGATCCACTAGCCCGGGATCGACGTCGAATATGGTGGCACGGTCGCCGGCAGCGCCAATTCAAAGATAACGGAACGACGGTCGCGACAATGAGGGAAGTGGTGGTACCGCCATCGACATCGAATTGACTTGACGGATCCATGGCATGAGCAGATCCAAGGCTACTTCGAAAGACTACATGGCAAAAACATCAGAGTTCCTAGATTGGGCAGTGGATGGAAATCGAGGCATGAAGGAGCTTGGGGCGCACGCAGTCGTGTTCGAATTCTAATTAGAGCGAATCCTCCGATTGATTGAGGCTCGACGTGTGTAAGAAGCGAAGAAGATCCTCGCCAACGTCAACCTTGTTAGTAGAGTAGGCTTCAAGCATGGTTGGGCCGAATGACTTATTGGACTGTTGCGAACGCCGAATGTTCCGACCGGCGTTCGCACGTCCGGCATTCGGCCCAAACTAGGCCACAAGGACATTTTGCATTTGAAGCGCCGAAATTTCCTTGCTTGGAGCTACTTTTTGCCAAGTGCATGGCAAAATAACAAGTGAGGAGAAGACATCCATTCAAAAGGTTGTAGGAAGCTTGATTCGGCACCGCGCCTTTTATTTCATGTGGTTGGTGTGCCCGTGGTAACATGGTTCGGCATTCGTGCAAAAGAGCTCGTCACTTTGCTCCAAACAGCGTTTCCACAAGAACACAAGAAAGACGCAAGAGAGTTGAATAAGTTGGGAAAGTGTTTCTTTCTATCCCCTTTGTATTGTGCAATGATGCATGACCTATTTCAAACTAGGATGTGGAGCACTCACTTTTTTCATATACACTCGTAGAATCATTCCGCGAGGGCATTCACGACATGTGCATTTTGGCATTTTCACTTTGCTTTGGGGAAATGATTGTAAAGAGACTTTCTTCCAACGCAAAAAGTGAGGGAGATGGAGGAGGCGAGGTCCACATTTTTGGTATGAACATGCTAATCCCAAAATGCGAAGCATGTATCATATTCTATCGTTTGGCAGTCTTTGCATCTACAAAAGGAAGGACCAAACTTGATAGAAGTATTTTCTTGAAATTGTGTGGTGTATTTAATCGATTTACCAAGCAAATGGTAGCACGGACAGAAAAATATTGAGATTGTGGGCACACAACCTACTAATTGATGGCATCGTAATTCAAAGCAAGTATACATTTGTGACATCCGGAATGGCTGAGGCATCGAGCATTGTTGCTAAATATAACGGGAGAAATGAGGCATAGGTGATGTTGTCATTGCCTAACTGCGTTGCGAAGTAGCTGGTGACCGGATTATCTGGAGGATCATGGCCAACCATTCAACATCAAGTGAAACGAAGTTTGCTCGACTTCCTTCCTACAGTGGACATGCGGGTCCTCGATCTTCCTCCCACACCAAGCTTCGATAGTTTTATTCAAAAGCCATCAATGCAACTTTTGTTGGAGCATTGTTTGGCAACCCTTTCGTACCATGAAGAGTTCCTTCACCGAGATTTGAGCCTATAGAACTCTCTACGCTTCTTACCACTATGGCGTGATCCATCTCGAAAATCATTAAAGCAATTCCTTACCTTTGATGGCACTCAAGATTGGTGCCGTAACCGCATCGCAACCACGGGAATACTTGTGAATGTGCATATCCTATTTAGTTGTACTTCGATAGCAGATTCCACCGGGAAATTGAAGGTCAACCCCCCCAAAGTTGTTCTTCAATGCCTCGAAGAAAGAGATGCCGACTTTGGCAACATCACAACAGCCTCAGTTCGCAACATCTTCCAAGATTTAATCCAACTCCTCACGGCAAAGGTGATGGATCTCACCGGTGGTGACGGACAGCTCATCCATCAAGAGTCATCGCAAGAGCTCAACATGCTTGGCCTCACACGTTCGCCACCAACTTAATTTCGTATACCAACCAAAATATCAGTAAAGGCAGCCTTTGTGAGCCATGCATCAGGTCGAGACCCGTGAAAAGGTACCACTATCGCTAACGTGGATGAGAAAGATCGGGTGTTGTTAGCCGATTTGAAGAGAGTCGAACATAATTTTGTCTAAAAACTGTGGAATGATGACGTACCCATCTAACCAAGCTACGCAACGAGGCTCTGCCACCTTGTCAATAAGAGCGAGCCAACCAAGACCAACCACGGAGACACCCTCATGTGGCGAAGTGCAAACTTATGTCCATGGAAACAATGCAAGGAGAAGGCGCAAGAAACCCCGTCTTTGGTAAGTAGGCGCTTCGTGTGATTGCTGGGAAACCCCCCAAGAGGCGGCACGTGTGCGTCAATCCGCATTCTCTCTAAAGTCAAACACTACGTCAACTTGGTCAAATAACTTGGGCCATTGAAACTCGTGCGATACGTCGATTGAGGACTTCCCCTCTGCATATCGATTGCATATCCCACATCAATATCGATGTAGATTTTCGATACAAATTACCCCTCGAGGAGTTCGCCGGGGTGTCCTTGGTCAAGGTCCAACCCTCTCAATGCACAAGGATCCGGATACGAACGTTGGCGTGAAAGGATCCAACCGATAAAAACGAAAGTGACCTAATTGGATCCAAAAGATCGAAGATCTAAAGTCCACATAAAAGAAAACATCATAAATCGTACGTTGAAGGGACCTTTACGTGGCATAGTGTGTCCACGCCAGAAAGCAGATGTGTGGTCCTAACCTTGGCTCTAACGTACATTTATGTTATGCATTCGGCGAGCGCACTTTTGAATTCATCGCTCCAAGTTACCATCCATGGCGCCGTGACCCAAGATTGGAGTAGTATGGACATCCCAACGTGTTCGAGCAAATGTTTTACACACAGTTGGTGTCTAGTGCGGAAGGTATGTATATACCACGTAAAGATATAGCCTCCTTTCGCAAAAGACATTGCACTCTACACGCCATGGAAGACGTACGCGATCGATACAAGGTAGATATCAACGTCTATTTGTTTGGTGCCATAAATACTTCATCGATTTCAAAATGCACGGCAGCACGGGAATAGAGTGGTTGGATCGAAAATTGGGGTCTACTCCTCGGGTGTAAAGGAAGTAATCGAAGCTTCGGTCCTTCGATCAAATCGGAGGAAGGCGAGCAAGTCGTTGGTGTAACGTCTTCACAACCAGACTCTCCCTAAGAGATATTAGGCTATCCATGAGCTTTTGCTATCCGATCTTGAAGTGGATAGTCGAAATCAAAAGGGGATCCTAGGTCATGCCTTTGCTTTCCAAGAGGAATGCTATGCGCATTTATTTTACCTTGCCAAGATGGTCAAGTACGTCCTTTTTGTCAAGGGTACGTAAACGTGGTCAACGGAGATCGCGTTTGCACTTGGTCCTTAACTTTGGAATCCGAAATCAATTCGCAAAAGAAGTTACCAACGTTTTCTAAGGCTTCGTCCGAGAGTGGGGGTGGGCAAGCACCAATCACGAAGCTTTTCATGCCACGATGAGCACAGAGGATAGGCTACCCACGTTGAACGTGAATTGAATGCTTTGAGTGGTTGTGAAGTTCATGAGGATAGTGGGAACAACCAAGATTGCCATTTGCGCCCATTACGAACGGCTCGAGAAACCTTCCAAAAACCCACTAAAGCACTGTTCGTGAAATCAAGTCCAAACGACATGTGCATGGGAACCGACGAAAGCGGAGGGAACATCTTCTATTTCTTTTGGAAGGATGGGTACGACCGGTGTTTGATGCTTGCCTCGAGGAGGAACTATTGCATTGCAAACGTGATCTTTCAGGCCGATTGAGAGGTTGCATAGTGGCTTCACCGAGCAATCCCTTAGTTGTCTTTGAAACACTGTCCCAAGCCTCATCCATGCGGGGAAGTTTTGCGAAGTTGGTTGGGTACAACTAGGTAGTGAAAGATACATAGGCGTGTCTTTGTTCGACATACGCACAAAAAAATGGGCGAATCAATGGTTGCCTGTGCAGAGGGAAACGGCAACTTTGCTAGCATTTTCTATTGCATGCTAACAAAGATCGGAAGGAAGAACACCGAGAATGTGCTGTACGAATGCGCAAAGTTTTCAGCCCGTGGGAGAACTGAGGATTCAACGTCGACAATTCAACTCTCAAGAGAGTGCTAGTGCAGTTTCGAATCCCGGATCAAAGACAAGTTTTGAGCGACAATCATCCCCCATGAAGCACACGTCTTTGTGGAAGGGTGTGGAGGGCGAGACATAGAGAGGACGGTCTGAAACCCGCATTGGTGTAGTCTCTCCAACCCCATGGAAAGAAGCTCGATGATAGGTGCTCCAATGCCTTGATAAACATCTGCAACTCCTTGTTTCGAACGCGACGTAGAAATCAAAGTTGCTCGAAAGCGAAAGAAGTAGAGAAATGGGGCAAAGGTTTGAATCCCAAATGAAAGGATGTTGTGGGACCACGAAAGGAAGCAAGGAGAGCTTTCCCCATGAGTACTCTACAGTATAGGAGTGTCAAACCCATAGTAGGCAGATGTTGGGCAACGCACCTGCATTTCCTCGTCATTTTATGCACGACCGGTTGGGCTGAAGGTGTCCCACTATTCCCTTGGCCGAGCAAAAATTTATTCCACGACATGCTGGGCCACCTCCTCTTGAAACAGTTCTTGATCCCATTCCAACAGCCACCTCCCCAAGGAAAGGTATATAACTGCATGACGGAGTAAGTATAGCAAAACATTCAGGGTAGCCGCAGTCGGTCCTGTGGAAGCCCAGCTTTCGACAACAAAATCCAGAGTATCAAGCCAGTCCAAGGCGTCAATGCCTAGCAACGTCAAAGAGGCCACAAACAAGCCAGTCAATGCAGGCAATGCAGTTGGCCTCTGATTCACTTCCCATGCAACGTTCCACTCTTCTCCTGTCTGGTAGAAGTCCAGCTCGACTTCTAGTCTCCTGGCCAGATCTTTCATGTGCAAGCCACCATAAAGGACTGCAATGTGCTTGCACCCGTCCTCAATCGCCTGGGAGACTGCAGTGACCGCAGCCTCGTTCCTCTTCCCTATCAATGTGGTCCTGGGGTCGTTTGCCCTGATACCGATTGCCTGTCCAGAGACAAGGTCTTGTGCAAAAGCTAATTTTCTAGAGGTAGGAAGGTCCAGTGCAAACAGGGTAGAGGCCAGCGGGAGTAGTACAGGAGCTGGCCGGCCACCTTGCCGAGCCCAATCCAGCAGCAAAAGTCCTGCTTCCGGGCACGGTGTGATCCAGAGGAGGGCTCGGACCAACTTGCTCTTCATTGCCCCGCTTGATCTTCCCTCAACCAGCAATCGGAGAGCTTCCACCATGTTGCCAGCTAGCAACTGGGCTGGTGATGAGCCCCACACAGCCTCACGGGCATTCTCTTGAAGTTTCTGTACCACCTCCTTCTCCAAGTCTGCGAGGTACCAGCCCTCTCGACAGCAGTCCATGGACTGGATCTGGGACTTCAAACCATACGCACTCGCCATTTCGATCTGCTGTGCCGTGGGGAACATCCGTCGCTTGAGCGTCTTCCGTCCGTGGACGTCCGTGTGGACGTTTTCTCGGGCGGTAATCATCTCGAAGAGCACTCGGTCGCACTTGCCACATCGCTCGTGTATTTTCTTGTAGTATTGTTCATCTGCAACGTGCACGAGCGCCACGAGATCCAGTCGCACTCGGCTTCCATCCTTTCCTGTGCCCACGAAGTTGGCCACCGCACTCTGCAGCTCGACACGTCCTTCCTTCGATTTTTCGATGCGCAAGAACCGCGTCTGTGCCTGGCTGCGTCGACGGGAAGCGTTCTCGTACCTCGCTGCAAGCACTCTTTTGGCGTTCCTTCCCCATCCCATCGTGTCGCATGGTGCGAAGAGCGCAACCGCGTGTGTCGGTGGCCAAGGCGATGCCCACTCGTTCGTAGGTGCCCCCCTTCCGCTTCCCCATGGCCCCATTCGCCCCCCTCCCCTCCGGTCGAAAGGGGGGCATACGAAGTTTTAGCTAGGGTTTATCCGTGGTCGGGTCCTGGGTGGATCGGACGTGTGAGGTCTTCGAAACCATCCGCTTGGCTCCAGGCGCTGGACGACACGTGCAAACCGCCGTCGCGCCGACTGCGAGCGATCGCTTGCGGCGAAAGGAGCGGACCTGATATTGGAAGGGGAGCCTCTCGTTCGATCGGGACGGGGAAGAGCGGTCGACGCATCCCAGATGGCGCCTGCAGCGGAGCGGACTGCGCTGCTGGTGGTGGACATGCAAAATGACTTCTGCCTCCCAGATGCACCGCTGTGCGTGAAGGGAGCCATGAACTGCCTTCCCAAAGTGTGCCAAGCGGTCGAAACGGCACGAAGATGCGGCGCAATTGTGATCTGGGTGGTGAGGGAACACTTGCCGAGCGGCTTGGACGTGGAGTCTTGCCGGAAAGCACTCTTCGAGGACGGAGGGAAAGGCGCAACCGTGGCGGGCACGGACGGAGCGAAGCTGGTGGAGGGGTTGTCGGCTTTGGATGACGAACCTGTGGTGATCAAGCGCAGATGGAGTGGCTTCTTCGCCACCCACCTGGACCTTCTGTTGCGCAGGTTGGCCATCGAGCACGTGGTGGTGTCGGGAGTGCAGACGCCCAATTGCATCCGTGCCACCGCCTACGACGCGGTGGCGTTGGATTACCCACAAGTGAGCGTCCTTGGAGACGCCACCGCTTCATCCACGAACGTGGTGCAGCAATCCAACTTGTACGACATGGCACAGGCAGGCATCGCCATCCTGGACGTGGACACCTTCCAACACCAGCTGTGTTCCCAGTAAAAACCCAACGCCTCTTTCGGTTAACCCTTTGCCTTCCCCTTGCCACCCGAAGACGTGCAAAGACAGACCCTTTTTACGGTCCATGAGAGCTATTGCCAGGGTAGGGATGGGCCATCCTTGGGACCACGTCGGGTCAGGAAGGAGCAGTGTGGACACTCGAGGCGAGCGTGGCATAGGTCGCGACACCGCGCGCGACGTGCAAAGCGGAAGGAAAAGAGGCGATGGAAGGCGCGGAAGAGGTGGATGAAGTCGAGGAAGAAAGCTTGGAACCGCTGCTGGGCGAAGAAATCGCACCCGTGGAACCCATGCGTCCGCGACCTTGGCTGGGACCGACAGCTCTGCTGGTGGTCTTTTGTGGAATCCAGCTGGTCACCTACTTGGACAGGGGGGTCATCGCCAGCAACGGCGTCAACGGCGCCATGGGAACCGAAGGAAAACCCGGTGGAGGGATACAAGGAGATTTCCAGCTGGACAACTTCCAAGATGGCCTCTTGCCAGCAATTTTCATGGTGGGACTCCTGGTGGCCTCGCCCATCTTTGCAAGCCTCTCGCAGACACATAACCAAATGTGGCTCATATCCATCGGTCTCAGCATCTGGTTTGTGGCTACGCTCTCTTGTGGCTTGTCCACTGGGTTCAAGAGCATCGCGTTTGCGAGAGCCTTCGTGGGGGTTGGGGAAGCTTCGTTTGTATCTCTCGCTGCACCATTCATTGACGACGTTGCACCGGCAGGGCAGAAGACCACGTGGTTGGCTATATTCTACCTGGGAATACCCACGGGCGTAGCGCTCGGGTACATTTATGGGGGCCTGGTGTCTGCTGCATTGGGATGGAGGGCAGCTTTCTTCACCGAATCTTTTCTCATGATCCCTTTCATTGTGCTGGCCAGTTTGGCTCCCAAGAGTGTTCACTTGCGGGGCACAGACACGGTAGAATGCAAAGAGAACGGATCAAACATACAGAGGCAAGAGGAGACCCAGGAGTCACCACCTACGCTGGCTGGGCGTTGCCTTTTGCAAGCGAAGAAAGTTCAATGGCATGCCAAAACCATCTGGAAGGATTCGAAAGTGGTACTTTCCCACAAGGTATACAGCCTTCTCTTGGTGGGTTATGTCTTTAACACAGCATTGATCGGGGCACTTGCGTACTGGGGTCCGAAGGCAGGGCGTGCTGTCTATCCCGTCGCTTTCGAGGTTCCTTCGCATGCAGATGTGGTGTTTGGAATGATCACTGTGTTTACTGGGATTGTAGGTACACTATCAGGAGGGTTATGGGTTGACTTTTTTGGCTCAAGTTTGCAAGCTTGCTTGTTGATGACAACGGTGGCCATCGCGATCGGATTTTTGTTTCTGGCCGCAGCTTTCACAGTCACACACCTGGGTACCATGCTATCGTGTTTTTTTTTCGGGGAGCTATTCATCTTTTCCACGGGAGCTCCTGTCAACGCTGCAGCTATGTGGTCTGTTCCTCAAGGTTTGCGCCCATTCTCCATGGCATTGTCGGTGGTGGCCATCCATTTGTTTGGGGATGTTCCTTCCCCTCCCTTGCTCGGTCTGTTGGAGGATGCCTTGGAAGGCATGTACCCTCCAGCCATCGCTGTCCGCATCACCATGGTTGTAGCTTCCTTCCTGCTGGTTCCATGCACTTTGTTCCTCTTCTTGGCGTGGAGGGCTTCCAGGACTGCCAAGGACTACCACCTGTCTGTGTCCTATGACGAATAAATCCACCCCACGTGCTCTCTCCCTTCCCCCTCCCTCCTTTCCAGTTAACTTGCTAGGGTTTACGACCCATTGGACAGAGATCGAAGGGATCGAGCACGCGCGATGGACGCGATGGAGGCACCGCTTCCACGTGCATTTCGAGAGGTGATGGAGACGCGAAGGCGTGCGAAAGACGGGAGGAAGGATGCCAAGATGGATCTGGTACCCCTTCTGCGCAGGACGTGGGCCATGGCGGACGCAAGCGCGCTGTTCTCCTCCCAGGAAGAGCTGGACGACGTGGCGACGAAGGACATCAAGTACTTCCTGCTGCCCTTCTACCTCGCCGAATCCCTCCAGGAGACGGGAGAAGGAGAAAAAAGAGATCGAAAGAGTGAATTGAGCGACAGCCTTCGAGCCATCGACGAATTCCTGTCCCTTTGCCGCAGCTACGGCGTTCGTGGGGCCGAAAGTGCCGCTGGAGATGGGCAAGACGACGCACAGACGGATCCACAAACGGCAAGGCAACGGAAAATTGAAGCTTTCAAGCGGGAAAGGGAGATACGAGAGAGACTGGAAGGCATCGAAATGCGGAAAAAGACACTCGCGCGTGTCGCGGACGAGGAGGACGAAGACGAGGACGAGGACGAGAGAGAACTCTGGCTTCTTCAACTCGAAGACGCGGTCATCCAAGCCGTTCGTATGAGGCGAATGCATCAGCAAGAGCTCGAAGTGCTCGAATTTGCCGAGAATTTGCCGGACAGAGCCGCACCGCCCGCGAGCTCCGGTCTTCCTGAGCCGCCGGCTGTGATTCCCCTCCGCACGAGGACGAGTCATTTGCGCGAGGAAGTCTTCCGTCCGTCTCATCGCTTGCCGACGATATCTGTCGAGGAGTATGGGGAAAGGTTGAGAAAAGAGATGATGGAAAAGGACGAAGCGCGCTCGGCGCCACCAGGCGATGGCGATGCGCAGGAGGTGGACAGCGACGATGAGGAAGCCTGGAGAAAGGCCAGAAACTGGGACGACTGGAAAGACGAACACAAAAGGGGAGAAGGGAACAGCAGACTTCGGCCATGTGGACGCTGAAGACCGACGAAGAATAGAAGCAGGCTGACCGACCAGGCACGAAGCTGTCCTTGGTTACTGATAGGTGCTTGCCTGCTCTCCTGCCAAGGAGAAATAAATGCTCCGTGCTCAAATGCGGGAGGAACTGTAAGTCTGGTTTACTACACCATCGCCTGGACAGCTTGGTCCTGGAGACCTGATTGCTCACTTTCTTGCGGGATCGAAGGGCTCGACCTCCTTTCCCCTGAAGGAAGACCCAGAACCGCCCTGGTCCTCCTCTGCCTCCTTCCACCAGCTGATGTACGCTTCCTTGGTCTTTCCGAACATACGCGTGTCCCCTTCCACCTGGAACACGGCTTCGTCTCCACCAATGATGTGATCAATGATACCGTATTCCTTTGCTTCCAATGGGGACATGTACCTATCACGATCTGTATCTTCCTCCACCTTCTCCACCGGTTGACCTGTGTAATCGGACATGATCTGATTGAGTGTCGTCTTGTGATGCATGATTTCACGTGCCTGGATCTCGATATCTACAGCCTGCCCACTAGCACCTCCCAGAGGTTGATGGATCATGATCCTTGCATTGGGCATGGAGTAACGTTTGCCCTTTGTGCCCGCTCCCAACAGGAAGGCGCCCATGGATGCTGCAAGTCCGAAGCACACCGTCTGCACATCAGCCCTGCACATTTTCATGGCGTCGTAGATTCCCATTCCAGCCGTGACTGAGCCTCCGGGTGAGTTGATGAAGAGCTTGATGTCCTTCGTCGGGTCCATTGCATCCAGCAGGAGGAGCTGGCTGACGACTGCGTCCGCCACGAAGTCGTCCACTTGGCTCCCCAGGAAAACGATGCGTTCTCTCTGGAGGAGCGCAAAGGGATCGCCGTTCATCTCTGGCAACCTGTTCCATGCGTGCAAGCGAAGTTGGCGACCGTCGACGACGTCAGCATCGGTTCGTTCACGGATCGCCTTCCCTTCGCCATCCCGTTCGATTCCAAACGCTCCGTGTCCATGTCCACGCCCTTCCAAACGTCTCGTTCGCGGCTCCAGGAGTCGGGGTCGCACGGGTGCGCGAGCTCCTCGGAATGCGCCTTCGTCGGACCAAGGTGCTCTTCGGTATCGTAGGGTTCGTCTCGTGCGCGCGTCGAGGATCGCTCGTCCTCTCCAACGATTGGTGCGTGTCGTCCTATCGGTCCCGGACCGTCCTTTTCCCTCGCTGGCATGGACGTGGCCCTTGGTCCACGCCTGTCGCGTCCCGTTGCGCGCCGTCTTCCTGCTTGGCCGTACCTGGGCGCGATGGCCGGCGGACCTTCCCCTTCCGCACGCGCGCGAGGCACCACCACGCGCTTGGTACGCGTCAGTCGCGTGCTGGATCCTCCGGGACGTCTTTCTGCACCCCTGGAGGTCCGAACGGAGGCCATTTGAGGCGCGGAGAGCGTGCGCATGTCGAGCGAGGAGGTGCGATGCGGCGCACGTCGAATGGATCCAACTGGACGTGCGTGGCTCCCTGTGTGTCCCTCAAGGCCCATCCAGGGGGTGCAGACAGTTGTGACTCCATCGGAAAGAGACGGTTGTGAAGCGGACTGGGGGGAGGGCCCGGGGGTCGAACACGTTCTCCGGGGAACCGATCGTTGTGACGGGTGGGGGTTGTGAAGGTTGGGGAGGGAAGAACACGGTTGTGACCCCAGGAGGAGAGGCGAGGAGGGTTGTGAAATGGGAGACCCGTTGGAAGGGACACACATCGGTCGAACGCGTGCAAGGAGCTGTCGCTGGAACGCGCCGAGAACGCACGCACTGGGACAGGGAAAAGGCGGGAATAAAACGTGGAAGGAACCTCGAGGTTCCTGGAAACGAGACCACGAAGAGGGAGGAGTGAAAACGGGCCGTCTTGCGCACGACGAAGGAAGTGGGTAGGACGTACCGAGAAGAAGGAAGATGGTGAGCACCTGCTCGGAAAGGAGGACGAGAAGGACGGACGCGAAATCGTCCGGAGAGATTCGAGACCGCCGAATGATCGCAAGGATGGATGGAGGATCGATGAACGAGAGCTCGCAGCATCGTCACGTGCGCGAAGACGTGGCTGACCGTTCGCCTGCCGAACCCCGAAGGCAACAAACGAGAACCTCTCCCCCACAATCATCAACAAGCTGCTGCAGGAATTGAAAAGCCTGACAGACAAACCTGCCGAAGGCATCAAGGTAAGCGAGATCCACGGCAAAACGAGTGGGTGCACGCGAAGCACAGAACTGCACGACTGACCCGGGTACGTGTCACCCTTTCCTACGCAGATCCTCATCAACGAGGACAACGTAGCAGACATAGTTGCAGAAATAACTGGACCTACAGACACTCCTTACGAGGGTGGTACATTCAAAGTAAAGCTTGCGTTGCCGCAGGACTACCCACAAAACCCGCCAAAGGGCTACTTCCTGACGAAGATCTTTCACCCCAACATCTCCAAGTCTGGAGAGGTGTGTGTGAACACTTTGAAGAAAGACTGGCAGGCAACGCATGACCTTCGCCACATACTCATGGTGATCCGCTGCCTCTTGATTGAACCGTTTCCCGAGTCCGCCCTGAACGAGGAGGCGGCCAGGCAACTTCTCGAAGACTACGACGGGTATGCAAAGTATGCTAAGCTTATGACCAGCGTCCATGCACAGCTTCAACGATCCGATTCCGGGGCCAGTGTGGAGGGGACCGCTGCAGAAGGTTCAGGAACACCGAAGAAGAAGCTCCTACGAAAGAAGAGTAGCCTGAAACGACTGTGAGAGCGAAAGGAGTGGAAACTTGGAGGGAAAGCAAGAAGGTTGCGCTACATTAAACACTGGTTTTTCCTTCGACCTTCTACATCTGTGCACGTGCCTCGGGCCTCTCGTTCACTGGTTTTCCACCGAAAGCGTTGTTTGCCGAAGGGAACACTTCCGGTCTCGACTTCTGGGACGCCCTGTAGAAGAACGACGTCCTTTGCCAGTTGTCCCCTTCGATCTTGGACTTTTCGTCCTCCCAGAGTCCTTCACTTCTCTCGCCCTTGATGAATCGCACATCTGGGTTTTTCGTTGCGGTGCGATACATCGTGTACGTCATGGCCGACAAGGCCACCCCCACCATGCTGAGCAGGGGGATGATTTCTTTGTCGTGGGAGAGGTCCTGGAGCAGCCTGCGAAAGACCATGGTGTTCTCCCTTGTCTCGTCGGATCCTCGGGTGCACGTGGGCGGTCCCTGGTGGCGTGTTTGGAGGTGCAATGCGTCGCGAAGCGCAGTTGTGGTGGCGGAGTTCGACACGATGGTCTTGCGCTTTGGAAAGCGCACGTGGCTACCCGACAGGTGGAAAGCACCCACCACCCAGGTTCCATCCCCCCACTGACCCAGGGTCGATCCCGGTCTGAAAGGGAAGACGCCCCGGACTGTTCGAGGAGAAGAAGCAGGAAAAGGTCCTCCGCGAGAAACGTGCATAGGGATGGAAAAGGTGGTAAAGTTCTGGGATGAACGAAGGAACGAAGGTCCATGGTCGTGCGAGGAACCCCGCGCGGTGGAGACGGAAGTGGAGGGATCGCGCAGAGGATGCCGACCTGGCACCCCCTGACCTTCCCACGAGGGCATCCTTTCCTCGTCGGGCGTTGCGAGATTCGTGCCCTTCGGATGCGCCACCTCAACTCCGACACTTGAACGTCCGCGCCACGTGGCACGTGCGACACGTCCATCTGTGGAACGCCACAATGCTGCTGCTTCTGCGTCCCCTTCCGCGGCAGGACGATCGCTGCAAACGGCGAGGTGATCCATAAAGGTGGACGCGGCTGTGCCTGGTGGAGCCGTTCCGGTCGAGGAGCCTCCCGGACAGGGCGTTGCGTCCTTGGAATGGATCCGAACGTGGCTTGGTGCTCTTCCCTCGCATGGACGACAGTGTGCCAGGAGATGTGCCTTTCGGTAAATGCGATCCTCCGGTGTCTCTCGAAGGACGGCTGGGAGCGTTGTAGAAGAAACGGCCGTTCACGGGCAGGCGAAAGAGGGCCAATGCACGTAGGACCTGGTGTTGTGGTACAGCTCAGGTCTCCACTACCACCGGTGGGCCGACCCTGCATCACCGTCAACGTGCGTCATTGACGTTCCCACCGCGGGATGCTGTTGTCCAGGTCCTGGCGATGGAACCCATCGGTGCGTCTATCCGTGGACGAGGACCAAAAGCTTCGCTTCCTTGGTTCGACGTCTCCACCATCCGTGACACCGTCCTGGGAACCTCCACGGTCCCTTTCAGAACGTGCCCCTTGATCGGGAAGCCTTCCCTTTCCCACGGACATCGATTTCCTTCTCGATCGGGACGGTCGATCCCTTTCGATGGGAATCGACAAAACGAAAACCCGAATCGAATCGAACGTCGACGACGTCGAAAGGCGTCGCTTCGACGCGCTTCTGCATCGAACGCACACGCGAAAAAGGGTAGGAGAAGGTCTTAGAAAAGGGTGCAGGTGCCACCATGATCAGCCTG
Organism: Picocystis sp. L7; assembly: GCA_020975725.1. Lineage (NCBI taxonomy): Eukaryota > Viridiplantae > Chlorophyta > Picocystophyceae > Picocystales > Picocystaceae > Picocystis > Picocystis sp. L7. The sequence goes on along the minus strand of QXJR01000019.1, from coordinate 405,836 downwards.
GTTGGATTCGCGGACGGGAGCGGACGGGTGCTGGCCGTGAAGGACTACCGAGGCGAGGTCTCCATGGAACGTGTGCGAGAGTTCTGCGACAACGTGTTTCGAACCGGAGATGCGGCGGACATGCCTCCTCTAGTGCAGCTCGGTGATGTCAACTTCGTGTTCACCAAGTCCAAGGAGGTGTATGCCTTCGCCGCAAGCAGATGGGACGCCAACTGCAGCCTTGCGCTCGAGTTCCTCGAGCAGATCTTAGAGGTTCTCAAGTCCTACAGCCACCACGATGAGCTCAAAGCAGACAAAATACGGGAGAAGCTGACGCTGGTGCTCTCTGTTCTGGACGAAGCCATGGACTTTGGGTACCCGCAAATGCTGGAAGCGGACATCTTGAAGCAGTACGTGTTTGAGAAATCCATTCCCACGGACGACAGGAAAAAAGAGAAACTGAGAGAGAGACAAATGCGGGCAGCAGCTGCTGCAACAGGAGCCGTGCCTTGGCGTAAGACGGGACTCGTATACAGGAGAAATGAAGTGTACCTCGACTGCGTCGAGAAAGTGTCTGCCCTGTTGTCTCCATCCGGAGAAATGCTGTCGGGGGAAGTTGCCGGGGTGGTGAAGATGAATTGTTTGCTGTCTGGTATGCCAGAATGCAAAATTGGGCTGAATGACAAGCTATCGGTGGATGGATCCACGTCCCCTGGACTCATGAGCCCTTCCCTTCATTCTTCCATGGGCCATCAAACGATCCGATCGCAAGTAAAGTTGGACAGTCTCAGGTTTCACCAGGCCGTGCGCCTTCGAAATTACGAGGAAGACAAGGAGATCTGTTTCATCCCACCAGACGGAGAGTTCGATCTTCTGCACTACACTCAGACAAGCCACATTGAGACCCCGTTCCGGGTCATTCCGATTTACACTCAGCAGGGTAGGACAAGAGGGGAGTACCACGTTACTGTTCGAGCCATGTTTACACAGGATCTTTCTGCTTTCAAGGTGGTACTTTTGCTGCCAGTTCCCTCGACAACTGCCAGGGCAGCTCCCCACACGAGCCACGGCAAGGCCAAGTTGAAGCTATCCGACGGGTACATTCGATGGAAGATCCCGGAGATGACTGGTGGGGAAGAGTATCGTCTCACTTCTTCTGTGGATATGGTAAGTACAGTGGAGGAGAAGGCATGGGAGAAGCCACCGATTCGCATGCAGTTTCAGATTCCCATGTACACGGCGAGTGGTGTCCGTGTGCGTTTCCTTCGGGTCACCGAGCAGAGCAATTACGTCCCTCAGAAATGGGTGCGATACATGACTTTGGCTGGGGACTACCACATCCGCATCCGTTGAATGATTCCTTCCACGTCCCACCATCCTCAACACCTCCACTGTCCTCCCTTCCTTCCAAGATCTCGATATCTTTCTTCGAAAGATATCGATGCTTCGCCCACGCTCCCCCGGCCGGAGATCTCGATGGTTTTCTTCCAAAGATATCGATATGTCGAGGGTTCCCCTGTGTTCTTCGGGGGTTGGAAACGGGCGGGAGCCGAGACGGTTCCAATTCGCGTTTGCGCGCACGATGGATGGCTACCGCGTGCTCGACCTCGTGGGCGAAGGATCGTTCGGAAAGGTGCGTGGATGTGGTGCGGAGAAGAGAGCAAATGGGTGGATGGACACGTGCTGACGCGAAGCACGGCGAAAAAAACGACGCACGGACAGGTGTACAAGGCGAGGAAGAAGCACAGTGCACAGGTGACGGCCATGAAGTTCATCACCAAGAAAGGGAAGTGCGAGAAGGATCTGGAAGGGTTGAGGCAGGAGATAGAGATACTCAGAAACCTCAAACACGAAAACATCGTAGAGATGCTGGACGCCTTCGAGACACCCACCGAGTTCTGCGTGGTCACCGAGTTTGCACATGGCGAGCTCTTCGAAGTCCTCCAACACGACCGGAGGCTGAAAGAAGACCAGGTGAGGAAGATAGCCAAGCAACTGGTCAGGGCTCTGGATTACTTGCACAGGAAAAGAATCATACACAGGGACATGAAACCTCAAAATATATTGATCGGGAGTAAAGGACTCGTGAAACTGTGCGATTTCGGTTTTGCAAGCGCCATGTCGCCGTCCACACTCATGTTACACTCAATCAAGGGAACCCCCTTGTACATGGCACCGGAGCTAGTCCAGGAACAAGCTTACAACCACAATGTGGACCTTTGGAGTCTAGGCGTGATCCTGTACGAGCTGTATTTCGGAGTCCCCCCGTTCTACACCAACAGCATCTACAAGTTGATCAATCAGATAGTCAAGTCACCTGTGGAGTTTCCTGAGAGGATATCCCCGGAATTCCAGAACTTCTTGTCGGGCTTGCTGCACAAGGTTCCAGGGGAACGTCTCTCATGGCCAGATCTGCTTCGACACCCTTTCATTGCCGACACAGAGGAGGAAAAGCAAGCCCAAGCCAGGACGCCTCGATCGGCCTCATTGGGTTCCTCACAGCAGACATCAGCAAATAGTCAGAGGACATCTTCCACGCTCCGCTGCTCATCATCGCGCTCTTCTACTCTCGAAACCATGGTTGAACAAAGCGTTGCAAGCAGCCGCCCAGATCCGCCACACACTGAGCAGGAAGCAGGGCAGAAAGTTACCACCAGCGAATGCAGACAACATCGGGGTACACTCAAAGAGAGGAATGGTAACCCTCCCAGGAAGACTCAAAGCACCAAAGAAGCAGATGGTCTATCGACCTGCCATTCCTCCATGGGGTCAGAGAAGGCATGCGAGAGAGGGGTGCGTTCAGGATCGGAGTATCAAGAAACAAGCCAGTTGACTGCCTGTGCCTCTGACCTTCAGACAAGCACAAGGAGTGGGGATAGGCCTGGCAGAGAGAACATCCAACCATTGCACATCGATGGGCTCGGCGCCTGGCTAGGATGCATTGTGGACGGGTGTAGAGCAGAACTGGCCGACCCCGCCATGGGATCAGTGCTTCCAACAGTTGAGACGGCAGCCACATCCCTCAAAGACCGTACAGAGGTTCACTTGGAGCCTTTGGTGCTTGGACTCCTCGATCTTGTATGCACCTTATCCCACAGCGAAGAGGCAAGTAGTGTAAGGGTGAGGACTGTTCGCTTCTGCTTGGGCGCAATGGTCTGCTTACTGGACAATAGGTCAGAGGATGTGTCAGAAATACTTGCATATGGTTCAGCGGCCACAAGGCTCTTTGAATTCTCTTCCATCATCGCAAAGAAAGTGTGGGCACGTACACCAAGCTCCACCGAGGCTCCTCCAGCTGCTTTGAATTCTGTACTCAGGACGTCTTCTTCTTTGCTAGTCAGATTTGTGCTGGAGTCCCCGGCACTAGCGGAGCAGATGAGCCTACCAGACTCACCAGCAAGGGATCCACATCACCTGCAATCCCTTCTGCACCGTTCCAATTCTCCGCCAGTTGCATGCGATGTCCTTTTGGTCTACAGCCAGCTTGTACGGGGGGAGTCCACCTTTGTGAATTGCTTTATGGAAAAGACCATGCCTCAAGTGCTAGGGGAGCTACTGAGTCACAAGAGCCCGGTCGTAAGGGGACGAGCCGCGCATCTGGTGGGAAATTTGTGCAGGCACACTGCTGCGTTCTACGAACCGCTGGTGGAACCTTTGGTCCAAATGAGCAATCAAAACATCTGGGAGCAAGCTCCTTTGTCCCAGGAACTTGAAGGAGTGGATGCAAGGAGCAGGCCAGCAGCAACCACTCTCTTGTCCCTACTCGTCAATCTCCTGAGAGACGAAGATGGCACTGCGCGCAAATTTGCCAGCTTTGCATTGGGCAATGCTGCTTTCCACAACCACATGCTTTATGTGGCCCTGAAAGATGCCATACCCCTGTTGATTGATCTTTTGCAGCGGGAGGATGATGACAAAGAGAGCATCAAAGCCCGGGCGAATGCTGCTGGAGCACTCGGAAACTTCGCGCGCAATGGTGGGCTCTTGTGTGAGGAACTCGTAAAATCGGGCGCGGTGGATGCCCTATGTGCCACAGCGTTTGGTGAAGATTCCGGAGCTTCTTCCGTGGCCTTGTTTTCTTTGGGAAACCTGGCTGCTTACGAGGTTTGCAGACACAAAATCAAAGCCCTCGAGATCGATGCCATGGCAGCTCAGCTTGCCCATTCAAAGGAGGGTAGCAAGGCAAAGCATGCGGCACGAATTCTGTCCAAGTATGCAGGAAAGAGCAAGCGATAAGCTCACTCCTTCTTGGCTGGTCGTGATGCGGTTCAATAAAATTTTGGGTGAACGTCGTGTGCCTTCTGCCCTCCGTGCAATCGTGCTTCACTTGAGATGCAAGAGATGGGCACCGAGGACCACTCTCCACCTACTCTTGCACCTCAAGCGCAGCTACTTCCACACAGCACAGATCAGGAAAGAAAAAACATGGGGAAGTATCAGCGCAAAGAATCGTACTTACACAGATCGACTCTTCCCGTCGTGGGAATCGCGGTTGCGACAGTGTTTGGTCGATTTAGATGGCAGCAAAGTATTCCTTGGAGCCTTCAGGATCGGGCTTCATGGTCTTTTGGCCTGGCTTCCAACCGGCTGGACAGACCTCGTCCGGATTGTCTTGCACGTACTGCAGCGCCTGCAGTGTACGCAGCACCTCGTCTACGTTCCTGCCAAAGGCCAAGTTGTTGATGGTCGAATGCTGTACGATTCCTTCCCTATCAATAATGAAGAGTCCGCGGAGGGCCACTCCCTCCTCCGTGAGCACGCTGTACGCGGTGGAGATTTCGCGCTTCAGATCCGAGACCAGCGGATAGTTGAGGTCGCCCAATCCACCCTCGGATCGTTCTGTCTGCAACCAGGCCAAGTGGGAGAACTGGCTGTCCACGGACACGGCCAACACTTCGCAGTTGAGCTTGGCGAACTCTTCGTAGCGGTCGCTGAAGGCGGTGATTTCGGTGGGACACACGAAGGTGAAGTCCAGCGGATAGAAGAAGAGCACCACGTACTTTCCCTGCGTCGTTCGTCCAGGTGCGCGGTTGGGTCAGCTCGTGCGCCACGTTTTCCAGGCGAGCCGTCCTCGGCATCCTCGACACGTCCGTCTTGGACATCGGACGACGACGTACCTTGTACTGATCGAGGGAGACGTCCATGAACTCTTGGTCGTACACCGCTTGCGCCGAGAATCCAGGTGCGGGATTGCCGACGATCGGCGCTGCACGTGCCACGCCGGATGCGCCGCGTGCGGCCTTGGTGGCGCGCCTGGGTGCGGCCACGCGCGGCTGGACGCGCATGGTGGGCTTCAGGAGGGTCGTGGACATCGCCATGGACGTGTTCGAGGACGGTGGAGCGCGCTTCGGCGACGTGAAAGGCGCACAACTGCGTCGTCGACGCTTGGATGGAGGAGACGCCTCGGTCCAGGACGGATGGGGTGGACTCGTGGACGGGACGAGAAACAAGGGCGAGGGAGGGTCTCGATCGAGAAAACGCGGACTCGCGCGTAGGGATGGGAGGGAACGAGACCCGAGGGTCGTAAGGGAAGTCCTTCGGGTTCCTCCCATCAAGGGTTCGGGTTCGAAAGGGAAAATCGCACGGGTTCCCGCGGGGTCGATCCCCTCCCCCCCCCGGATGGCGTACGGTCTCCTCCACGGGCCACGCCTCCGTGGTCCCTTCTCACCCCCCTTTCCCCACGGTTCTGGGTTGGAGCGACGGGGACCGTGGAGGCAGGGGACGTACGGGAGGCGGAGGGTGGAGTGGACCGTGGCCTGTCCACCACACATCTTCTCCTGTCCCACACCACTGTGTGTTTGTGTTTATGTGCGTGTGTGTGTGTTTATGTGTGTTTATGTGTGTGTGTGTGTGTTTATGTGTGTTTATGTGTGTGTGTGTTTATGTGTGTGTGTTTATGTGTGTGTGTTTATGTGTGTGTGTTTATGTGTGTTTATGTGTGTGTGTGTTTATGTGTGTGTGTTTATGTGTGTGTGTTTATGTGTGTGTGTGTGTGTGTTTATGTGTGTGTGTGTGTGCGTGTGTGGTCCAAGGCTCATCCGCTTCGCCACGGACGTCCAACGCCCACATCCAATGGACGTGATACGAGACGGATGCCAGGGCCAGGAGACGTGAAGGAAGGAGCGAACGACCCGCTGCATTCCCACGCGCAAGGACGCAGGCGACGACCGACCACCAGGCGTCCTTTGGGTGCTTCCCTCCCTCCCAATCCACCCTTTGACTGTCGTCCATCAACAGCACAAGCCTCGCGTGCGTCTCCTCCCTCTGCTGCACGCTCGTCTCCTGCAGATCCCACCCTGGACACGCCGATCACGCCGTCCACAGCCTCGTCCGAAAGACGAAACCGACACGGCGAGGCGCTGTGCGGGTCCCTTCCATCGAGATCTTCGGAAGAGATCTCGATCTTTGTATCGATACCTTGGATCCAAGGTATCGATGAAAGGGAGGTCGGCGGCGCACGTGTCGGACAGAAACGCGATGGCGACGATGGCGCGTCGCGCACGTCCATGCCGTCCAGGACGCCTCGCATCCGCCGCAAGACCCCGCGTGCGTGCACGTGCGACCCCTCCACGGGTGCTGGAACCGGAAGAAACCACGCGCCTGCAGCAGAAGTTCGACGGACTCGTGGAAGCGCTGCACGGTTCGAGCATCTACCTCGTCGGCATGATGGGAAGCGGAAAGAGCACCGTGGGAAAAGGGATCGCTGAAGTGATGGGATACTACTTCTTCGACAGGTGAGCTTGCAAATCCTTGAAAAGGAACGGAAGAGAGCGAAACCAGACGCGATGCGGGAAGGACTGACCGAGGACGTGCTTGTACGCGACGATGGAAGCGATTCGCTCGTGGAACAAGCGGCTGGTGGTAAAACCGTGTCCCAGATCTTCGCCGAAGAGGGAGAAGAGTACTTCAGAGACCTGGAAGTGGAAGTCATGTCCGAACTGTGCTCCTTCCAGCGATGCGTGGTGGGAACCGGTGGAGGAGTCGTGCTGAAGACCAGGAACTGGGCCAGCATGAGAAACGGTGTGGTCATCTGGCTGAACGGTGCCACGTCCATCTTGGCCGAACGTGCGGTCGGTGACGGAACAGGGTCGCGCCCGCTGATCGCCAACGAAGCCGGTGAAGACCTCCTCGCAACCACGCAGGAGAAGCTGGAGGACATTTTTGAAAAGAGAAAACACCTCTACCAAGAAGCAGACGCTTGCGTTTCCATACAGGACTCTGCCGATTCGTACGCCAGCGCCACGCCCCAGGTGATCGTGGAAAGGTGCCTCGACGCCATCGTCTATCTCATGGACAAGAAGAAAATGGAGCTGGAAGAACGTGGCAAGAAGAGCAACATGGTGAATTACAACAAATTTGACGATGGGAAGGATACGGGTGGGAAGAAAGGTTTTGGGGGGTAGCTGCGCCTGCCAGCGATCAGACGTGGCCATGGGCTAAAAGAATAAATGGGATATTAGCGGATGCTTTTTCGAGCGCTCCTACTCCACCTCTCGCTCCAAGTTTGCAGGACAGCAAAATACGAATACGTGTTTCCAGTCGACCGTCGTTGGCTATCCTGCTTCTTCTGGCCTGGGCATCTCGAAGATCGAGTCGGTCCGTCCGAAATACGTGCCTCCCAACGTGGAAACGGGCTGGAGTTTTTCCAAAGAGACGCGATATTCTCCTTCCACCTTCTCGCACACGCCTTCGTTCACGTGCACGATTTTGGCTTCTCCAATGACAACTGTGGTGGTGTGCACCCCTTGATCGTTGTGAACTTCGTAACTGTGCTTGAGCACGCACTCCATCTGCACGGCGGACTCCGCGACACGCGCTGGTTTGACCACCAGGGAAGGCAGGGGCGTGAGCCCAGCAACTTCCATCTCGTCTATGTTTGGTCCATATCCACCGCAGGTGAAATTGGAAGATTCTGCGTACCATTCGCTCATCATGTTGACCACGAATTCTCCGGTCTCTTCCACGTTCTTGAGGCTGTCCTTCTTGCTTCCATCATCATGCATGCAGAGTCCCACCACCACATGCGGTGGATCGTGCGCCACCACATTGAAGTAGGAGTACGGTGCCAGGTTGCGCACACCTTTTCCGTCCACAGTAGAGATCAATGCGGTGGGTCTGGGCACCACTGCACTGACCATGATGGGATAGAGCACTGCTGGTCCTTGTTTTGCACAATCGAAGGTAATCATGTTCTTGGACGCATATGGTGAAGGTTGTGGTTTGGACGGTCTCCAATTCGGATGTGGCGATGGCGTGATCTTCACACGACGCGTGTTTGATGGTTCCATGGAAGCACGAAGGCACGGGGAACCAAACACAGCGCGCGCCGACGCTCGGCGCAGCGAAGGACACCAAAACCTGCGAATGGTGGAGCGTTGAACAGGCGCCAGCAGATCCGACGGGCGAATGTGCGACCCAATCTGCTCCTCCGAAAGGCGCGACGTGCAGGCGAGTCCCCTCGTGCACCTTCCAGCGCGGTCTTGGTGGCGACGGCGATCGAGCGCCTCGCAGAGACGGTTGCCGACGTCGTGTTCGTGTTGCGCTTCTCTGGTTTCGTGTCTGGAACGGAGGGATGGAAGAGGGCACCATGGAACATCCAGGGATACACATCCATAATTGCAAAGTGGAACGATGCCATTGGACAAACAGGGACACCTGAGATACAAATGATCATGGCATGATTGCCATGGTCCTGCAACGAGCGACGCACGTGGCAAAGAGGAACCTTTTGACCAGGAAGGAACACGGGGTCAACGGTGATCCAGGCCTGTCCCGGGAGGAGAGGATGGACTACACAAAAAAAAGAAATGCTGCCTCATCGCACACGCAAGAAAGATGGCACCCGGTTGGCCTGTAGCCACAGACATGCATGGAAAAAATTAGCAGTAAAATTCCAGTCCATGACGTGGGTCAGGCCCATCGGCAATCACAGCACCGGAATGATGGGAGATCATCTACACCTGGTCCGACCAACCGTCTGGGGACACGCGTCACATGACCTTGTGAATAACACAATCATTGACGAGCAGTTCTGGGCAAAAGTTTGCCGCTACAAAGATAGTCCTGCCTCGACCGGTAGTTCAGCAGAACTTGTCTTTTACAAGCATGCAGAGTAAAGAGCTTCGGGACGGAGGTAATTGTGAAGCGCCGCCCTCCTGTGGGCGCAAATCACTATACGCCACACCAACTGGAGAACTTACCTATCCACGACGAACACCATCAATGAGTTTGAAGAGTTTCCTGCGAGGACCAACCTGATGAATCCCCATCTCCTTGAGGTCGCCATATTCCAGCAGCTTGAGGGATTCGATGTCTACCTCGTGAGCAATGAAATGGGATGCGAATTTCTCCATCCCATGGCTCTGCAACCAAGACAATACATCTTTGCCATGCTGGTTCGACTTCTGGGCCAAGCAAGCTATGCCACTTCGTTCCCTATCTCCACTGATTGCTTGTGCATGTTCTGCTCCGGCAGCAAGGACTGCGAGGTCCACGCCATGGTTCTCGTCGGTGGCATTGCCAGAAGCGATTGCATATATGTCTGCTCCTCCTACTGTAGCAGAAAGTTTTCTTGAGCCTGAACGACCTCGTCCTCGACCCCGACCTCTTCCCCTCCCCCTCCCTCTACCACGACCCCTGCCTCTTCCCGTACCAGCTGAAGGTGCCTGTGTGCCGTAGGCGACAAGTCCGTTCTCTGTAGTGTTTCCTGTCTCGGTGCCGACTGGGGTGATTGGAGGCAATGCTTCGGTTTCTAGCCTGCCAGTTTCGATCTCTCCAGGTGTGCCCCCTTCGTAATAGTCCACTGTGGGAAGTCTACGCGAGACCATGCGCCTCGTCTGCATCTTTGTACGCTTCGGTTGAGGCCCTTCACCTGCTGCATCCACCTCCTTGTCGCCAGTTGCATCCCCAGTGCTGTCATCGCGGGCTCGAAGAAGCCTAGCCTTTTTGTTGCCGATTGCCTTGTTAGGCAGCGGATCATCTATCAGTGCATCCTTCAGGTGATCAGCTTCTTCGCTCCCTGTCGCATCCGGGAGCGATTTATTGGCGATTGCTGCAATATTGATGTCGCCACCGTTCTCTTCGTCTTCTCCGCTGTTTGCCAAATGAGCATTATTTCCACCGATGTAGTTTCCATTCTTGTCCACCATTTTGAAGGTTTCCTTGCTCAGATCGAGCTCCTCCTCGTCTCCGTCGTCATACATGATGTAGTGAGTGCCTTGGTCCGTGTTTTCTTTCACCACCGTTCCGAAATACCATGCCTGAAGAATCGTGGCGATGTTCGTCGACACGATCGATGCGGTTCGTATCGTCGTTCGAGCGTCGAAACCCCTCGCACCGTCAGCAAGCTGGTGTTCGAATCTCGTCGTTGGTGGGCGACCACGTCCGCATCGGCCACTTTTGGCTTTCGCCGTTCCTTCCACGTCGATGGATCGCACGAGTGTGCTGCATTCGGCGTTCAAGATTCTTCTACGATGGTTCTCGTCCCATCGTGCGGCAGAACCGTTCCCGTCCGTCCTTGTCTCGTCCCTTGGCGGCGAGCTCGGCCTCGCTTTTCCACGCGTCGGCATCCCACGCACCAGGTCTGCTGGCCAGAAGATGGCCACACGGGTTCCCAAGGCAGGTTTCGACGCTTTCTTCGCGTCCAAGGACCTGTCGCTGTGCTGTTCCATCGTGTCGCTTGGCGATGGGATGCTCGCCCACGTGCGCCAAACACTCGGGTGGGGGCCTGGCCAGGTGGGGTCGCCCCAAGGAACCGAACCGGAGAAGGACCCTGGGGTCGGACAGTTCACTGGGGTCGGACCCCAGCCTGTCCCCACACCAGCGACCTTGGACCGCCTTTCCTGGCGAACCGGAGCGAACCGGAGCGCGTGCGTCCAAGGCCAAGCGCGGCCTCGTCCTCGGCGAACGGATGCGAAGCGGGTGCGGGAGGAGCGGTGGATGCTGCGACGGGGAGATACGGACGCCAGGCCATGCGAAGGTGCTGCGAGAATGCTGCACGCGCATTTGGTGGTGGAATCGAGGTTCGTGACAGAAGGGTGTGCCTGTGGCTTCCCAGGCCAAGGCACGGACCCACGACGAAGCACGCTTGCAGAAGGAAGAAACGGGAACATGTTCATTACCCGAAATTAGCTTCAAGGATTGATAATCATGGCCTTCTTCAGCAAGTTCTCCACGGTCTTCGTTGGTTCTGCTCCCACATCGAGCCATCGCTTGATTTCCGGTGCTTTCAACTGCGTCTCGTGCCTGATGGGATCGTACCAGCCCAATTCCTCCAATGCTCTACCGTCGCGCTTGTCCCTGGAGTCCATGGCCACGATCCTGTAGAAAGGAAGCTTCTTCCTTCCGAAGCGCTTGAAACGCAGCTGCACGTCGCCGTTGAAGTCCCATACGTGTCAGTTTCCGAGGCGTCTTCTCCACCTGGATCCTCCAAGGACGCGTCTCGCTCGATTGTTCGCTGGACGACCACGCACCTTCACGGCCGCCTCCACCACGGGCATGTTTCGGGCCACCGCTACGCGCGCACTCCCATTCTGCTGCACCGTCGCAAGCACGCGTCAGCTCCCACTCTAGTCCCGCACTCTCCGTCGGCGGCGGCTTCCTTCCCTCGCTCCGTTCCCCTCTCGTTGCTGCGCCTTTCACGTCCCGGAACGAGCCTGCATCCTCTTTCCCGCTTTTCCAACGCACCTGCACCACGCGTTTCCCGGCGAACGTGGACGTGGAGGCGCTCAACGTCGAGGCCATCATCGTCCAATTCGATCGTGCTTGGCACTGAAATCCGTGTGGGAAGGGCCCACGTCCACACCACCAGGCGGCGCCCCCTCCTCTGCGGGTCCTGTCCCGAAGGAGGGGATGGAAAGGGAAAACCGGGCTTCGAGGCGGGACATGGGGACCGTGGCGGACGAGGAACGGGGATCCGGGAAACGGGGCAGATGACGTAGAGGACAAAAGCAGGAGAGGAGATGCTCTTCGGGTCATGGCGAATTCGCGGATAAACGTTTCGGGGGTGGGTTCGGAGCGGTCCGGCGGGGTGGAGAGCTTGAAGATGGAGTTGGTGAGGGTGGAGCGGTCTACAGGCAAGATCAAGTGAACGATGCAAACAATAGGTTACAAGGCCCTCCTTCTTGCCATTCTGTCCTTGGGATAGCCTGGATATCGCATGCCAGGATTGGGGCAGTAGTGCTTGGGATGGTGCCGTCTCGGATGACCGCAACACGACATGCGACGGACCCCCACGGGTATGGAAGGCAAATTCTCTGCCTCTCCGGTGTGTGCAGTGACGTTGGCCCCAGACGATGAAGGTCGCGGTTGCACTGGAGCAGCATTCATGGGGGAAGCAGTTCCATAGGTGGGAAGCTGGACTGTCACAGGGGCCACCAACTTGTAGGAGGGTGCCAATGTAGGATTGAAGTTGGCCCTACCTGCCATCAACACGTTCTGTGCAGGAGGTACCACCCTCCCGCTCGATTGTGGCAGGTCGCCCACCAAGTACATGCTCCTCCCATGCGCCATCAGTCTAGAGGTTTGTGCGCTTCTTATTTCTGAGGTCACCAATGCTGTCCTGCTCGAACAGACGACCATGGACACTACGTGCAGGTGAGACCCGACAGGTATGCTTTCAAGCACACCGATGGACTGCTCTGCGCTCTTGGGGAAGGAGGAGTACACCGTAGAGAGTGCTAGCTTCTCCAGCGCATTCACGAGCGTGGAGACTCCTCCACTGTGGAACTCTTCATCCCCATCGAGCATGTTCTCGCACACGCGGAAAGTGCAGGACACCCTCCCGTACTCCACGCTCTTCAGCATAAGCCCTTGCAACTCCTTCCCTTCGAGACGTTCCCCGCCGTCGGCACGCGTCGATTGAAGCATACTCTGCAGCAGCTCTTCGACTCCTCTTCTCGCGTGCTTTAGCGCATCCTCGGTGGTTTCCGCGCCCTCCTTGGCCAATTTGTGCGTCTCTCCTGCGTGCTCTCCTACATCTTTCTTCCCGTCGAGACGCTTCCTCTTGGTCCGCTTCTCGGCGGCTTTGCTCGCAGCTATCCCGCTGCGGTCCTTTTCTGCCTCCCCAGTCTCTTCCTTGACATCCACGAAAGATCCACCCAGCTCGCCTTCGGCGCTGGGATCCGTCAGGAGCCCGTCCGAAGCGCCTGGAAAGGCCATGCCTCCGCGAAAGCGACGTCGGTTGGTGCGTTTCCCTTTGGCGAACCATCGACATCTACAAGACCCCGGTCAAACGGAAGGAAGAAACGAAGGCTTGAAAGGGAGATCGGTACGCCACCTTTCGATGGAAAGGAACGGGGAAAGGACAGTCCATCCCTCCTACAGCAGGATGGGTCGTGGAGCCAGAACAAGTCCATTTCAAATGATGGGATGCTTCGGCCTGGAATCGACACAACGTGCCATGGAAGCATGGAAAAAGGCGCATCGTGCAGCTCCATTGGCGTATTGAGGAACACACGAGCGCAACGTTGAGGAGCTGTCTCGCGTCAATCTTGGGCAATCATACCCGAAAGGCGGAAACACGCGAGGGTATACGAAAGCGAAAAGGGCACCGTTCACGAATGGATCTCAAGCCAATTCCGACGGACCGGTATGGTGACACCGTTGCATGGCGGAGGACAAGCTCCTTCGCCTCGAGAAAACACAAACGGTTGCTGGTTATGTTTCCTTATAGTATGCAAGGTCAGGGCAACTCGGTTTGGGTTGTGTTAGAAAGAGGATGTGAGCTCCACGTCACAATTTTCTTGAGTGTTTTTGTTGCTTCCCAATCCTAGCATCCCCTTTGAAGATCCTAGATTCACCAAACAACGAATGGTTTACGTGCCAAATTAGTGTTAGAACTTGAATATTCATCTTCCACGGCAAACTCAAGGCGACAAGAATCAAGTACCTTGTGGAGTGGATGACAACTAAGAAGCATGCAAGTTCGCCCCGAATCATAGCGATATCTCGTTGTTCAAAATGCAAGAACGGGGTGATGGAGGATGGCATAAGACGTCTCAATTGGACAAGCATGCCGTTTGATTTAGAAGAACTCCAATCATCCTCGTGCGCACGGGAAAATTGTACAACGGATGGAATTTGTTTAATGACGAAGCCTTTCATTCTAGCGCACCCTCCCCCTTGCCGCTATGCGTAATTGCCCGCCTCCATCCCAAAAAGAAAGTGGAACGAATCGCTCCCCCTTCATGACAGAGAAAAGAGAACCACCGTTTTGCTCTCTGAAGGAAAATCGATGGTTCTTGGAGCTCATCCGTACTACAAGGCAAAATGTGTGGTTGCACGATTCGATGGGCACTTTCACAAATGGGGGAATGGTAACCTTTCTTGATGAGAAGAATGACCAAGCCCAAAAAGCCGTGCAAATCCGTGTCGTACTCGGGAGAGGACTTGTTTGCTACTCTGCATACGTGCCACTTTCCTTGTTTCAGAGCAAGAATCCGTTGCTAGTTGAAATTAGGGGATGTTTGTGAGGATGCATGGAGGATCTATACTAATTGACCACAAAGGGTGGGTGGGCAATCCCGGGGTGCATCGGGTGAATTTGTTGATTTCGATAAATAAAACATCTCGGCTTCTCAATTCATTACTTTGGTCGCACACAACTTGCCGCATGAAAACAAGGTAATTTGATTCATAAGGAGCTCAGCGACACCATCCTTGTTCCCCTATGGGCAACTAGCCATCCCTTGCTCTTTGCTAGCTTATCTAGCCACCATGCATCATCAACTGTCAAGCATGCAATAGAATGGTGGCGAAATGCGAGCGATATTCGCATGTGCTAACATAAAAACCAAGGGCGATTCGTTGTTCCAATTGGACGGTGTCGGACCAAGAAACACCCTTTGTTGACGTTGGAAGATTGTGTCAATTACGTGTGCCTACCCTCCTATCCTCATTGTGGCGGTCCGTTGTGCGCCCATCTTCTACCCCAATCATCGCACCAACATCTGGCTTCGTCCTCTGGCATCGTACACATTCACCACCACTTTCCACAAACTGCTACACTCGGTTCTTCAACACCCACGTCTCCCATTCGATAGGCTGTGTTGAGTGTGTGTCGGGGAAGGGATCCTTGATGAACTTCATTCCTGGTGGTGAACCCTTCGGCCCTTGCGAATGCCTTGGACATAAAAGCCGTTCGAAGATGGCTTCGCAATCGATGCCTGCGCCTCGTGCAGCTCTTTTTCGCAGGTCCAGAAGGCATGCGAGATCCTCTCCAGTGCGTGCACGGGCGTCTCATGCGATGGGATTGCTCCTGGAGTGCGACGGGGTGATGGTGGACGTGCATCGCGACGCCCACCGCGTCGCGTTCAACCAAGCCTTCCAGTCCATGGGCCTGGACTGCGCCCACTGGTCGCCACAGGTGTACCATGACGTGATGCGAGGGGGAAAAGGAAGTGGAGAAGGCATGATCATCGCCTACTTCAACACCGTGGGATGGCCCTTGATGGTGACGGAAAAGGATCGGGTGGGATATGCACAGGAGCTTCACCGGATGAAGCGAGCAGCCATGAAGGAGATGGTGGAAAATGACCAAGTGGAGTTCAGAGACGGGGTGCTTGAGTTTCTGGACGATGCATTGTCTGCTGGAGCGAAAGTGGGACTAGTAGCAGGCACTGCTTCAGCCCCGGACGAGCACGTGGTGGACATGGTGATGCGGAAGCTGGGTTCTGACAGAGCATCCAAAATCAGTGTGTTCGAAGGCTTCTCGAATGGGGAGGGAGTAGAAGAAGACGAGCAGACGAAGGATTCGGAAGAAGTCCTGGAGGACGTGGCCTCCTCCCTCGTTGCTGCAGCGGCAGAGAAGCAAAGGAAGCTCAAACGGAACATTGCCAGACAAGCGAGTGAAGGGAGGGGTTGGAGTGTGGATCCGAACCTGCTCTTTGAAGGCGAGGGTATCAGCAGTGACTGGATCAATGCTGTCGCGCAGCTCCAGCTGGGCGCAGAACTCTCTCGCTGTGTCTTCGTTGGTGCCCATTTCCGGCCTCTCAAGGCTGCAGCTGGCTCTGGCTTACTCACTGCAGTTGTGCCGTGTTCCAACAACATGAATGGGGCCCAACCAGGAGTGGACTGGAAGTTTGATGGTTTTGGACCCGGGGGTGGCCTGGCCTACGATAGGCTAGCCAAAATGTTAGAAGCCAGAAACAAAACGGTGTAAGGTCAAGCTGCCCGTGCCGTTCTTTGCGGTGGTTGGGTAGCTCGTTGTACATTCTGGAGAGAGCTGATGTTGATTTTTGTATCCAGTTGTAAGTAAGGAGCTTGCATAAACACATGACGTTAAAGGACGATGAACTGAGCCATTGCGCGGCTGGAAATACGTTGAACTCTGCAGCCGAAGTGGTTTCCTGCTTTTCCCTCCACCCTTTGCACATCTGCTCTGCGATTCGTCCGCACCTGTTCCTACCCTGTTGGGCGCGGAGGGTCGACATGCGCATCACTCCATGTCCAGTGTTGAAATCATTAACGAAATTCCTTGGACCGGTCGGTGCATCCCAGAGAAGTCGCCCGATCCGTTGGCATTCGCATTCCTTCGTACTTTGTCATGCCACGGTGGTTCATGGACATTTGCTCTGCCTGAAGGACACACGTTCAGGGTCGCCTTGGCTGATGGGCATCCCCACGACTCGAGTGATCCGAAACCACCCGGGAAACGGATCGGTACCTTTCTCGGAGATATCGATATCTCCTCGACGCGCATCGTCTTTTCGCAACGGGATCGTTCGACCCTCCTTCCTCGTTCGCACGTGATATCGACACGTCCCGCGGAGGAGGCCGGTTCTCCCACCCCCCCGGTCGTCCTCGGATGGGGCCGGTGTGCTGCTCGTGTTAAGTGGAGAGTTAACCCATGGGGCCAGTGGATGGCATTGGCTTCCCCTCACGTCGACGACGGTTCGCGATGGAGGTGGATGGCGCAATGGCGACGGACGTCAGCCACGCCTTGGCGTGCTTGGAGACCTTGCACGATCCCAAGACGGAAGAAGACACCAGGAGGAAGGCGGACGAGTGCCTCCAGCGGTTCCAGAAAGCACCTGGCGGGTGCTTGGCCTCGCTGCAGGCCCTCCGAAGGCATGGACGAACACAGCTGCAGCCGCACCAGGCGCGTTTCCTCGCCGCCGTGGCGCTCAGAAAGGCGTCCAAGGACGTGTTGGATCCAAATACGTTCGAAGAAGCCGCCGTGGCGGCCCTCGCAGACACCTGCGATCCGCAAACGCGAGCCATCGCCGCCCAGTGCGCCGTCGTCACACGCATCCGACGCCTCGAACCGCAGCAAAGCGCACATGAAACGGTGCGCGAACTGCTGCAATGGCGTCAAGAGGTGAGGTGCGAGGCCGTAGATGCGGCGGTGGCGCGTATGGGGATCGATGCGACGCGGAAGGACGTCCACATGCCGCCAGAACGACGTCAGGAATTGCGAGACGCACTTCGTGGCGAGCGATGGATGTGGCAGCTGCTCGAAGAGAGGATCGATTCTCATCCAAAAGAAACCTTCGAAGACGCTGCGCCCATCGCAGATGCTAGCTGCCAGGTTGCACATGTGCTCCTGGGAAGAGCGTTCGACCACATCGACGCAAGGATGCAGGAAGAGCCACTTGGGGGCTGGCAAGGAGTGAACAGGAACAAACCTTCGAAACGGCAAGAAGTGGACGATGATGACGATGATATCACTGCTGCAGCTGCAGAGATGATCTGTGCAGCCTGCAGCAGCAAGGATCCGGAGGCCTTCCTGTCCATGCTCCCCAGAGCACTCCAGTGCCTGGAGAGGGTTCATCGTGGCCAACTGGGAGGTCTCCGAGCCAGGGCAGCATTCGATGTGCTAGCAACCATTGCGAACTCCACCAGAAAGCAAGCCGTGCTATTGCTTGCCGAAGGGATGGAAGGGGAATCTTGGCGTGCAGATCCCAATCGCAGAAGGAATGCGGAGGCGCTCCTTCAAACCATGCTCAGAGGCATCGATGACGAGGATGGAGAAGTGGCCATGATTGCGTTAGGTTACTGGTCTGACTTACGAGCAGACATGGAGAACGAAAGCATGAGGCTTGCTCCAGGGGCCTCTAGCGTGTTTGGTGCACTGCTTGATGCATTGTTGCGAAGGGCCCAATTGAAAGGTCAAGCAGCGAGCGTTCAGAGCGCAGATGCTAGAGATCTACCTGAATCTGAACGCATGGTTCGGAGAGAGGTGGGGGTGGAGCTTCGCATGCTTGCTGCCTTCTTAGGTCCTGCGCATGTGTTGAAAAACATTGAAGAGGCGCTTCATTTGGAGCACTTGCCTTGGGAGAGGAAAGAAGCACTACTCTACGCGGCAAACGTGGTCCTGAATCGGATGCAGGATGACGCAGTGTCATGTATATCCTTGAATTTAGCAAATGCGGCCCTGCAGGCATTAGATGGAAACATTCACCCGAAACTCTCTGGAACGGCCCTGACCCTCCTTGGTGGTATCCCAGGCTTTCTGAGCAAGCACCCTTCTGTACTCAGGGATGTTGTTTTGAGTGTTGGTCGCACGCTGCATTCGAAAGAGCCCACCTTGTCCAGGAATGCAGCGACTGCGTTTCAAAGACTAGCACGCAATCCACACTGCGCAGCAATGCTGTCCGATCCTGCACTCATCGAAGAGCTCCTGAAGATCTACAGTGGCATGGGGCCACCACCAACTCGTGCGGGGGAGTATGGTGATGTCTCTACAGAAGAAATGCTCTTGGCATCCTTGGCGCGTCTAGCAACAGGCCTAGATGCCTCTACTGCAGAGGTGGTCTTCCGCCACATCTGCCAGGACTCTTCGCAGTGGGTGGAGGCCCTTTCAAAGCAGGGATTCAATCCATCCACAATAGCTGGTGCATTGGAGTATCTACCCCTGAAGTTGAACGTGTTGGGGATAGTCTCTCAGGCCGTGGTGGAGAGATACTATGACTGCCCAACTGAGACAGGGGCCCAAAACATGTCCTTGCTGATGGGCATGATTTGGCCTGTGGTTGAAGTGTCAAGGTCACTCCTGGAGGCATCGCTTAGCTCGGGTTCCTTCTTGAATCGCATGGATGCAACAATGGCCGTTGTTGATCTGTTGCGATCATTTTTACCTTGCACTCCAGGGGAAGAAGAACTACCTGATTCAACGCACAACCTAGCCCCCAGCACTGTACACTGGATGCAACACACAATGAAGCACATACCTTACTTTTACCATATCACGGAGGAGCACGGCCTAGTGGAACTGCTTCAACGCATCATCCTTTTGGCCAAAACAGCACACATAAAATCTTCCATTCACGAGTGCTCTGAATCGCTGTGCGTAGGTGCATTGAAGACCTTGGAGAACGCTGGTGGATGTGCCGACGCTGTGGCACGAGTGGTAGCCGCGATCTTGCAGCTGGGCATCGTCTGGAGCACCACTTTTATTGGTGACGGTGCAGATGAACAGCGGCTTCAAATCCTAGCCGCATTTGCCAGACCATCCATGGAAGCCCAAGACAGATCCGTTGGGGAGGCAGCATTGTCCTGGTGTGTTGCTCTTTGTCAGTTGGCGGCCAACCAGAACCCTGCTGCGATTTCGTATCTTTCATCAGGCGGAGGTACTGCCATCTGCACATCCTGCTTGGAAGCGGCTGGTGGTAAGATGCCGCCGTGGATGGTGCAGCCAATCTCTGCCTCCCTCCACAAGATGTGGCACACGGTTGGTTTTGAACATTTTGGCCCTTGGCTGCGCGGTTCTGCAGTGGAATTCATGCGTGCTCGTGGCATGTCCAAGCTCCACGTGATTGAGTCTATGGCAGACAGACTGGTTGGTGCAGACAGTTGGTCGGATCCGAAGAAGTTCAAGGCTCAGTTGAAGACCATCTCTGGCGGCAAGAAGAAAGGCCAAGGCGGCACTCCTCCAACGCCGGTGCCACAGGTTGTTCATCCTTGAGATTGCTCCTCCACACGTCCTTCGCTCCTCATTGCCTACGGAACTTCTCGTTTCCTTCCCTCGACTGGTTTGGATGCATGTTCCCTCTCGTCCTGGGATGGAGATGGTTGCACGAACACATAGGGCACGTCGGGCTCCTGTCCTGGTGCGCTCCGAAAGCACTCCCATGCGATCCGCGCACGTGGTAGGAACACGTGTCGGAAATCGCCCTCGAACAGCGCCTGCACGGCGTCCTCCACGCGGTCATTGCAGCGGTGGGGACGGAGCGCAGACATGGTCGACGGTGCGTCGGGATTGTGTCCACCACAACCAGAATGGTGAGGGTGAAACACAATGGAACAACAAACCCAATCAGATAGCGAGAAATGCATCATGACAGAGGGGTGCATGGTAAGTACATTCCACCCGTGACATGAAAAAGTCGTCCACAGCACAAGTGGGGGAGTGGGCGTGCCGGAGGAATCGACCGGCACCGCAAGGCCGGAGATGTGATCAAGATAAACGCGTGCAAGGCATTCCCCCATGCGGAGGACTTCGGAACTAATCAACTGTAGTTATCCATGCCGAAGTATCACAAACGGTTTCAAGATGTGGCACTGTGAGAGGTTCTTTGGAATACGTAGGCTTCCACAACAAGTATTCCATTGGACTTGTTGGATGCCCAACAACAACGGCCTCTACTGCGGAACCTTGGAATTGTGGAAGGTTCATTCCAACATAGTGCCTCTCAACGCCTACTCGTTGCCATTAGGAGAACTCGCATAGAGTGCCCCCCAGCTACAACCGTATGTTGTGAATCTCGACGTACATCGATCTCACGGTGCCAGCGCGCTTCCCTGTTTCTAACCGTTTGTGGTCCGCGTTTCTCGAACATGGCGCATTGCTTACTTGTTGAAAAAAATCGGATTGGACCCATCCTCACACATGGCATTTTATGTAATCAAAGCGTTGGAACTTGCAAAATGAATGAACTATTAAAGCAATTTGAACAATCTCGGATGAACGAGTGAAGGTTCGTAAACACAAACCCTTTGCAGTGACAACTTATGATGGAAGCATCAACTGTGCTCAATCACGCGTTGCATGACACTCTTTTGTTCATACGCGATCCCTTGTACCAAGACGTTACAATGTGGTTTCTCACGGATGAAGTTAACTTGCGGTGCACTATGTGTAAAGTACTTTTCTTGCTCGCAATAAGAACGAGCGTTGCGTTTGTCCGCTTGGAGTATTGCGTATTTCATATAAAAGCCGTTCACGTAGGAAGCCCTACTCAAGAATGTTTCCGTGGCTAAGCTTACAAGCTCATGACGTCTCCCTACAAGCATTGAACGATCATAACGTACTCCATTTACAAATGAAATCGTCCCAAGCACCAAGGCAGACAAGACACGTAATGATGAAGGAGACGTCTTCCATTGGAATCGTAAAAAGAAATCCGTAGAGTTCCATTCCGCTTGTTGTCCAATTGCCATAATTTTGAGAAACACTAGTAAGCAGGTGGCACAAATGAAAGCGTGGAGACCGACCTAACAACATACAACGAATTTTGAATTCAATTTCGACTTCAATCGAACCACTTGCATTCGTATACATACACTCACACTATTCACAGTGCCCGAGCTAAGGATTCGACAGTGAAATGCATCCCCACGTGAATAGAATGAGATCTACTAAGACCAAAGGCAAGGTGTCCCTTACGATTGCTACCCCGTGGTGCTCAAGTGAAAAGGATCCCTTGCAAGTCAATGATCTAGATACAACTTAGTTGGACACTTAAGGAGTGGGAGAGGTGAGAAAAAAGTTACCAAGCATGGAGAGAAAAAGGATATGCATCATTACATGATGTACAATAGGAAGGAAATCAACGCCGAGAGAACTTGAACAGGACAAAGCGTTGCCCAGAGGCGTTCAGACTTTCCTTCGGCTCTTCGGTATCGCCCTCAAGCCAAGATTCATCTATCGTCATCCGCACATTGGGGACGTCCATGGCAGCACTCATCTTGTCTGTTACTTGGTCACCATCTGCCATACGATTCACAAACTTCATGAACTCTGTTAAGTTCCAGCCCTCAAACAGCTCTGGGAGTAGGCGCAAGAATGTGAAAGAAGCGAGCGGAGGAAGGGGAATTCCGTAGTTGTCCAAACCTCCATGCGCATTCTGAAGAATCCGGTTGTACGCCTCGCTATCAAATCTTGTCAGTGCATTCTCACCAGCTAAGGGTACAGAATGACGTGCTGCTGCTGCACGCACTTGACGGAGAAGACCTTCTGGGCCACACTGTGCCTCAAATGGGTGCTCGTGATCTTGCATCTCCATGCAAGTAAAGTTCAAACCAACACCCCACTTTGCACACATTTCAGCGATGGCATCGTAGCCATCCCTCCCGTACGTGTTGTAGTAGCCTGCAGCAAGTTCTGCTGCGTGGCTCCTACAGTTGTACCACCAGTGCACACCAGCAAGCTTAATGCTCAGGTGCACGCCAGTTCCTGCGAAAACGTTGAATGCATTTTCCACCATCCTTTCACCATGAGAAATCAGTTCCCCAGAATACCACTTGAGGAAAAAATCACCGTACTCAGACTCCCAATTGCCTTGCGTCGTGGCAAAGAAACCGGTATTATCAGGCCAATCATTGTACGATCCTGCATCGTGAGGTCCTCCAGAGCCCCACTCACCCCTGCCCACCTCGCTTGCAGCACTCGCAAGGCCTATAAGTGCCCTCTTATCGTAACACATGAACTCACCTATCCCTGGGAACCGCCAACGACCGCTCCCCTCCGGGTACGATGGATACCTTAGCTCGCCGCAAGGACCACATCCTATCGAGATGTCCGTCACTGTCCAACCCAACTCCCCTCCCAACGCCATCTTGAAGGATGCCATAAAGTCGCGGTAGCATTCTATGGGAGTACGTCCTGCAACTGTAGGGGAATCGTGGGCAAAAAGAGAAATGCACTCAGGATTTCGGTAACCCCATCTGTCAGTAAACATCAAATCTGGATCATCATTCATAGCCTCCAGTACCCAGGATGGAAGAGGAATGTGCTGCTTGTCCGGTTGCAGGACACCTCGCTGGTCGCCCACGTTGCATCCACACGCATGAAACGACATGACTGCTTGCATGGTGAGTCCAGCATCCTTTACCATCTGCAGGATGCGCTTGTACGCGGACCAGTCATATTTCTTGGGCCCATCCCTTTCCACGACCCCCCACCAGATGTCCACCATTACACCTTCCACGCCTGCTGCACGCAAGGCTTTCAATCCCACTCCCAGTGCCTTGGCATGCTTGGCAGTGATGGTACCGTCGGGCGAGACTGTGTCCAACGGAAGCATGACGTACACGGGCACTCCAGTTTGCCTCACCACCCTGGTGTTCTGCTGAGCGGTTGACCCAGCCGACACGTGGCTCTGCTTCCGTTCTACCACCTCCTCTTCCCGTGCTGACTTATCTTCCACCCTGTCTTCTTCTTTAGTCTTGAACGTTCCGGAGAGCAGCCTGGAAGTCCACTTGGACGCCGAGAAGAGCATCGCCGTGTGCGACCTGGTGCCGGTCCTTTCTTTTCTTCGGGTTGTACGTGTGCTTCCCATCCCGCCCGTGCGTCTGGTCCCTCCTTGTCGCTTCGCCATTTCCACCAGACCCAAGGTTTTTTTCACGGCGCTCGTCTCTTTTCCTTTGCTTCAGGCGACGTCGACGTCGTTCCAGCAGATATTTTCCGTCCCGTGCTGGGCCACGACGTAGGGCTGGCCTTCCTTCGCGCGTGTTCCTTTTGCTTCGCAACCGGGCCTTTCCTGCGCCTTCCTGCGCCTTCCACGCTCCTCGAAGGGCGCGCGAGGGCGCTCCAACCGCCGCGAAGAGCGCGCGAAGCAGCGCACGTGCGTGGCGCTCTTCGCTTTTTTTTGACGCTTTTTACGAACGGTGGGACGCACGGGGGAGGCTCCACGTAATCGATTCGTGACGCAAAGATCTCGATCGTAGGAGCAAAGATCTCGATATTTCTGGATCTCGGTGGAGGCAGGGGGGAGAATCTTTTCCGTCCCGCCTCGGGGGATCTCCGGACATCGAGATCTCTGCGTGCAAATCGAGATCTTCGGGGGAAGGTATCGAACAAGGGAGGTGGGTGACGAGAGCCGTGCTCCCGACCCGGCACGGTACGGCGGTTGGACGACCCCGGGGAGAGAAGAAACTCCCTCGACCGTTTGGGTGGGGGTCTCGGTCTCCCCTTGCCCTTTCCCATAGGAGAATGGAAGGCTTCGAAAGGAAGGATCCTTCGAAGCGGATCCCGAAACGTTGGATGGACGTGGAAGGAGTGAGAGCTTGGGCATGGGAAGGGAAAAGCGATACCTTCATGGAGAGAGGTGGGTGCGAAGGGAAGACACGTGAAGCCGTGGATCACCGTGGAACGCGCGGACGAGACGCCAAACGCGCGCGTGCAGCCTCGAAATCGACCTCGGTGGGCGGTGCACGTGGCTTCCGCTTCCGAGACGCTGGCGCGTACTTGGCCTCCAGAGACGCCAAGAGGCTCGAGGAACGATCCTTGCCTCGGTTGCGTATCATCATAGCCAAGTCTTGCCCGTCTCCATCGCTGCTGCGGGACGTGACCCTCGATTTCTTCTCGAAGGAGGCGAGTCGAAGGGGATCCTTCGGCGCCGGCTTCTTGTTCACACCTCGCACCCACTTCTTGTACGCCGGATAGCGCTCCAGGTTGCCGCAATCCGCCTCGGCTTCGATCCAATCGCGAAAGCGATGAGAATCCGCCTCCGGACGGGAACACATGAGCCACGCGAACACCTTGTCCATGCGACCTTGGAAGTTCCGATAGTACTTGAACAAGTCCTGCTTCTCCTCCTCGGACCCTCGATATTGGGCCTCGAATTCGAGCACGTCTTCTTCCGTCACTTCCCGATACATCGTCCGATAGTACTCGTAGAGCTGGTCGAACTTCTCTCCTGCGAGTTCGTCGGCGTCGTCGATGCGACCCGTTCGATCGTACACCTTTCGTTTTGCCGGATCGCTGAGCACTGCGTACACCTTCTGCAGCTGCTGGAACCTTTCCTTGGCTTCGTCTTCCTTCCCTCGGTTCCGATCTGGATGCATTTGGAGTGCACGGCGTCGATACGCGGCGCGTATCTCTTCTGCACTCGCATCCTTCGCCACTCCAAGCACCTTCGCGACCGTCCTTTCGCGTCAGCTTCACCTTTTCTTTTCTTCCTCTCTCTCTTCTTCAACGTCCCGAATCCCTCCTTCCCACCGAACGTCGACGTCCGCGCCTCTGTTCACCTCGTACAGCGGCCTCTCTTCGTCCATCGCGCACGTCTTCGTGCTGGTTTGTGCGCCCATCCTCCCGCCCTCCCCTTTGCTAAACCCTACTCCTGTTAACGAGGCCGTCGAGGAAGGGCAGCAGGGAGTTTCTTCTCTCGTGGCGAATGGCGCAGGCCTGGACCGACGATGGCGAGGACGACGGCCGCGATGGACGGGAGGCACGTGCGCGTGCAGGCGCAGGGAGGCGTCCCTTCGATCCACAGGAGTGGAGAGGACGTCTCTGAAAGGAAGGAAATGCGGGTGGTGGTGACGGGTGCTGCCGGATTCGTGGGATACCACGCCGCGAAGGCGCTGCGACGAAGAGGAGACGCCGTGCTGGGAATGGACGCCTTCAGCACGTACTATCCTGCCCAGATCAAACGTGCGAGGGCCGAAAGGCTGCGTCAGATCGGCGTGGAAGTGGTGGAAGGGGACGTGAACGATGCCAAAGGGATGCGTGCGATGCTCGACGGTGCAACGCACCTGCTGCACTTGGCCGCACAGCCAGGCGTTCGATACGCGTCGCGAGACGCGAGGAGCTATGCAGATGCCAATCTGGGAGGATTCGTGAACGTCATGGAAGCCGCAAGAATGGAAGAAACGCGCGTAGTTTATGCGTCGTCCAGTAGCGTGTACGGGGACGATGCGACTCCTCCTTTCCGAGAAGACGAACTGGCCTGTCAACCACTCAGCTTGTACGCCGCTACCAAACGGGCGAACGAACTCATCGCTTATGCTTACAGTCACACGCATGGGATGAACTGCACGGGTTTGCGTTTCTTCACCGTGTATGGACCATGGGGAAGGCCAGACATGGCCGTGTCTTCCTTCACCAAGAAGATATTGAAGGGGGAGACCATTCGAATCTTTCAGGGACCAGGAGGATCGGAACTTGGTCGGGACTTCACTTTTATCGACGACATCGTGCAAGGATGCCTCGGTGCCCTTGACACGGCCGGGACTGCCCCGTACAGGATATACAATCTGGGTAACACCCACCCTGTGACGGTGACAAAGCTTGTGGAGACCCTGCAGAAGCATCTCCGCAGGTCTGCCACCACCCATTACATTCCCATGCCTCAATCAGGCGACGTTTTGTTCACACACGCGGACATATCTGCTGCGTGCAGGGACTTGGGGTACGCTCCAAAGGTTTCTTTGGACGAGGGCATTGGTCGATCGGTCGCTTGGTATTTGGATCACCATGGCGCAGATGGTTCCAGGGTCAGCGAGGAGGAGTGGAATTACGAGCCTTTTTAGCACGGTGATGGTGCATCTCACGTCACATTTCGTGTATCGAGGGAGTTGGGACGTTCCATTCCCTTCCCTTCCGCTTCTTTCCTTGTCCTTCTCCTTCTACTTCTCCTGCGCATCCATCTCTTTTCCTCCTCTCCTCACATTTCCTCCACGATTTCTCCTTGTCCTCATTCCACTTCTCTAGGCCCTCTCCCTGGTGGAAGGTCCACTGTACCCTCGTGCTCGCATCCAATCCCAAGGAAGCAGGGTCGAGTATCTTTTCCCTAGGTGAGCGGTCGATGAAAGGGGCAAGAGATGGAGGGAGAGGAGTGTGTGGGTGCTTGTTCAACATCCACGAAAGGTGGGATTGTGTATAGGTGTGACGAGTGTGTGGGTACAGGGTCACGCACCATCGCTTTCCAATCTAGACGCAGAGGAGCGACACAACGAGGGAAGGTAGTCGCGTGCGATTGATGGGGAGACAATAAGAGAGAAGAGAGAAAGAAAAGAGGGAGGGAGACGGATTTTGTGAGAGAGATGGATCGAGAGTGAGCGAGCGAGCGAGCGAGCGAGAGGGATCGAGGGAGATGAATTGGGGGAGATGAATTGGGGGAGAGGGATTGGGGGAGAGGGATGGAGAGAGATAGGGATGGAGAGAGAGGGCGTGGAGAGAGGGATTGGGGGAGAGGCATGCAGAGAGATAGGGATGGAGAGAGAGAGAGGGATTGGGGGAGAGGGAGTGGGAATGGGGGAGAGAGGGATTGGGGGAGAGGGAGTGGGAATGGGGGAGAGGGGTCGAGAGAGAGAGGGAGTGGAGGGATTGGGGGAGTGGAGATTGAGGGAGAGGGAATGGAGGGGGGGGGAGGGCAGGGCACCAGGGCATTGGAGAGGCGTTGGTTTGGGACGAGAGCGCGTGTGGTTGAGCGTCGCGTAGGCACGGCCTAGCCAGGGACGACGACGCCATGAGCGCCAACCGGAAACTGCAGCAGGAGATCGAACGGACGCTGAAGAAGGTGCAAGAAGGGGTGGAGGTGTTCGACGCCACGTGGGAAAAGGTGGAAGCCAGCGAACCCGACAAACGAGACAAAGTGGAAGCAGAACTCAAGAAAGATCTCAAAAAACTGCAGAGATACCGAGACCAAATCCGAGGATGGATCTCCTCCACAGACGTCAAAGACAACACGCAGCTGGTGGCCGCGAGGAAGCTCATCGAAAGCAAAATGGAGAGCTTCAAAGTGCTCGAAAGGGCTTCCAAAACCAAAGCCTTCTCCAAAGAAGGACTCGCACAAAAGAGGTCGCAAATGGATCCCACGGAAAGAGCCAGAGCCGAAACCGAAGACTGGCTCACAGAAACCATGCAAACGCTCGAAGTGCAGATCGAAACCTTCGAAGGGGAAATCGAGTCCGAAATGGCTGCCGTGAAGAAAAACAAAAAACCTCCCGCCAAAGTGGAAGAACTGGAACAACTCGTCTCACAGCACAAAGAACACATCAGGAAACTGGAGCAAGTGCTCAGGCTACTCAACAATGAGCAAACCACGCCAGATATGATCATGGACAACCTCAAGGACCAACTGGAGTACTACTTGGAAGCGTGCACGGAACCAGACTTCATCGATGATGATACTGTCTACGACGAGTTCCCCCTGGATATGGTAGACGTGAAGGACATCTCTCACAATGTGGATCATTCCACCTCCAAGGCCACGGTGCCACCAACGCCGGTGCCAACCTCCCCAACGGCTGCGGCAAGTGCAGCTAAGTTAGAGAAGGAGAAGGAAGCAGAAAAGGAGCGCGAGAAGGAGAAGGAGACGAAACCTGCGGAGAAAAAAGCAGTAAAACCCATGCCCGTAACAGCAACAGCCCCAAAAGCTGCCAGCACTGTGCCTCCAGCAAAGCCAATGGTGCATTCTGCTCAACCTCCATCTCCGACGGGAGCAGCGCCTCCCTCCCAAGCATGGGGTGCAGCCCAGGCAGCTCTGGGTGGTGCTGGAACAGAAACACTAGCCAAAAAGATGCAAGCAGCCTCTTTGGGAGCCGAATCTGAAAGCATAGATGTCACGCCCGGACAAGCACCAGCTCCACCCGTGGGTTTGTATGCAGGGCAAGCGGCACGGGGAGTGGGAGCATCAGGAAGTACTGCGTACTCTTTGAATGAGAGGGCCTCCATGCCACCTGCAGTGGGCGAGCCGCAAGCTGTGCAATCTACCGGCGCATTTCCACAGGCGCACCTTCCACCAGCATCTCCAGGACGAAGGCCAGTTCTAAAAGATGGCATGCCTTTGGAGGAGGGGAAGGAGCCAGCAGTCAAACCGCCCCCTGTGGGTCTGGAGGCATGGCGGCAGAACGTTCCACTGCCACGGGATGGTGAGTTCAGAAAACGCCAGACGTTGACAAAGAACCCAGTTGTTCCGCCGAATCTTATACCGGCAAGCTATCCCAAGACCCCACTGCCGTCCATAGATTCACCTGCGTTTTTTCAGCGGTTGGGTCTGGACGGGGTATTTTTTGCGTTTTATTATCAACAGGGCACCTTGCAACAGTATTTGGCTGCAAAGCTGCTGAAGGCACAGGGCTGGAGATTTCACACCAAGTTTGGGGCATGGTTTATGCGCAGTGCTCCGCCTGTGGCAGTCACAGAGAAGCTTGAGGCTGGTCCCTACATTTACTTTGACCCGACGTTCACCCGCGACACCAAGGATGGAGCTCCTTCCCTGGACGGCTGGTGCCAACGTTCCAAGAACGAGATGGTTTTCGAATACTCCTATCTGGAGGACGAGCTTCGGTAATAAATGGTCCACGAATCTCCTTGCACCACCCAACTTCTTCGCGTTTCTCCCTCAATTCGCCCTTCTCGTGGGTTCGGCTGCCCTTTCTGCCCCCCCCCCTCAACCAATAGGGACCAGGGCGTGGGTCCGAGCCCAAGGTATGGGGTGACATCCTAGGGTCACATGAAACCACCAGGGTGGCGGATGCCGCGTGACATGGAAACGATGGCGCAATGGTTGGTGATGGCGTCGATGGTCCTCGCAGCCCAGGCCAGGAGCAACGTGCACGTGGTGTTCAGCACGGAATGCAACGACTACTTCGATTGGCAATCCGCCACGCTGTTGGACAGTGCCAAGAGGGTGGGTGTGGACGCACCCATCACGCGGCTGATGGCCTGCGACGATCCCAATCCACCCGGAATGGACATCGTGAAAGACACGTTCGTACACAAGAACTGGGCGAGGAACGCGAAAAACAACGATTTTTATCCACCCCACAACAAACCCAAGTCGCTGGAATTGTGGCTGGAACAAACTTCCACCGATGCAGAGTACATCCTCGTGTTGGACACAGACATGGTGTTCGCAAACAATTTTAGCCTGGACATGTTCGACGTCGGGAAGGGAAAGGCAGCGTCGGCCAGGCACGAATACCTCTTCGGACTAAGAAAATCTGTGCACATGAACATCAAACAAATCCTTCAACACCCCGACGACGCAGAGATGGTTGGTGGATACTATTTAATGCACAAAGACGACCTCAGAAAGGTCGCACCACTGTGGTACAATTACTCTGCGATAATCCGGGCGGAACCAGGTAACTGGCCTGTTGAAGGATCTTCAGACAAGACCCATGCGAAGGATCCACCATGGATCTCAGAAATGTATGGATACTCGTTTGCATGTGCCGAACTGGGCATCCACCACGACGTGCCCCCTCGTGCTATCTTGTACCCTGGGTACGCAGCTTTCTTTGACCCTTGGCCAGTGTTCATACACTACGCTTTGTTGAATTCTGTGGAAGACTATGCCTTTGACAAGCATTGGTACCACAAATACCAAATGCTTGATTGCCCTGGAAAGCTGTTTCCCGAGCCTCCAAAGAAGGAGGATCTTATACTTTACCCCAGGCTGGATCGGTATGCCCAGCGTCGGGAAGACCTGTCCCTATACACGCTTCATTCTATTTACAATTCGACGAGGGACCTCATTGCCAGGAAGTGCGGTGGCCTGGACAACGCTGAGAGAACACCAAGAGAACATTATGTATGCAAGGAGTTGAATCGCCCTGAAAGCTGCGTCCCAAGCTCCAAAGAGGCAGCACATGCTCACTTACGCTCACTTCCAGAGTTCGAAGGTCGATGTGTTGATTTAAATAGTAACTGCCCAGGATGGGCAAAGAGGGGGGAATGCACGAACAACATATCCTATATGGCATATCATTGTAGAGCCTCCTGTGATCTTTGTCATGATTCAAGCGTCGTGGATTACGAAAAACGCACGTCACTGAAGACATGGAAGCGGTCAAAAGTAAATCGAAAATTTGGACCAAAAGACTACCGGAAAGTATACACCCAACTCGAAAAACAGGGCATCATTTGGAGTTCTATAAACATGGAGGATCCTGAAAAGACTGTTTCTCACCCTGCCAAGAAGAACAAACAGGGCAAAGCTTCAGAAAAAGTTTCCTTCAAGTCGAGCAGCAGTCAGGACGATGGCAATGAGTGGAGCAGCTATTTCAGAACCCTGCGGTCCTACCACGTGTTTGGCATGCTAAGCTTGGCAGTGATGGTAGCCTTCGCACTGCTTTATTGGAAGCTTTCAGGGAGAAGAACAGCTGCCAAGAAAAAGTCTGCACGGTCGCTCATAGGCTTGCAAAAGTAGATGCGGCGTGCCAGGAAATTAGGAAGTCATGCATTTTACATGAGTGCTGGGTCACAATATCCCATATGGCGTACTGTACCACCTGAGCGGGGAAGCATGGGCCATCTGAGTGCATGCACTTCGGATCGGACAGCTAGCTCAGCATCACGAATAAATCTTTCATTTTGAATCTCTACTGAAGGAACCTCGCTTATTTTCAAGACTTGCATCATGGGTGCAAATTTGAGGTGCGGAAACCGAGACTCGTCTCGGTCGCTTCTTAGGTGCCAAACTTGGTCTTCCCAGGAGTACGAGTCTGGGAACCCTTTGGGTTGATACGTTTCAAAGGTAGATGCGGTGGATTTGTTTGGTGGTCAGTTTTTTCCTGCAGGTAGGACACTTTTGTTGTGTTGCCACCGCTCTGCGTATGCAGTCCCAACAGAACACATGCCCGCACGTAGTGCTACTCATCTTTTCCATTTCTCCCAGGCACACGGTGCATTTTTTGGCGGTCTCTGGTGTCACGTTTGTCTTTTTCCTCGCACCAGTTCCTGTGCGTTTCAAAGTGGCTGGATCGACGATCTCCACGGCGTTGAGGGGTGGTGGTGGTGGTGGGCGCGTTCGGTTTCGTTTCTGCACCACGTTTCGAGCACGATCTCGGTCAGCCCACATTCCCGCTTCCGTCTCTTCCGACCTCCTCTCTCGCTTCGGCCTGGTGCGGACACGTCGCTTTCGTGCTCCCACGGACTTCCTGTCCTGGGCTTCGCGTGTCTTCCCAGATCCTTCTCTCCAGGGCACGGTCTCCTTCTTCCGCACGTCACCCATCCCTTCTCGTTCCTGGTTTCGTTCACGCACCTTGATTTCGCGCACGATCACGCATTCTTCTTCGGTTCTCTTCCTGCGCTTCGGCGTGTGTCCTGCGACGGTGAGGTCCACCACGCCATCCGAGGCGCCTCCTGCTTCCTTCCTGCCTTCCCTCTGCACCTCGTCCACCCACACCACGCTCGATCTCCTCGTCTGCGCCATCGCCTGCTCCTTCAGCTCGACAGGTGCGCCGTGCGACACCCCTTCCGACTGCGCCAAAACGAGGAAATGGCGCACTGGGAGACGAGAACCGACCCCCACGTCCTCCCAGGGACTCGCACCCGACACCCAAGGCTCGATCGAAACGGCTCGCTTGTCGAGGAAAGGAGGACTCACGACTCGATGGGAAGGGGGGGACAGAGGGGAAAGGATGAGGGAGAAGACGCGTGTCCGAAACCATTCATGGACAAGTGGACGGTGATGGTCACGTGGTGGAAGCAAGAAACACCTTCTCCACACCTACAAACGCGGAGGAAACGCAAGGGCGTGCCAAGTGGACGGGTGGTGGGGTGGATCCTTGAAAACTCACTCGCCTCAAGTTGAACGGCCACATCAAGCGTCTCCCGAATACCGTCCCTTCTCGTCTCGTCGGTCGTGGCTTGCCTCGCCCTCTTCCTCGTCCACTGCTTGGACGTACCAAACCTTGTTCCCTTGCATCCGATGTGCGGGACGGCCTATCCGATCGCTACGGTGGACGGTGCATCGTGGTCTCTTTGGATTTCTTAACCATGTCGCCTTCTGAGGCGGAGATGTGCTCGATGCGCATCGACAAGCTCTCGTGCTCTCACCGTAACCAATGATTGCTTGTTACGGTCCATCGAAATCTTTGCATGCGGTTTGCTTGCTCGATGGGGCGACCAACACTCGAGATGTGTTTCGACCTTCCACAGACTGACAATGGAACGATCGGTAGCACAATTTGTGGGTGTGCCGTCGCTTCGAAAAGGCGAGCGTTTGCAAATCACCCGTCCATATAGCCCCCTTTTCTTCTTGCACTTCGTGTGGACGGTGCGTTCGAAGGCTCTACGGGCTGGCCCATTCTTACCCCCCCCTTGCTCTTCCTTTCCACATGGGTCTTCCCGTCGTTCCCTTCCGTCTATTCACCTTTTGGATCCGTCGGGACGGTCCCAATCGAACCGTAGGTAGGATCCCCCCCTTCGATCCCAAGAGATGGGAAGAGAGACCGGCTGTTTGTTTGTTTGTTTGTGACGGGGGGGCGACCCCAAGATGTCCGAATGGGGTCCGGGTGTCTCTCTCTGTGTGTGTGGTGGGGCGATCCCCTTTGACCCAGGCTGGAAGGGGATCGACAAGTGGGTCCCGCCCATCGTTGTAAGGAGTTGTGGAAGAGCAGTGCGCGGTGCCACAGGCACATCCAGGGTCCCATCCGACCGACGGGATGGAAGGGACTGTCAAGTCGGTCCGAAGGAGCAGCAACAGAAAGGTAAGGGAACAGAACCAAGGCATTCCTGGACGAACGGGACACAAAGTGTTGATGGCTGACATCCGCAACGACGTCCACGATCGCTTCTGTCCTGTTGCGTCCTTGGCCGACCGCTCAGGCATGGATACTCCTGGTGCTCATTCTGATGTAAGTGACAAGAACGAAAAGAACAGCGTGATTCGTCGAGACTTTGCCGCTGACTTCGCGTCCCGACTGCAGTGCCTCGGGGTTGGTGGTTTTGGGACCGAGCTGGTTTCAACTCACCCGAAAGAAAGCAGATAGTGTAGAGCACCAGATGATACGGTCAAACATAGGGGAGTTGAGAAGCAAAGTGAAACAGGCGTGCCAAGTTGGACCTGACTTTGCCAACAAAGTGATTCTGCTGACTGGTTCAGCCGGCTTCATTGGGCACGAGCTAGCGTTGCAGTTGCACGAAAGAGGGGACAGAGTGATTGGGATCGATAACTTCAACGACTACTACCCTGTGTCCCTAAAGAAGGCCAGAGACGAGGATCTAGTCAGCCATGGTGTCCACACAATACGGGGTGATTTGAATGATAGAGAGCTCATGGAAGATCTCTTCACTACGTGCAAGTTTACCCACATAGTGCATCTAGCTGCGCAGGCAGGCGTTCGTTACGCGAAGAAAAATCCTCAGTCATATGTGCGATCAAACTTGGCAGGGTTCGTCACCATCATGGAGACAATTGCAAAGCAAGAAACGAAGCCATGCCTGATCTATGCTTCTTCAAGCAGTGTGTACGGGTTGAACGTCAAGGTTCCATTCGTAGAAGATGATGATGTATCCAAGCCTTCGAGCCTGTACGGTGCAACAAAGAGGGCAAACGAGTTACTTGCTCATTCCTACAGCCACCTATACGGTATCTCAGTTACAGGACTTCGATTTTTCACTGTTTATGGACCATGGGGACGACCAGATATGGCCTTGTTTACATTTGTGAGGAATGTGCTACAAGGGATTCCTATTCGAGTCTTCCGAGGCCCTGGTGACACAGAACTGGTTCGAGACTTCACATATATTGACGACATTGTTAAGGGCTGTCTCGGGGCAATAGATACGGCACCTCCCAGTGCCAAACCAGCAACAATCCGTCTGTACAATCTAGGCAACACACATCCAGTGTCGGTGTCAGACCTCGTTCGTTACATAGAAAAACATGTTGAGAAGAAGGCTATAATCAACTACGTGCCTCTGCCAGCGCTTGGCGACGTTCTCTACACACACGCAAATGTTACCCACGCTCGAGAAGATTTTGGTTACATGCCATCCACCTCCCTCAATGATGGCGTGAAGCGTTTCGTTGAATGGTATCAGGGATACTATGGACCAGACGGAACGCGCTTGCGACCGGATGAGTACAACTACAAGCCAATGTGAGTCCAGTGCATCTGTAAATTGGAATGCCTTTGGAAGATGCACCATCAAATAAGGGAAGCAGTACTGAAGTTTGGTGAATAGTGCTGTGAATAGTTTTATTAACTTATTTGATCGTTGCCACGATCTCAAACCTGTGAGGTAGACACAAATTGCCTGATCATAAAGATTCCATAGATGACCAACAACACAAAGCCCAACTGCTTGCTTATTCGGAACTTATCGTTGAGTGTAATTGCAAGTGAAGTGATAAGCCCGACCGATATGAAAACCCCTATCCAAAGAAGTCTGCTATCAATTGGTAGCACCATATGCTGCGGGTACTGCCTCAAACAAGTGAGAAAGAGCGATAGTCCAATGCCAACTAGGAGGTTAAAAAGTGGCCCAGCATAGCATCCAGAAATGGCCATTTGAATGCCTCCTGTGCTGGGACTTTTAGCTATTGTGCTGTTTGAAATAAGATCGCCAATCGAATTTCCCCAGGCAAGTAAAGTGCCACCCAGTATCCCTGGGCTCACGGCCAAGAGCCTCGCAAGGGCAACCATGGCACTTACGAGTTCGCCTGCGGCCAGGTCGATCCATGCTACTGACATGATGAAGGCCAACAGGATCCAAAAGAGCCGCACCCAATCTTGTTGAGGAGGGGCCTTCGTGGAAAACACCAGAGAAAGCATGCTACCCACTGTGCTTATACCCAGAACAAATATCCACAGTGGAAATCCCAGTAAATCGCTGGTAGGGTTTCCCCAGATCCATGTCAACGAGAGGGCTGCACCTACAATTGAAACCGATGCAAAAGTCTTACTCCAAGATGTCTCACTAACCGGTGGTATTGTGAGCTTCTGAGGAAAGTGAATAGCTTCTCCTAAGTACCATAGACACGTCGCACAAACTGGTGTACATACTCTCTCTGCACCAGAATGGTCCCAAAGTGGACGTGGTTTGGGTTTGTCGTGCGCAAAGACTGAATGTTGTGCCAGTCGTGATGCTTCCCATTGTGGTAGTCGACTCAAACCTTCGTGATGAGCTTGGTCCACCTCTCCCATCTCGATTTCTCTCTCTTCATTTCCTTGTAGGAGGGGTGTGGTTGGATTTTCTTCCCCAAACTGGTGGACTTGCACTTTTTTCTCGATCCACCAGACGGAAATCCCGTACAATACATACAAGAACAGCATGTACGATGCATGCCAAACAGTAGCACTAGGAACGAGGTACATTGCCATCATAGAGAGGACGGCCAAGAGATAAAAGAGGACGTCTCTCACGAAGCAGTGTTTTTGGACAGACCTCTCGCCGACTCCCACGATGGAGACGACGCCCACGACCAATGTTGTTACGAAGAGCCCTCCTCCGAGCACGCTATTCAGTCCCACGGAAGGTTCGTAAGCAAAGCTTGCCAAGCTAGAGAACAGGTCTGGTGCACCATTCCCAAATGGCAGCAGGGTGACCCCAGACAAGGTGGGTGGGATTCGGAAGATGTCGGATATGCCTTCCAAGCTAGCGCAGAAGCATTCCGACGCCACGTTTCCAAGGATGTAGAACCAGACCACCATGAAGAAAACCAGGGCCGCATATCCAGCGACAGGATGGTTCCTGAGCCAGCATCGGTGCAGCACGAGATACGGTATTCTGGACCTCTCTCGCGCCTCCTTGGCTTCTTCGCAGGTGACCACGACGTTCCCCAGCTTCCTGGCGTAGATCACGATGGATTCGACCCCTCCAGCACCCATCGTGAGGGCGCTGAACAGCACCAGCAGCACCAGCAGCACCAGCATGGCGCGCTGTCGCTTGTCCATGCCGCTTTCGACTCGACCTTCTCTCGCGGGTGGTTCCTTGCGAAACCGGACCTCACCTCCGATCCCAAGGGACTCTCTTTTCCAATCGAAACCGGAATCCCTCCCTTTCGTCCTTCCTTCTCCTCGACCGAGGCGTCCCAGGCGATGGCCATCGTCGGTCTCTGCGGCCAACGTCGATGCGCCACGCGGCGATGGCGACGGTGAAACGCAGGTGGACGGCGTCGGATTCGGGTTCCTTCGACGAGGAAGGATGCATGGCGATCGATTCGGGCGTCCCACGAGCGCGTGGACGTCGCGGGGTTCGTAGAGGAACGCGGACGCGAAGGACGGGCCTGGACGTCGCCTTCCGTGGCGGTTGGGAGGCGCAGCGGGCGCGTTTTCAAACCCGTGGACGCCCAGCAGACGCCTTCGACGTGTGGAAACGCTCGAACGACGCTTCAGGCGCACGGGACGGCGTCCTCGATCCTCCCACCGATCCATTCGGACCGTTCACGTCGGTGCTCCATTCGTCCGCTCCTCCGACGAATGCAGCACCGGTTCCACGTCCTTCTGCCATCGCCCAGGGACACGTGCCTGTGTCCCTGCGCCCCCCCAATGGCGAAGAGGCAGGTCCAACCTCCCAACGGTCGGATCGCGAGCTTCGTTTGCCTCCGATGCGACGCTTCCCTCGGAGTTAAGCGAAGGGTTAAGCATCGACACGTCGTGTTCCCGACACGCGTCGAGCGTCGGCGGAGTCGGCGTCGTCGGATCCGACGCCAAGCACCGGCCTTGGGAGCGACGAAAGGCGGACGAGGAGGAGAGGAGAAGGAAGAAGGAAGACCTGTGCAAGGGGAGGGAGCGGAAAAGGAACGGTCCAAGACGCACGAAAAACGCGTCCGGAACGGAAGGGTATATTCCGGAAGAGGGAAATACGCCTTTGAAGGCGAGTCTTGGAACGGGAGATGCATGCGAGGGAAAGCTTGCTGGATGAAGTGCAGCCTGCAGATGACGAAATGCACCTCGACAGCCCAGACGACGGATACTGGGCGCAGATGAGGAGGCGTTGGCC
This sequence comes from Picocystis sp. L7, assembly GCA_020975725.1. Lineage (NCBI taxonomy): Eukaryota > Viridiplantae > Chlorophyta > Picocystophyceae > Picocystales > Picocystaceae > Picocystis > Picocystis sp. L7. The sequence goes on along the minus strand of QXJR01000019.1, from coordinate 368,236 downwards.
ACAATGGGGAAGAGAAGGCCAGAAGAAAAGGACCAACAGCAACTACTTGGCCTTGATCCCCTTGGACGGTGAGTGAAAGGAGGAAATCAACGCTGAACGATGCGCAGGATGCGAGCATCGAAGACTGACCTCTCGTTGCAGACGAACGCCTCAACCCAAGCAGGACTCGCTGCTTGATTGGAAGCATTGCTTTTGTGGCCTTCTTCCTCGTCCTGGCCGTGTTCCTCACTGTGCCTCGTGGAGTGAGCGTTAGTGTAGATTCGGTAGAGACAAGTCACTTTTCCTGGAACCGAACAGGAAGCGCGTACAACTTACAGTTGTCGGTGCAGCTTGTTTCCCAAAACCCGAATTATGCACACGCCTACCTTTCTGGGAAGCTCTCCGTGTACTTCTTTGACATGACGGCCGGAGAGAAGACGTTGGATAATGTTTTGCTGAAGAGGCGCACAAGTCGTCGTTTTTCGGTAGAAATGGCTGCCAACAAATTGGATCAGAGCTATCGTATGACGGTGGTGGAGCGGTGCTTGGCAGCACCTCACGAACTTATCTTTTTTTTGCGAGCCGAGATGGATGCGCACTTCTTAGGACACAAGCAAGAAATCTCGAAGATTGACACCTACTTCGTCGTTAATTGCACCCTCAATGGCACCTACTTGCAACCTCCGGACTTTTTGTAGACGGTCCAACTGGACTCAAAGAATAATGTTTCATAACGTTCCTGCCTTCTTTTTTCTTCTTCCTGCGCAGTGTGACGGTTCCAGGTCTGATTGGCACGTGCGAACCCGGTTTTCACGGTTCCACCTCGATGGAGTTTATCGTGTCAATCTCTTCAGCACCAGCTTGTCCAGGAGTTGCCTTCCTTTGTTCAAGCAGATGGTGCCTGAGCTTCCCTGGCTCTCCTGTGGACCTGCATCTTTGGGTTGACCATGCATGTTCCCCCATCATGCTGTGTTCTTACACATCTTGCACCTCTTGCAATGTGGGCAAATTCAGGTTCTGTTCTCATCTCCCTGCATCCATGACCGGGTTTGGATTTGTTCCAGGTCCGTGTCCGTTTCCCTCCCTCGAGGGGATCCTATTTCCCTCGTGGAAAGCGTCACTCGTTCTCCCCCAACCACGGAAAACGCCCGTCCCCCCTCGTCCCCTCCTCCCCAAGACCTCCTGGGGCCGAGCGTTACAGAGGGGGGTCATATTCCCCATCCCTGGAAGATACTTCCTCCTCCAATGGCCGTTCAGGGCTTTCGGGGTTGAAAAAATCTGCACCACAGATCTGGTCTTTCAAGTGCCTCAGCCTCGAACCTGGAACACACGTGCTCGGCACCTTCCAAAGCACGTGACGCCTGCAGCAGGTCGAGTTCGACGTGGGAAAGGAGTCCAGGGAGCGAGGATGGAAGGAGGCTCGGGATTCGAGTCCTCCAACGACGTGGTGGGGAACGGTTGTGGGTTTGAACTGGGACATGGAGCGTCTACGGCCGTGTTCTTCCACGTGGTCCTCGCCGGACTGGGAGGATGCGTGCTCATCCCATGGACCATCTCCTCGCTCAAAAAGAGGTGGACGGAACAAAAGAACGGAAACGCCCTGCACAAAGTGAACGGATCCATGCCGAACGGGTCGGATGGCTGGTCGTGGACTGGTGAAAAGGGGCTGGCATTCCTGGCCATCGCTTTGTGCGTGCTTGGGGGCCTGTTAGGACACCTCGGGGTGGGCGTTCAAACCTTCTCCTCAGGAGGATGCAGCGATCAAAAAGCGCACACGCACTTGAAATACGGACATGCAATTCTTGGATGGTTCCTCGTTCTGCTGTTTACAATTCATTGCCTCGCCCATTACACAGGATTCGGCAAGGTGTTTCTCCGGGGACTTCTTTGTGGGATGAAAAACAACTACACAGCCTTGGTCGAGGAGAAGAGCACCGTGCCGAAGTACACCTGCTTTGGTTTTGGCCTGGTGAACGTCCTGCTTGCAGCGCTTGTCGTCCCCGCAACCGGGCTGTGGTTGGTGGTTGGCTGCATGAACAAGTCCATGCACTCGTTCATCGGGGATGAGATTGGGCACGTGATCCCAGCTACTTGTTTTGCAGTGACTGCAAATATGTCTCTGCTGTATATGCAACCGAAAGATCGACTGAAGTTGCAGTTTCGGGAGGGGATCCTGATGATGTGCCTGGGAACATTTTACATCCTCCAGATCACCATGTGGCACGAAGGCGGCGTCCTGCACTTCCTGTTCTACCCTGATAGCCCAAGGCCGCCAATGAACAGGATGAAGGATCAGCAACATACGTTTGCAGCTATACTTTGGCTTGCTTGCGGAACCCTTGGCATCGGCCTTGGAAAGATGAAGTACAAAACAGGAATTCATTGGTTGTTGGCAGGTCTTGGGCAGGTGGCAATGATGTTGTTTCATCCACAGCCCAACTTGCATGCCAAGACGGGGCACTTGATCCACGGAGCATTGATGTTCGTGGCCTCCCTCTTCCGGTATGCATTTAGGTTTCCCGAATTTGCACTGTTCACGACCCTGTCAGGAATAATCTTCATGGCTACGTCTCCATGCTTGGTCATGTGGGCGGCTGGAACAGGTGTTGAAGTGATTGGGTATCAGATGATAAGTGTAGCTGTTGGCACCATGTTGTGGACCTACCACTTCAACTTGTGGCGGTCTCCAACAGACATTTATCAGCCGGCAGATAGCAACATCTAGGTGTCCACAGCACCCTCTTCCTTGTGGTTGGCCTGCTTCTTTCGGCTGTTGCAGCTATGTGTAATGAAAGAATTCATCGTCCCTCCGAACTCGACCAGCTTGCCCTGGACGGTGCCAGATCCTCCATGGTTCCATGCCTGGTTCACACGAGATGGTCGGTTGCATCCATCTTGTTTTGCACCTGGTGCCATGTGGTGGGAAACAGGATCGATGGTCCAAGTCCCAACATCGAACCGAATCGCCGAAAAGGCCCCCTGTCAGCCATCATCCTCGACGGGCTGCGGTTCGTCTACCCGCATACCCCCGAGATTCCTTGGCTACACCCCGGATCCTTGGCGAATCCCGTGGAGGATGTCCTCAGCGGGTACGTCCCTCTCCTACCCATGGATCGGGATTTTCTCCCCCGGGTTCGTTCCTTCTTCGCCATGTGTTGTCGAGGAGGGTTCTCTTGTTGTTGGTCTGGGATGGCGGCGCCATTGACCCATTCGCGCATCGATCGACGCGCTTCGCGCCTTCCCAAGGCTCGTATTTGACCGTGCATCGGAACGAAGAAGGTCCTGCCTAGTCACCACACGTGAAGAGATGGCTGCCACACGTCCATTGGTGACGGTGCTGACCGCAGACGGCGCCGAGTCCGGGTCCACGACGCTGCCGAGCGTGTTCTCTGCACCCATCCGACCGGACCTCGTGCGCTTCGTGCACACGAACATGGCCAAGAACGCACGCCAACCGTACGCCGTGTCGAAGGTCGCAGGTCACCAGACAGCTGCCGAGTCCTGGGGGACTGGACGAGCCGTGTCGCGTATCCCACGTGTACCTGGCGGCGGTACCCACCGTGCAGGACAGGGAGCCTTCGGCAACATGTGCCGCGGCGGACGCATGTTCGCACCGACCAAGACCTGGAGGCGCTGGCACCGCAAGATCAACATCCGCCAGAAGCGTCATGCCGTCGTTTCGGCCATGGCTGCATCGGCCGTGCCTGCACTGGTGATGGCTCGCGGACATCGCATCAGCCAGGTGCCGGAGATCCCATTGGTCCTGGCCGACGACGTGGAATCTATCTCCAAGACCAAGCAAGCTCTGGAGATCTTGAAGAAGGTCGGTGGCTATGATGATGTGGCCAAGGCAGACAAGTCCAGGAACATCAGGCGAGGCAAGGGTAAGATGCGTAACCGTCGCTACGTGTCTAGGAAGGGACCTCTGGTCATTTATGACAACGAGGAAGGCATCGCCAAGGCATTCCGCAACATCCCAGGTGTGGACCTGGCCCGCGTGGATTCCCTGAACCTGCTCCAGCTGGCACCGGGTGGTCACATGGGACGCTTCTGCATCTGGACCAAGCCAGCGTTTGAGAAGTTGGACGCCCTGTTTGGATCCCTGGATGCCCCTACCGCCATGAAGAAGGGATATAGATTGCAGCGCAACGTGATGTCCAATCCAGACCTGACCCGTGTGATCAATTCCGACGAGATCCAGTCGGTGGTCAACGCACCCAAGAAGTCTTTGAAGAGGAAGGGTGTGAAGAAGAACCCGTTGAAGAACTTGGGGGTGATGTTGAAGCTCAACCCCTACGCCAAAACGGCCAGGCGTGCAGAGCTTCTGGCCTCCAAGGCCGGCAGGACGTCCATGGGCGGCAAGCCTACGGCGGAGCAGAAGGCAGTGGCAAAGGCGTTCTACAAGCAGATGATCACCGACAGCGACTACCAGAACGAGGACTGCGAGGTGTTCCAGTCTTGGTTGTCTTTGGAATAGACCTGTCCACTCTCGTTTCCACCGTCTTCCATGCCACGTGTTCCATGCCCATCTGGTTTGAACCCCGACTCCTCTTCCCATCTATCCCCGAGTCCCGTCCCCATCCGACGGGTTCAATCGACTCCATCGAAAGGGGGTTGGATGTGGGTCTCCCCTGGGGAGTTGGATCAGGACGGGTCGATTCTGGATCCGGAACCACTGCGTGGCGGAGGGACGACACCTGCAGCGGACATGGCCACCTACAGGCGATGCGCACGCGCATTCGCGATCGTGAAGGAAAGAAACAAGTTCCCAGGAACAAGGAGAAGGACTCAAGAGAACGCGAGGAGGAACATCAGGAGGACGAATGCCATGCCGACGCTGCCCGACGGACTCGTCGCACTCGTGCCGTTGGAGGTGACGAAAGGAGCGATACCCGATGCCGTGAGCAACCTGCCGATGGAAACGGTCGTTCAGAAGTTCATGGAACTCAGCCCGGTGCAGCAGATCGGGATCCCACTGCTGACCTACTACCTGATCCTCGCCGAACCTGGACCACTGCGTGGTATACTGGACTTTTACATCTTCAACAACGTTTCCAAGCTCTTGCAAAGAAAGTTTTCGGTCAAGGACTTTTCCATCAGCAACAGGATCGGTGTGGGGAATTTTGGTTATGTCTTTGAAGGCGAGCTGGTCCAGGTGCGAAACGGTGATGTAGCGTGGTCTCGCACCGGTCCCCCCGAATCGATCAAGGCCACTGACGGAGTCTTTTCATTTGCGGAGCAGAACAATGGCAACTTTTCCACTGAAAGCAGGAAAAAGAACCGTGTAGTTCTTAAACAAACGCGAACGGATACATTAGGCGTGAGGGATGATTTTTTGTACCGGGGCACCGTTGCGATTGGAGCCGCAGAGTCCGGTGCAGCCGAGGCATATATGTGTGGTTTGATGCAACGCTCGTTTGGTCGTAGCATTTCCGCTGATTACATGGGGAGTTTTATTGCAGACTCCACCGCAAGAAATTTTTATGCGGGACAGCAGTGGCTGGTTTGGAAGTTTGAGTCGGATGCGACCTTGGGCGACTTCATCCGTGGCAAGGATTGCCCATTGAACATGGAGGAAATCTTGTTTGGAAGAGAGCAGAAAGGATCGGTAGGGAAGAGGTGCACAGCAATCATGAGGAACATCCTCAGGCAGGTGTTTCGAAGCCTGGCGAAAATGCACTCCATAGGCCTTGTGCATCGGGATGTGAAGCCTTCCAACCTGTTGATCACCAACACAGGCAAGATCAAGTTCATCGACTTCGGTGCGACAGCAGACTTGCGGATGGGAATCAACTATTCCCCAGACAGGGGCATGCTGGATCCAGATTATTCTCCTCCGGAACAATTGGTTCTACCCAGAAGCTTTCCCCGGGCCCCTTTGCCTGTGATTGCTGCCCTCCTCTCCCCTTTCCTTTGGTTGGCATACACTCCAGGCAAGTTCGACACGTACTCTGCCGGTTGCATCTTGCTTCAGATGGGCGTGCCCACACTGCGGGGTGGATTGGCCAAGTTTCAGAGGGAGATAGAGTTGTATGACTACGATCTACAAGCTTGGAGGAACGGTAGCATATCTGCATCTAGATACGACTTTTCGTTGCTCGATCGCAACCGTGGGCTTGCATGGGATTTAGCATGCAAACTCATTTGCAATCGGGAGCGATTCATCGGCGGAAGGTTGACTGCTGCGGCCGCCCTTCGGCATCCCTTTTTCTGGGCGCCAGATCTGGATTGAGCCAGGCCGATCGGCGACGGCACCTCTTCGGTTGGGACGGGGTTTTTCGACGTAATAAAGCCACGATACACCTACATTACTGCCCAACGCGTCACCAGCAACAGCCCAGGTGCACTAGAAGTTGAGCTTGGTGCGGCGCCAGTGCCTGCGTTTGGCGTTGTACCGGATGGTGTTTCCGGTGCGGAAGCGGATCCACTGCGGGATCGGCCTGTTTTGCCTCTGCTTCTTCGCGAGTTTCTTCTTGATCCGGAAGGTCTTGTGGGACGGCTGCTCGTCCCGTTCCGAAGAAGCGCAGAACGTCGTCGTGTCCGTCAGCCACGTGTCCAAACCCTCGTTTGCGCCTTCCTTTCCCTTTTCCCGTCGTCTTCCGTCCCCCGTCTCGCATCCCATGGGTCCCTTCCTTCCCTCCCACCTCCCTTCCTTCCCTCCCGTCCAACTTTCGCGTCCACCTTTTCGCGCACACCCACCATCCTGCACGTGCGCCACCACACCAACAATGGTCCCAGGCCAGCTCTTCCTTCTCCCTCTCACCCTCTCACCCTCTCCCTCGACAGAGACACACAGAGGGAGGGAGAATGGCGGCGGACCCCCCACCCCGGGTCCATGGACAGGGGAAGGAGGAGGTTAACTTGGAAGGAAATCGAAGGACCGCAAAAAGACCGTAAAGACAGCAGTCTTTCGGGAGGGAAATCGAAGGACCGCGAAAAGATCGCAAAGACAGCTGTCCTTTGGGATCGGAGGTCGCGATGGCGGCGGCGGAGCGGAGCGGAGCGGTTGCAGCGGTGCTGTTGGGAGGATTGGCGGTGGGATGGGCGTGGAGGACGTACCTCTACGATCGGGAAAAGATGGAGGAAGACACCAGGAGGATCCGAGCGCTGGCAGTGCTCGTGGCCGAGGAAGAAATCCAACAGGAACGAAAGACGAACAACGACGCCAAACCACCGGGATCGAAGGAGAAAAATGGGTGATGGCGATGGACAGACTGGAGAATACCAACATGTACATTTCGACACGCTCAGGCAAGCAAAACGAGGGAAACTGCATCGCTTCAGAAACATCCATCCCTTGGGGCTTCTCCTCAAATTTATTCTTCTTCACTTCCTTCATCCCTTGCTCTCGTTTAACAAAAACAAAAACAACAACCGCAACACAATCACAACAACAGCACACGAAAAAAAAACCAACCCACCGAACCTTCGACAAACTAAACCCAAATCCTACCAGCTACCGCAAGCTGTGACTGACCAAATCCAGGAGAGATTCCGACTTCTTGAGCATCAATCCTAGTGGGCCTTTCTGTGCGCGAAGGGCTTTCTTTTCCTCTTCTGTCCCAGGGATGCAAATGGCTTGGGAGTCCTCCGCCAAACAGGCAGCTTGTTCCTCTGAGTTGGCGCTGAAGCCGACCATGTTGTCAATGCAGGAGTGACCCAGAACGACAGGCTGATGGACAGGTTGTCCCCAAGCAGGAACGCCAGTGACGACTTGGCTCCAGTGCTGATCCTGTTGTTGGGATGGAGCCCCCATTGGTGGTGTGCACACTGAAGACCAGACAGGCTGGTTCCCTGTGGAGTGCTGGTACCGGTCACAGGATATGTCCTTGGTGTGGCCGGCGTCGCTCAAGGCTTCCGGCAACAGTTCGCGCAGCTCGTCTGCACTCAGGGTGTCGAAGCTATCCAAATCCTTTCCAATGGAGTGAATGGATCGAAGCTTCATCTCTGGCACATTTGTGTCGGTGGACTTGTCCGTCAGGCTGGAATCCTCCGAGCCCAGCTTCCTGGCAGTATCGTTTGCACTCTTGGAAGGGATTCCATCCGTCCCTTTTGGGACATTGCCACCTTTGACCCTCATTCGCGCAACGTGGTGCCATATTTTCTTGATCATGTAGGTATCACAGGGCTTCTGGATCACTTCCACTGCCCCACACCTCATCGCAAGGAGCACCTCTGATTTCTCCGACTTCTCCGTCATCAGGACCACAGGTACGGTTTTGGTGATGCGGATCCATTGCTCTCGCTTAGCCACCACCTGTGCCAGTTTGGTTTCGATCAAGACCACATCGATGTTCCTATTTTTCGCTTGAAGTTTCTTGATCGCTTCATTGATGGAGGTGGTAGTGATGGGTACGTACGTGCAGCCTCGCACGATTTTTTCAAGGTGCAGCAAGTTCTTTTTGTTTCCATCTGCGATGAGCACCCTCAGTCCTGAAGGAAACGAGGGAGGGAACGATCGGTTGGACGCCTTGTGGACTTTTTCCGCTTGGATTGGGTTGCTCTTGTTGGCGACCGCGGCGGTGGCCATCGAAACTCGACACAACAAGCGCTTCCCTCTCGCTCCACCTTCCACCGTCACCTTCCTGGTCCCTGCTCACTCCGCCTGTCCACGCACGCGCGTCCGTTTGCCACGCGTCAGCCTCCCATCCGTGACGCGCGTCCTTCGAACCTCTCCATCGCGTCACACCCGTGCGTTCGTTTCCCGCCCGATCCGACGGGCACGCGTCCTCTGTTTCCAACCACGTTCCAGCACGTCGCCTTTCCCGTTCCCGCGTGTGCGCACCTCGTCGACGACGTTCGATCCACGCTGTCGAATCGGACGTGGTTTTGCGGCTCACGTTCGTCATGGGGACCCTCGACCCACCACGGTGGACGCGCGTCTCAAATCATCGGAAGGGAAAGGAAGGGAAAGGACGCGGGAGGGGAAGGGGCGAGGATTTCAGACGCGACGGTGCGGTGCTGGGGCGGGGACGCGCGAGAATACCCTTCGAGGCACGTCGAGATCTTCGTTCGGGGAAGGGGTTCGATGGCGACGGATGCGGTTGGATATGGCTTGTACCGCGGAGGAGGGGAGGTCTTCCACCTCGGGGGAACCTACGGCGCAACCGGGCATCGTTCCCTTCGATCCCAGCCTTTCCCTCCCTTTCGAAAGGAAGGAGGTTCCCTTTCCATCCGGATGAGAACGAAGGAAGATCGCCTTGGATCTTTCTCCTGAGGTCCCCATTGGATCCCACCGATCAGGGTGGATCCGGGGGGGGAAACACGTGTCTCGATACGCATCCATCGTCGAGGAATCTCCGCCCCACACGATCCACAAGGGAAAATTGTGGATGAGCGTCGCCCCTTCGCGTATCGAATGGACACGTGGACCGCCCTGGGGTGGGGAACCGTACCGTATCTGCAGGAAACCGGATGGGGCCTCGTCACCCGGGGGAGGGACAGCACGTGCAAATCCCAAAACACCCACAGCTTCAACAGGGGATTGTGTGTGGGGGGGTATATACGACGGGGGGATGGGAACAGCTTCCACACGATCTTTACACGGTGCGTACCGGAGGCAAAGGCCCGAGAAAGGAATGGATGAAGGAACAGCTGGTAACCATGAACGTGGACCCAAAGCAGAGAAAGCACGATGCCATCCATGCCTCGATGACACGTTGCAAGTTGCACGTGGTCCCCCGACTCCCCTTTTGCACGTCCCAAAAGGTGCCATTCATCCGATCCAAAGCGACGACCAAGAGGGGAGGCAAACAAGCCGATCGCCGCCGTCTCTGCAACATGGAACTGCGGGTGCTGAATGAACTCCTCCCTCCACAATCGGACGTGCGAGATGTGCCTTTGGTCGGACACGGTCTCCCGGCAGATCCAAACCTCATTTCTTCGGTAAGGCGGAGAACCCACCAGCTTCGGAAAAGTACGAGTCCGTTCCGGATCGCCCCATTTCTTTTTGAGTCTTCAGGTGAGGATTCTCCAACTCGATTCCCTGGATGGGGGTGAAAGCGATGGAGGAAGATAATCCCGAAGTAACCCCCGTCCCATACCTGCGATTCTGTACCTTGGCAAGTTTTTTTGCTGCTTTGGATGCCAGATTGCTCTTTTTCATCTGAACACGCAAACGCCCACTGTTTTCCTGGCCCACCATCCCCAGCCCCACCATTTCATCGCCGTCGATGATCTCTTCTTCCGGTTGGTCAAACTGCACCCTGTTCTGAAGCTTCCCCATGTCAGAAACCCCATACCTTTCCTTCATCTTTCGATATCGCTTTCCACCCCGCCTCTTTTTCGGCTCCATGTCCGGAACTGTCAGGGGCTTGGCAATCCTGGCTGGGGGTGGCTCCTGCCATTTTTCGATTTTTTTAACGATCTCTTCCCTCATCTTTTCTCCAACTGAACCGCTGCGATCATCCCCAAACGCATCGAACCGTGCCAGCAAAGCACACTTCGATCCTACGAGCCGCGCAGCCTTGTTTCGCAAAGCAGGCGGGGTCCGCTGTATGATGGGGCACTCAAAGACGAAACCTTGATGTGGTTGAACGGCAGCTCCGGCAGAAGAGAAACCGGCAAGATTCCTCTTCTTTGCCCCAAGCACCTGGACATTGCAGGCTGGAATTTTGGACAGTGCTTCGACACCACCAGCAATTCCGATTATTTTCGCCGCAACCTCTGTCCCCAAGACAATGGACAGATTAGGTGCGATCAGTGTCATACTGCTTTCGACAAATTTGAGCACCACTTTCTTGTCCTCGTCCAGTGCAAATGCCTCCTCGCACGCCTCCATGCACTGTTGGAGAGATAGTTCATCCAGCTCCGTCCCGGACGTGGTGGAACCGGTCACCGTGATTACCATGATCGTCGCCGAGGGCAGGAGTCCGTCTAGATCCACCCGAGTGACGTCCATCTCGTTTCCAATTCGTTTCACGACCCTTGCATAGTCGATGGGATGATGAACCATGGATTCGAGCTCAGGAAATTTGGTCCGGTACACGTCCTTGATGTAGTTGTGCACTTCGAAAATCTCGTTCTCGATCTCCAGCGCGATCCTGTTGCACTCGAGCACGAGATCGTATCTCTGGTCCGCTTCTTCGCCCACGACTCTCGATTCGTTGCTCCTGGCGCGCTTGACGTCATCCAGCACGCGCCGATATCTCTCCGTGCTCCTCAGCTTGGCCACCTCTCGCACGCCTCCCGTCCGCCTCCGCTTGCTCCTCTCCTGCTCCGCCTCCTCCTGGACCTCGTCCATCTCTTGGTCCTCCCGTTCACCGTCCGAGAGGTCGTCCAGGTCCGCCAGGAACGTCTCGGCGACCGTGGCCATGGCGGCTCGATGCGATCCGAAAAGGACGCAATGTCGCGCTCGCCAGACGTGCTTGGAACTCGATCCCGGTTCAACCCCCTTTCGTCATGGGTTACGACCGGAGCCGAAAGGGACGGCTTGATTGGGAGTGGGGAGATCGAAAAGGAAACCAAAGGGACGGGTTGGAGCCTCTTCCAACAACGGCAGGCTTCCTGCTACGAAAAAGAGGATGGGCCCAGGCGTGCCCTTCATGGACCAAGGAAGCAGTGTGTTGGTGAAAGGGAGAACCTGCTTCCAGCAGCATTGTCCAGTAACGGAGGGGAACCGATGAAATGGAAAATGAGCCCATCTAGAACGGCTTGGAGATATGGAGATGAGATGATCTTCCCATCCTAGGCAAGGAAGGAGTCCACAGGACATTGGACGTAGATCCTCAAGTCCAAGGTCTATCCTGGATGCCTTGTACCTCGCATTTTGTGCTCATGCTTTGTGAGTGCACACGCGTGCATGGAAAGCTGAACGACAGGATGTGGGTATGCCCGAACGAGGGACAGCGGACGCGGTCTCACTAACCACCTGCAGGGAAGGACCTGCAATCTGACTCATCTCAGGTTCGGCGTGACAAAGAGAATGACATCTGCTTCCCAAATTGGAGTTTATTGCATTGAAGCGGGCATGCCTAGTCTAATGTGCGATTTTCGTGCTCAGATGCTGACTACGACGTGCACCAGGGAGGCTACGAGCATGCCCAAGAGTGCACCTGCTACTACCTGCACCGGCGTATGGCCGATCATTTCTCGCAGTGGCTTGTAAGAGTTGGCTACGGGGTGTTCAGGAGGTAGCTCGAACACGATCTGGTTGAGCACGTCTGCATGTTGCCCCGCTTGGAGGCGCACACCGGCTGCATCATACATCACCACCACCGAGAATATCAGCGAGACTGCAAATACAGCACTGTCAGCACCGTGTCCTAGACCTACAGAGGTTGTGAGGCCCATGACAAGTGCACTGTGGGACGATGGCATTCCTCCAGAGCTGACCAATCGATGGGCTTCAAGGCGTTTTTCTTGCAAGAACGTCAGCCCCATTTTGCCCACCTGAGCGAGCAAGAAGGAGAGGAAGGAAGCTACGATGTACCTATTTTGTACGCGAGATGAACAGCACCGTTTCGTCAGCGGGATTTCTCAGCGTCATTCGAACACCCGATCGCTTCCTTTCTCGTCGGTTGGGCTCCTCGCGGACCTCCCACGGGCAGTCCACGCTCCAACCCCGTTCCTCCGTCTTCGGGCCCCAATCCTCGCCTTTTTCCTCCGCTCCTTTCGCCACGCACTCGTTCAGCACGATGGCCAGCACGTGAGGCCCCTTTTCCTGTCCATCCTGCGGCACGTTTCTCGCCATGTCCGTCGCAGGAGCTCCTTCTCGATGCGATCCACGACCTTCCGACACTCGGTTGAATGCTTGAGGTGTCTCGTTCCCCCACGAACCCCTCTCACTGTCCTCTCTCTCAATGTCCTCTCTCTCAAACCTCTCTCCCTCAATGTCCCCCCTCAATCAATGTTCCCTCTCTCACTGTCCTCTCTCTCAATGTCCCCTCTCAATCAATGTTCCCTCTCTCACTGTCCTCTCTCTCAATGTCCCCTCTCTGAGCGTCCCGTCTGCCTGGGTGTGTCGGTGAACCGTCCTCGCACACCTCGAAGCCTGGGTTCGTGCGCAGTCCAAGGGAGGCTAGGGCGGGGTCACCTCGTGTGAGCGATCGATGAAACGAAACGTTGGAAAGGGGGACGAAAGGGATGGCGCGTTGGAACGTGGATCCACCACGATCCAAGGCATGCGGAGAAGGGTGCTCTGGTGTGTGGACATGGATGGTGAAAAATGAGGAGCACGGGTAGGAGGACGAATGCCCGTGTTAAGTCCCATGACCATAGAATCGGACGGAGAGAATCCAAGCAACGCTTACACGGAGGACAATCTGGACGCAAAAGTCCGATGCAAGTGTTTCAATCGGAACATGAAACCACCTTCACGTGCCCATCGAGACAACGCATCCCCTTTGACATCGAATGGATTGGTTCCCATGGAGTTGCACCGCCCTTCGGGGATCTTCACAACCAATTGTGGGGAACGCATGCGCGTGCATGTACGGATGTTCCAAACCCGAAGACCGGAGTGATCAAGGAACCGGGACCGATTTGCACGGCCCGTGGCAACGAATCCCTCGTGCCGTGCAATCTTTTTGGTGCATTCGTCGGCTGCTTGTGAAATGGCGAAAAGCAACCCCTTGTTCGCTTCTCGTTCGTCGTTCGATCCCTCCACCGACTTAAGTGAACTCTTGACTTAATTCGGTTGTCCTCGTGGGGATCGAAGGCTGTAGCAGGGTAAAACGAGGGAGGGGAGGGTGCGAGCTGACGAATCGAGCAGTTGCACCCCGTTGTGGGGGACCTTCCACGGCATCTCTCAGAGGCGGGAAGGGGGAGGAAGGGGTGCAACTGGTGGGGTGTGGTGGTGGTGCCTCCGAAACGTGTCGGGTACCTCTTCGGGTACCGTTCTGAAGACCCCAAATCTAACCGATCTCCGACCGCTCCTTTCCCGGCTGCAAAAACTCTATGCGTCGAGGAGGAGCCCCTTCGTCCCCCTCCGCCTCCTCCGCCCAGCTTTTCCGATCCCCGCAGAGGATCTGGTGTCTCACCTTGACTTCCTCGTCGCGCTTTGTCGCGGCCGTCGGTGCTCGTGGAGGGGTCTTTTCGTCACGGTTTCTGCACGGTTTCATTTTCGTTCGTGCTTGGTTGCACAGCTCACGTCTCACCTGTCCACTGTCAAGACACTTGCACCTCGCTTGTGCGCCTTCGACGAGCTCAAGCCGACCACCACGGCGGTGCCGACACGCCAGCCGCAGCACACCACACCCTGCTCCGTCAAAGACGGCGGAGTGGCCCTCCTCGCCAGGGGACAGCGGGAGGGACAAAGGGGCCAGGAGGGAGAAACGAGAAGATGCACGTGATGGGCCTGGTCGGAGGTGGACAAAAAAGGGTGGAATGCCACCAGGGCAAGAAAAGGAAAGGGAAAAGGCGGAGCTGCAGGGCGAGCAAAACTGAAAGCACCCTGCAGAGCACATGCGAAGGAGGAACCAGGAGGAACGATGAATCTGGAAGAGGAGGAAGGAGAAGGACCAACCTCATGTTATTGACTGGAATCGGGATGGGAACATTGGCCGCCAAGCAAGCAAAGGCTGATATCCTGCCCACATACCAAGAGTTGCTGCTGAGTAGAATTGACGAGGAGGACTGTGTCTACGAAGACAAGGCAGCCATGTATATCGACGCGGATGTACCTGAAAACTACCTGACCGAAGTTACAGCTTTTCATAAGAAGAAGGAGAAAAAGAAAAAGATGAAGAGTGCCGCCGAAGACATCAAGAGTGCCGCGATAAGTACAGCCGCAGTTACCACGCAAGTCTCAACCCTCGGGACTGCGGTGGTGGCATCGCACGCTGCAACCACGGCTTTCCTCTCTGCCGCAGAGAACAGTGTCAGTGCGTGTCTCTCCGAAGCAGTGACTTTGCCCATTGACACGGCCAAAGTCAGACTCCAGCTCCAAGGCAGGTCCACGTATGTGGAGGGGGTTGTCACACGAATGAAGATATCGCCATCACTTTCAATGGCCGATGCAGCAAAGTACAAAGGCACCCTTCATACAATGATGACCATTGCAAAGGAAGAAGGGCTGCCATCCTTGTTCAACGGCTTGGACGCTGGAATACAGCACCAGCTCACCTACGGCGGACTCCGCCTGGCCCTGTATGCACAGTTCAAGGAAGCTTTCAAAACCGGTGCCATGGCCAGCTTATCACCACTGGGCTCAAACATCGTGGCTGGACTGTTGTCTGGTGCATTGGCAGTTCTTGCAACCAATCCAGTCGATGTAGCAAAAGTCAGAATGCAAGGTAGCTCGAAGTCCAAAGCTAGCTCGTGGTGGCAACCATATGCTGACATTGCCCAAGAGGAGGGCGTTGCTGGCTTGTGGGCTGGAGTGACACCAAATCTGGCACGTAACAGCATCATCAATGCAGTTGAACTGGCGGCATTTGATAGTATCCACCAGCAGCTTGAGCACATTCCAACGCTCACTCCGACAACTATGACGCTCTTGGCTGGTATGCTGGCTGGCATCCTGGCCGCGTTAACAGGCTCCCCTATGGATGTGATCAGGTCCCAGCTGATGACGTCAAAGCAAAGCAAGAACGGTGCTAGCCAGAGCTTGCTTGGCAGTGTTCAGGATCTTTATGAAGAAGAGGGCTTTGGTGGCTTTTATCGAGGCATCGTTCCTCTTATGGTCCGCCTTGCTGCATTCGATATGGTTCTATTCCTATCCTTGGAAAAAGTCAGGTTGATGTTTGAGTTTCTTATGGGAGCCATGCCAAGCCAGATGTAAGTTGGACAGTCCATTACACATACACATTTTGTTGAGGCACAATTATATGCCTTTTGTAAATATTTATCTGCTGGATGCCATTTTGTACATTGAGCCAACATTCATCTGACCATCCTGCCAATCTAAGTATTCCTTCACCTGTTTGAGACCATGCTCTCTGATTCTTGCACAAAGCCATCACCGCTCCAACCTGCATCACTGTCTACGCCAATCCTTTTAGCCTTCTTGGCAGCGATTGCTTCATGCTGGAGACGTACCAATTCTGTATGGGTGGTGAAATACGGCAGGCTAGCACCCCTGAAGTCTTCGATGTTGGTGAATTCGTGCTTAGCCATGAAATTCTGGAGGCCCGCTGCAAGAGTTTTCACCATGGGATATCCATGCACCATGACACCAGTACAAACTTGCACAGTGTTGGCTCCGCATAGAATAAACTCTGCTGCATCGCCGCCCGTATTGATACCGCCGATACCAGACAGGCTTTTCTCTCCATCAAACTCGCTCCGGATCATCTGGGCGATACTCATGACCTTTGCCAAAGCAATGGGCTTCACAGCAGTGCTGGAATATCCTCCAGGAGTAGAGTAGCCCTCGACTGTAGGTTCTGGTCTCAGAGTGTCCAGATTGATGCCCATCACACTTGCTATTGTGTTGATGGCTGAGACACCATGGCATCCTTGCTTGAGCGCTTCCCTTGCAGGAAAGGTGATGTCGGTCACATTCGGTGTCATTTTTGCCCACACCGGTATGGAGGAGGCGTTGGTGATCCATCCGCAGACCTCGTGTAGGAGCTCGCAATCCTGTCCCATCGCCATGCCCATTTTGCGTTCGGGCATCCCATGAGGACAGCTAAAATTGATTTCGAATCCATCGACCCCCGTCTCTTCGCACCTCCCAATCAATTCTTCCCATGCGTTTTGGTTGTACTCCTCCATGATGGATGCGATCAGTACACGGTTGGGGTACTCTTCCTTGAGACGTTTGAACTCGTCCAGCATGTCTTGCAGGGGTCGATCCGAGATGAGCTCGATGTTTTCCCACCCCAGGATTTTGTTGTCACTTGTCTTCATCCTCGCATACCTCGGGGTCACGTTGTGCACCTTGTCTGCTTCGAGAGAGACTGTCTTGGCGATGACTGCACCCCAACCTTCGTCGAAGGCTTTCTTCATGACCTTGTAGTTCGTGCCTGGAGGTCCACTTGCGATGACGAATGGATTGGGAAGCTGCAAACCGTCGACTTGTACGCTCAGATCTGGTCCATCGAGCACTTTCCCTTCCACCAGTTCGGTCCAAGGCTCGTTTTCGAGTCCTCTTCCGACACGGCCATGGTCGTTACCGCCTGTCGCGCGCTTCCTGCTTCGAACGAAACGAAGCGGTGTTCCGTGGACCTTTCTCATCCATCCGTGATCGTTCTTCCGTCCTTCAACGGGACCAAGTCGCGCCTGTGCGCCGCAGCATCGGCGCGAAATGGGAGCATCCATCGTCGATGTCGAACCGACGTTCACGTCGCCTGTACCGATGGAGGGAGTTTCTTCTCCTCTTGTCCTCTTCCGACACGTGGAGGGTTGCATCAACACGAGGGATTCACAGGGGGGAGGATGGATGGGATGCACGCACCACAAGGTCGGTTTTCATGGCGCTTTGGAAGAGGTCGCAAGGCTCCAGGACGAATGAAACATTGGATTCGGCAACTTTGCAAGGGAAGCAGTTTGACGGGGAAGAAGCGAAACCAAAGGAGCCTCAGTTTGCCCCACATGGAATGGTACATCTCTTGAAGGAAGGAGGCAAAAAATTGCAGGATGTGACAGCGTGCGTTGATGGATCAGCGACCAAAGGTGGTTCCAGCATGGTAATGTATCCATTGCCTCTTCCGATTCCCAAGCTGGATGGTAAGTGGTATCCATGCGTGCAACTCCGTAACACTCACGGTGTGCCTGGTGGATCCCTCAATTCTCATCGCACCAGTCTCGACCCAACGGCCATTGGCTTCAATAATAGAATCAGTCGAAGATGGCGTCCAGATCAACCCTTGGATCCAACAAGTCAGGTCCGAACGGACTCAAATCTAACTTGTCAAGGATGAGGTTCTCAAAAACCTCTTCCAGCTCTGTGTTCCCAATGAGAACAGCACCCTGCATCCGACCACGGTGCAGCAGTACTCTAACAAACGTGGCATCGTCCCCTTCGTTTTCTGGATCACCGGACCTGCAATAGGAAATCATGTCTTCTTCATTCACATTGTCCAAGTTTTGCCCGTTATAGAGGCCTAACAATACAACCTTCTTCCCAGCAAACTTGGTGACATGGGTGAATAGTTCAAAATTGAACCCCAAGGCATCTGGTGTCCCCACACCTGCCATGCATTGTGCTGCATGTGTGCCCATCTGCTTTGCCTGAGACCAAAGCCTCATTTGAAACCAGTGCGCACCCTCTTGTGTCCAGCTTGAATCACATTCTACCACATCGCCTGCAGCATACACATCTTGGGCGGTGGTCCTCATCATACGGTCCACAATTAGGTTCCCGTGTTGCCCTTTTCGAACGGTTTCATCCGATATCCAGTCAGCATTTGGTACTATTCCAGTGGCACTGATGACGTAATCTACCTCGTAAGCCTCTCCATTGGTCAATTTGACCGTGACAGGGAACCCCTTCTCAAGCGCCTGGTGGTTATGCTTCATCAGCACATCTGAGATCTCTGCCTCGCGTACTATCTCTAGATTGAAGCCTGTCACATCCGGTTCGTCTCTGTCACCTGCAGCGCCTTGTATATTTTCCAGAATTTTACTCCATTTTGGGCCAACCGCCTGTCCAGCTATTCCGCTGGGTTTGGCGGGCAACCCCCCATCTCCCACCTCCTGCTGTATCGGATCTTCTGTTTCGGTGAGCTCGAACTTTTCCAAAGCTTTCAGATTCCTCTTGCCGAATTTCAAACATTTGAACAGGAATTCTGCCGCATCGCGATCGAAGAAAGCATCCCCGATGTGCCCGTGTTTCATCACCCATACGACTTTCAAGTGGACGAGAGAGCTGGCAACTTCCAGTGCAATGCCTCCATTCCCTACCAGCAATATCCTTCTGGCGGTCTTCAAGCAGTTGCAAAGACTTAGAACGCTATCTGTGTCCCTAACAGTGAGTATTCTCGGGTGTTGTAAGATTCTTTTCGGCCTACCTCCGGTGCAAATGCACAGCTTTGAGTAGTGGATGTCCTGGCCACCCTGCAGCTTGAGCAGCTTCTGCTCCACATCCAAGCCACAAGTGAAGTCTTTGACGACCGAAATTCCTGATTTTTCCATGTCTTCGACGCCTGTTTCCGCGACTTTGAACCTCTCCAGGTGTTCTGTGACCCGTACGACGTCCTGCACAAGCTTGCACGTGTCGGTCGCCGACACGAGGGTGACTCGGTCCTCCGGGCAGCACCTTCGCAGCTCTTTCGCACAGCACACTCCAGCAATCCCGCTGCCCACCACCACGTGATGCCTTTCGGTCTCGCATCCCATCGTTGCTGTGCGAATTAATGCGCGAAGATGCCGGAAACGATGCCTTGTCGCGATCGAAGTTGGGAACACGACCCTCGACCTCGTTGGGGGAGTTTCTTCTCCATCGGGGTGGATTTGGGGTCCATTGGACCCACCATGGCGGTCATCCACATGGGTGGTTGGACGCGGAAAGGGGAGGTGCTGGCACGAAGGAGGCTCGAGTTGCGTGGGAACGGAGAAGGAAATGCGTGATGGACATCCTCCTCCGCGGAATTCCAATCCTTTGTCTACGTAGCATGGCCGAGGCCAAGGGGTTGATGCGAAGCTTCCATATGTACCTTTGTGGCGTTCTCTACCATCACTCGGATTTCCGCAAAGGAGAAGATCCTTCGTTGGTGCACCGCCGTGGAGATCCACGCCATGGAACTTTCGGAATCGAATTGCACGATCGGAGGAGTCGTGATACGACGTTGAATCGAAGAAACCCACTCGCAATGCAGTTTTGCAGTCTCTCCAAGATGCATCACGTGTTCACGTGGATTCTTGCACACCCAAAGATTGCTTCTCCAACACTCCTCTACCTCAGCATTCCTTTTCGCTATTCCCAAGGCAGCCAGCCGATGAATCGCCACGTCCATTGCCCACTCATCCTTCTTGGAAGGCCCACCCCACCGTCAAGCCGGCCTCCTCACCTTCGTCCTTTCCCTACCGTTTGCACCAAGTTTACATCTCTGTTCTGCTCACGATGCACGCTGTTAATAACGGTGTTAATCATGGTGCAGGGAGGACGTCGGCCTGGGCGGCCGACGCACGTCGCACCGACGGTTTCGCTTGCTCGGGACGCGCGCGAATTGGTGCTGGCGATGGCACACGCGGTCGGTCGAGCGTGTTTGGTCGCGTGGGGTTTCTTGTGACGTTCGAAGGACGCCATCGCGTCGTCGAGAGGCCTGGGTCGGCACCGTCGGCGGCAGGATGGAGCGTTGGAACACGCACTTCTCCGATCACGTCGAGGTGGAAGCATTGGGATGCTTTTTCTATTTGAAGCAAGACCCGAACTCCATGGATCTGGGCACCACCGTGTGGGACGCTTCCATCGTGTGGGCCAAGTACGTGGAGAAGCAATCCGCGAGACGAGGCGAGTTCGTGCCCAGCAAGACGCGAGGCAAGAGAGTCCTCGAGCTGGGGGCTGGGATGGGACTTGGAGGACTCGCCATGTGCGCACTTGGATGCGACGTGGTGCTCACGGATCGCGCCGAGGTCCTGGAACTGCTCCAGAACAACGTGGACAGGAACCTGCCGAACCGTTCCCCAGGGACGGCAACTTCGTCCGATTTCTCTTCGGGCAAGGAACACTTCGGGACAGCGATCGTGCGACCCTTGCATTGGGGAAACGCAGAAGAGCTGCGTGCTCTCGATCCACCCTTCGAGTACGTGCTGTGCACGGATTGCGTGTATCAAGAAGGCCTGTGTCGTCCTCTGGTGGACACCCTCGCCTCCGCCACCAGTTCCAGGAGCAAGGTGTTTGTCGTCAACGAACACCGCTCCCAGTCCGTGCAGGACACCTTCATGACCTGCCTCGAGGAACAGTTCCACGTGAAGAAGGTGCCGCACAGCAAGATGGATCCTGCATACCAGCACCCTTCCATCGACATTTACATCCTCAAGCGGAAGAATCGATCCCTCCCCTCGAGGTTAACTTTGTCATAAAACATCCGTGGGGGGATCAACTGGACCGTTTCGGTGGTGAAAAATCGACGATGATGGCGCACGACACGTTGGCCATGTCGACGTCTCGACGCACATTTGGACCGCGAACGAGGACGTCCGCGAGGCGTAGATCGCTGTGCGATGCCAGGAAGAGGGGGACGAGTGGCAGGACGTGCGCAACGTACCAAGACGACAGGGAATCGAGACCGGCCGAGGTCCCTTGGGACCTGTCCGTGCTGCCCGCGTGGTGCGTCGCAAAACGAAGCTGCGATGCGCCTTCGAAGGAAAACCGTGCGCGAACCAAGCTGATGTGAAGATACGTGGATGGCGAAGGATGCTGGAGTGGATCGCTAGGCGGGTGTATCCCAAATCAAACGCTACGTGTTCGCCTGGACAGTACTATGATCCCAACGCAGAAGCGTGTGTGTTCGTGTGTCAAGAGGGATACTACTACGATCAAGAAACCAGGAGCTGCAGGAAGGTGCTCGAAGTGCAGAAGGACTTGCGACCGGCCGAACAGTACGCCACCAGGACGGACGCAGGCGTCGGATTTGGACTGAGAAGAAAACTGGCGAAAGCTGTGGCCGAAGCCTTGTTGGGAAGGCGGAAGGGAGGCCAAACGAAAGACCAGTGCGCGGTTGGGTTCTACTTCGATCCCGTCACCAAAGCGTGCGTGCCTCTCTGCGGTCACGGATATGTGTACGACCGCATTAGAAAGGAATGCGTGCCAGAGGACGGTAGTGGAAGGAATCGAAGGTAAAATCACAGAGCATCCAACAGTGCTCCTTCCGTGACATCAGCGCCAAGAAAGCGCTGCACGATGGGATACACGGGTATGCTGCAATGCTGTTGCTCGACACTATAATGATTGCCTATCGTTAACACAAATGGAAGATAAAATAGAATAAAGTAAATCCTAGGTCTCAAAAGCAGCTCCGTCGTGGGCACTTGGAACGAAATCCAGGTGCACCTTATAGGCTTGGCGTATATTTCTACCTCTCGATCCAGTGGAAGCAACCGCGACCTTACTGATGCGTGCAACGGCTCAATTGGTGCCTCTTGCATGGAACAACGAATGTTTCTACGTCTCCAAATTGTTTGAGAAGGTGAAAGTTGAGATCAAGTTTACAATTTCGATGATCTTTATCGGTCAAATGGAGCTTAGGGATCGTAGATGAATGGAATGATTCGCATTGATAGGTGCTCGATAGGTAGAGGTGTATAGCACGTATTGAACGAAGCATGGTTTTCGTATACGAGCCTTGCACCGGAGTCACGGGTCAAATCCATCTCTTGTTGCAGCGTTCTTGTCATGCTCTTCTCATAGCCTCCACAAGCCATCTCGTGTCTTGGTCCCCCCACTCTAGTTCTAGGAGGCACTTTCTTCGTTTTCCTTGAGGACGGTTTGGACACTTGCTTGGCCTCTTCCAGCTCCGTCCAATCTCGAAGATTTGGGCCGTGGATCTCCCAACACCCTTTCAATAATAATATTCGTATGGCAAGGCAAGCCACTTCGCCATCTGTACCTTGGCGTGTCAATGCACCGTCTTGCATTCATTGTCATGTCATCCATACCGTTCTTTGCGCATCCAACCGGCCATCCAATCCAAGCAGAATGGCCCCGGACACCTTTGCAAATCGCGTTTTGCATTGTCCATACACTTTTGCAAAGCTCAATGCAAGTGCCTTCGTATCGTTTGTTGCACAGGGCCACTTACATGGAATGATGTGTTGATTCCACGAGCTTCCATCCCGCCGAGCATTGATTTTACATGTGTTGTTTGCGTGCGGTGCATGATCTGACCTTCCATCGCGCATCCTCTTCCAGCTGACGCCTCTCTTGTGTTCCTCCTGCTTGTGATTCCTTCCCACCTCCCTCTTTCCCCTCCTCCCCTTGCACCCTCTCGTGTGTTCCTCGATCTTCCATACCTTCTACTCAACTGGGTGGCACGAAGCCTTGTTTAAATGGGTGCTTGTCCATCTCCTCCAACCGGGTGTGTTGGTCCATCCGTTGTGGCTGTGCATCCCATTCCATTGCATCAAAAACAAGTGCACACTTGTGGCGATGGCCGCGTCTTCCGACACGAAGGAGCAGGAATGGATGCAGATGCTGCACATGCAGGTGCGTCCACGCCTGTGCAGAAAGAAGAAGAGGTAGAAGAAGCACCAACGAAAGGCAAGGGAAGTCGCTGACCGAAGGCGTCGGCATGGCTGCAGGAGCGCTTCTACCAATCGGGAGAACGACCGTCGGCGACGTCCAAGCGCGTCCAAAAGGAAGGGAAGGAGGAACGAGCGATGGAATCGGAAGGAGAAGGTGGCGTGGAAGCGCAGGAAAGAAGGAATGGGACGAGGAGGACGCCGCTCGGCGACGTGGTGGAACGGAAGGTGAAGAAGACGGATCCACCCAAGCAATCGTCGCACGGGCCGTTTCCAAAGGCAAAGCATCGATCCATGGCGAAAGGAAAGGATGCAAACATACGCGGTGGCGCTACCAAGAGCCAACCGCTCAGCCTTGGGAAGGTCGAGGTGTCGGAGGAGAGGTCCAAGGACCATTTCGGTAAGGACAACCAAGAAACGTTGAGACACATGAGCGAGGAACAAATCCAAAGCATGAAAGAAGAGATCTGCAGCAGGTTGTCGCCTGAACACATCAAGATGCTCCAAACACGCACCACGGGTCAAGAAGAGGATCGAGTGAAACACCAACGGCTCCATGAAAGAACCGGAGACGAAGCAGGTGCTCCCGCCCGCGTGCCGAATGTAGGCACAGAAGCAAAAGGTGGTCCAGGAAGCTTGAAATTCGATGCTAAAGGAAACCTTTGCGAAACCAACCTCACAAATTCGGACTGGGATAGGACCACCGGAACCACCGAAGCATCGGTCACAGGATCTGTTACCAGAGACATCCTGAGGGCGCAGATGGATCCCGGCAGTCACACCTACACAATGGTAGAGCTTGCGCATCTCCTGCGAAGCAGTGTATTGCAGCAAAGGGTACTGTCCCTGAGAATTTTAGCCCAGGTGTTCGAAATGGCACATCCATCCACCAGGTCTGCAAGCACACCCAAAGGGACCAGTTGGGCCGAAGTATGGGCCTTCCTGCTGAAGGACATCCAGATCGTAGATCTGCTGAGGCTAATGCTGGATGACGAACATGCACCCGTGGTGACTGCCGCAGCAAAGTGCATCGAATCTTTGGTTTGTCCACCAGGTGAGTCGGCGTTGTTGAATGCCACAAGCCGTTTTAGAGGGACGCATCGCTGGGAACCACTTGCGCCATTGCAGCGTGATGCTCCAGGGTGCGCATGGAAAGCAACAACGCAAGAAGCCGGTGGTAACATTGAGAATTCAGAAGATACACAGATGCTGCAGGACCAGCTGGACCCGTTACGAGCCTTGGTGCGTCGAGATCTCCTGCCCCGCCTGAGGTACCTCCTCCACGTCTACAGGCCACCAGGTTCAGCTCCTACTCTGCTCAGGATACTTTGTGCAGTTGCCAGGCATAGCCCCGATCT
Organism: Picocystis sp. L7; assembly: GCA_020975725.1. Classification (NCBI taxonomy): domain Eukaryota; kingdom Viridiplantae; phylum Chlorophyta; class Picocystophyceae; order Picocystales; family Picocystaceae; genus Picocystis; species Picocystis sp. L7. Next base: position 343,835 of record QXJR01000019.1, on the reverse strand, counting down.
CTGTGAGGATGTCATGCAGTGTCCTCATATGCTTGAGTGCTTGCAGGAATTAGAAGCCAGTGCTGAAGACCCTGTCATCTCCACCGCTGTACTGGACCTCCTCAAGCTCCTTTGCAGGGGGTCACGCGCGTGCACCCGCGAGCTTTTACAAAAGGGGGTGCTATCCCATCTACTGAGACACACAATGCTCGAGTCTTCACGTGGGAACCATCTTCACACATGCGTTTATGATGTCTGGGCGCAAGCAGCAGCTTACGGATTTGAATTGATCAACAACGACCACTTGTTTCAAGTTGTGCAGAAGGATCTTGTTCTTGCGAGTGAGGATGTGGCAGATGAGCAGCTTGAAGCATGCACAGCTGTTTTCTGTATGCTTGAAGAAATGGCAACAGTCTTTCGTAACAAGGAAGAGTGGGATGATCGGGTAACCTGTGCTTCTCTCAAAGGAAACCTTACGATGGCAGCAGAGCATGCTTGCCTTGGGTTTCAAGATGAATGCTCACAGATTGTGTATGAGCCTGGAACTAAGCCTCTGTACCTTCTTGCTTTTGCAAGTGTTTGTCGGTTTATGGCATTGGTGCTTGATGACTCCTCCGCCGTAGATGACTCGCAGGTCATATTGGCAGGATCTCTTTCCCGAAGACTGGATGACATCCGAAAGATTGTGGGGAAATCTTTTTCTGAAAAAATATCTGCCAATGAAGAAGGACTTTTCCTGCTGATCGAACAATCGTTTGGGCAGCAGGCCGTAGACTCTTGCTCCAAGGGAGAGGCTCTGACCGAGTGCGCAGTTGCTTCCAGTGTGTGTCTTCATGCGACACTCTCTCTTCTGAATGTTTTAAAAGGCTTTGATGATGTGCTCGAATTTTTGCAGAAGGCACTTTTGCAGGCTTTCACTGCAAGCAACCTACTTTGCCCTGATTCAAGTTTTTCAATGGTAATGTGGACCCCTCCAGTAGCTGCTTACGAGCAAATGAGAAACCAACAGGTTTTACTTTTGTCAGACATTGCCCTAGCACTTCAGAGGGATCCCGGCACATCCAAGCAGGGCCAAGGAGGGATAAGCAGTGCCTTGGACAGGGAAAGACGTGTGCTTGAACAAGAAGGCCTCCTTACTTGTCTGGTATGCATGGTCCGTCCTGGTGAAGAAACAAGTGCACAGCACCTTCTTCGTGCATTTTTTTGCGAGCAAGCATTGCATCGCATGTTTGAGTGTGGGCACTCTAAACTACAGCAGTTTGCTGCTTCAGACTGTACTGCTACTAAGCTTGCCCTGGAAGGGAGCACTGAAGGTGGAAGCCAACAAATCCAAGATATCATGCCACAGCATTTCCTCCAATCAGACACTTCACTTCAGCGAACATCTGCAAATCTGATCAAACTGTATGAATACCTGTTCCTGGGGGAGCATTCCAGCAATATAGATACTCTGCTACTCCCTGCTGAAGGATCCTGTTTGCCACTTGGATTCACCTGGTTTCTTGAGCCCTTCAAACGAGTTGATGAACTACTCTTCGTGGAAGAAGAGGCAGGCATCAAAGTGGGTGAATCGGATCTTTGTGCAATGCTTCTCATCCACATGGCGCTTGAAAGCTCCTCGAACTGTTCCCTGCAGTATGTGCCAGGGGCCGAAAAGTTGGGTTTCCTTGCATTCTTGTTCGCATCTCAGCAAGATCTATTTCGGATCGATGCTGTGCGTGTTGTCATGGCTGCACTGTTGGACACCTACACCATGAATAGCTCGACCGAGAACAGCCAGGACTTAAGGAAACATCGTCAGGACAGCTCTTCTCCCACTTCTCAGTCACAGACAACTGGTGATTCTAGACAGGATTTTTGGCTGATGGCGACTGAAGTGACATCACTAGTGGAGCATTATTGTGCAGTTTCTTTTGGAGACAAGCTTTTTGGGCGCTTTCTAGCATACCATATGCAACGTCGAGCCCCCACCTCCGTCAGGATCAGTGTCTGGCAGGTTCTGGTCAACAACAGAGCACTTCATCTTCTGCCAAAGCTGTCTGAATGTGCAGGCAGTGGGTATGACTACTTGGCGTTACCAGATAAGTTTGATGTTAGGAACCCTGCTGGTCAAGCGAAGGATCAAGATGAGTTAATGCTCCTCGAGCTCTTTGTGGACATTCTTGGAGACCTGGACTTGTTCAAGCTCTCCATTGAAGAGATGGATTCTCCTATCACACTATGGATCATCCTTTATCAGCTGAGTGCTTATTTCTTTGGTGAGGGTTTTGCAGCCCGTCGGGGAGATGGGCAGCTAACCCAAACGGCTAGCTCCACGACTTTGTCTTCACGACAATGCCTTCTGAGGAGGGCAATCCAGGAGTGGAATGAGCATGCCTGGAATGTGGTGCTCCACTTTCCGCTTCAGCCATCTTTTTCTCCGCACATAGACTGTGAGCAAGCATGCCAAAGTTCATGGGGAATGGCAGGCCGGGAACAAAAACGTGACCTGCTGTTGCAGGCTTGCCAGGAGTGCAATGATTTGAAGGGAAAACTATCATTGTTGGGGATCTGATGGAAGGTCAGTAAATCTAAGTTGGGGGGAGGGGTCAATGATCGCTGTGCTGAGTTCATAGCCCCAATCCTGTCACCTGGTCTCTACCTTGCAACAGTGTGGTCAAAGCAAATAAAAATGAGTTTTGGGTGGCAATCTTTGCAGAGAACGCAGTTTTAGCTTCTCTTTCTGATAAGAAGATGAATTTTTGCCTTTTCGCATGGGCATGTATTGAACTTGGGGATATTGATTCTTCCAGGATTGCACTTTTTCTTCCACCGACTCCCACTGGCAGATTAGACATTGTAATAAGACCGTAGGAGCGGTTTCTTGTCCCTTTGAACGACATCCCCGACAGTGCACCGTTTGCCCGAGGAATTGGCCATCTTCGAAGCTGCACGTCAACACGTTTTCCACATCATTTGGCCGATGCGGATCCCGTTCCAACCCAAAGGTGGAATGCACCTCGCCATCCGGTAGACTTTTTCGTGTAGAACTTCACCCTTGGCCCACCATCGATGGAACGGACCTCACCATCCCACCATCCGACCGTTGCTGCATGACGAGTCCCTCCCCCTGCTGCTGTGTGTTCTCCCGCAACTGGGGCGGCCCTTGGATTCCGTGGTTGTGGGGTCACGATAAGGACCGTTCGTTTCGGGGCGAGGAGATCTTTATCCCACGAATGAGAGACGGTTTCCCATTTCGATCCGCACGAAAGGATTGTCTTTCCATCTGGTTCTTTCCCTCGGCATCCCTGCTCGCCCTTTTCGGGGACCTTTCTGGATCGGTCCACGGGCGACCCTGCCGTTGGATCCATCCAAACCGTCCTCCCCCATCAATCAGGGAGGCTCGTGTGGTGGTGTGTGATCCTCACACGCATCCAGGAGACCTTCGAGAGCGAAGCAGCGGCGTTCAACTTCGGCGTGAAGTAGAAGGAAATCTGCAGAACAAGCCATGTCTGACCTCGTCGAATCCCTCGTCTCCAACCTGGGTCTGGACTCCAAGGACAAAGCCGAAGCCTTGGCCGGCTGGGGGATTGGTTCCGTGCAGTTTGAGCTGAACAAAACGCCCAACGGTAGGCAACTCAACCGCAAGCTAGAATCATCCATACCGAATCTTCCCAAATGGAAAGCCAAATCCAATTCGATGCTCCCGAAGAACGGAAGAGTGCAGAAGAAGAAGGGTGGATTTACTTGCTCCTTCACATCGATTCTCCCCAAGAAAGCCGGTAAGAACCCTAACGGTAGCCTTGGGAATCCAATGGACGTCATGGGGGTGCTCAGCCAACTCGGTGTCGACAAAGGTAAAGCTACTTCCGTTCCAGGAACTTTCACCAGCTACTTCAAGGATACCCTCGATAAAGATACTTGCAGCGGGGTTCTTGCTTCCTTCTCCTTTAGCACTAAAACAGGCAGTTCGGGGTCCTTGGATCAGTTGAAAGAAAAGAAATCGGGGCTTCTCAACAGTTTGAGATCCCTCTCCGGTTCGCGTAAGGACTGAGCTGACTATAGATGGTCGATCCATCCTGCAGCAAGGCCCTACTGGGCCAATGCGTGTTGAGAACGTAGTTTCTGCTATTTTTTCCAGCTAGACTGTACCAAAGGATCCGTGTAAAGCCATTGGAGGGCAGGAAGCATGCACGTGCTTGTTGAGGTTGGAGAAAAAGAGTGGACACTGGCCATGCTAACTAAGTAGATCGGCCATCAATCATACCAGTAGAAATATATATTTATACTACACAAGGAACCTGCGCTCCCAAACGTGGCCCTCTCGGATGGAATCAACACTTACTAGAAACGTTAGTGGAATAAAATGCTATCAAGCATCAGCACCACTTTCAGTGCTGCCTCTACTGATGTCGCGTCTGAAGCAGGAGGAAACATCCTGCCCTACACCATGATGCTTCCGCAAACCTTCGACAAATTTATCGCACAAAGCAGGTGAGATAGAAACGTTGCATCTTCAAGTGGCATAAGTGTTTCTTTTTTATCGTCACAGCTAATGGAACTTCGCTGGTCCTGCTACAACATGTACCCGGCTGATGTCTGCTGCAACATGGGGAACGGAGTCTGGAAAGTTCAGCTCGATAAAAAATGTGACAGAATATTCTGCAGCTCACCCCATCATGGAGCAGAGTGGTTTTCTCTTGTCGCAAGCTTCCAGAATGGAATGCGATCTCTGATGCCCGCCCCACAACCATGCAGCACAGTGTCGATTGCTTGCCCTCTATCGACAACCAATACTGCAGTGCATCATCCAGGCCATTTTGCAAGCACCTTTTCAACATCGAACGCCACACTTGCAATATTTCTGCGCGAACCAGCATACCTATGTTTCCACAGCTAGTATCGTCCTACCACGTTGAATAGTATAACAATAGCCCACACCCTGGTAAGAAAGCCTCCCAAACAAAGGCTCTACCGCCTCTTGTCGGTGGCCTGGAACAGGCTCATTGAAAGTAGAAACTGCCCTTCAGGCACCAATGTGATCGGAACACTATGAACTGCACAAGCACAAACCAATTGACATGTGCCAAGGCTGGATGATCTACTTGGTGGGAGAGCACTTTTCGCCAACTAGTGTCCCGGTCCTTCGTTGCATTTCCTGTGCTGCTGCCAAAGATTATTAGGCCAAATCAGCAGCCTTAACAAAACCAATGACCCTTGGAATACCAGAAAAATCGGCCTTTTGCTGCAGAATGATAGATGGCAACTTTTCCTTTTGGAGAAAACAACTGCCCTCTTCCCGACAACCATGCCTGAGCTTGCCCAGCCACCGAACCTGCAAAACTTTGCTTGCCAATTCCACAAAGGAGCGTAATCAGCAGTGCTTCGAATGCAACAGCAGGAAGCTCATAAACTGGCAAGGCAGATACCTATATAGCGGGAGCGGAAAGACAAACTTCGACGATGATCGTCAAGCACACGGACCAGAATAAGCTACATACCATCAGGTGCAGGAGGGTCCATGCCCAAAAATACATTGTGCACGAACTCCTGCTGAAACTGCTGGCTCTTGTGCTTGCATCAAGGAATCAAGTGCAGTTCGAGCACGATGATTGCTGGAGGCAGAAAACGTGGCAATGTATGACAAGTACAGGATGGATGCGCTTGACAGCAGCATCCAGTCCATTTTTCCTGCGCATTGGTTGCTGCAAAGTGCTAGGTGCAGTGTGCCTTCTGATTCGATGCAACCGACGTGGGATTAGAGACCATGCACAGTTTCGTCCAGTTTGATCCACAACGGTGCAGTGTGCCTTACATTTCCTATTCTTGATCGTCATCCCGCATCATCCGGCAGTTGGACATCCTTCCTTGAAACCTTCCTTGCTCCTTGCCATCCCTTATGCGCTTTCGGATTCCATCAAACGATGCTGAGGCCTGCTTTTCCTGCGTCCGCGACCTCTTGGGATCCTTCCCCTTCGTTTGCCATTGCTGCCCGCTGTTCTGTCGGTACTTCGTCCTTGGATTCCATCCGATCTCCTTCGACGTCCAGCTCCACGTTTCTACCGGTGAGAGGCATCCAACAATGGATGCTGTTGCATCGTGTGCGCGTTGCAAGGCGGCTCGCCGCGCCAACCTTTCGATGCCACGTCGGATGGCTCCGACACGTCGGCGAAGATGCAACCGCCCCTGGAGCAATTCGGGGACCTGAAGGATGGGGCATCCTTCGTTGGGATCTAAAGGGGGATTTTCGAGGAGATCGAGGCGAAGGACCGTTTCGGAGGCGGTCTTTCGTCCATCCCTCGGGTTTCCTTCGGCCTCGTCCGAGGCCCCCGTCCGAGGATTTCCCCCCCGGGACGGGGGGTGATTCCGTCTCTCGGGCCACGTGTCGCTTACCATTCGACTTAACTCAGGCCCCCTCTGTGTTTCTCTGGGCCCGATCCTGGCTTCATTCCAGAGTTAAGTCCCTCCAGCCCTATCCTCTGCTGGGTTGTGGGGGGACGGTTGATCTCGGTGGACCTTCCAGAAGGATTCGGAACGACACCCAAAGCACGACACGTGCTTCGCAAACACAAACGAAGCACGAGCCGCACAGAAAGGAACGCACCATGTCGGACCTGCTCGAAACGCTGAAGGCGAAGCTGGGCTTGGACTCGCCAGACAAGGCCGAAGCCATGGCAGGCTGGGGAGTGGGCTCCGTGCAAGAGGAGCTCAAGAAAGTGCCGAGTGGGAAAGAACTCAGCAAAAAGGTGGGAGCGTCCATGCCGGACCTGGACAAGTGGAAGAAGAAGGCTAAGGACATGCTAGGTGACGAGAAAGAGGGGGAGAAGGAGAAAAAAGGAGGCCTTGCCGGCCTCATGTCGATGTTCACGCCGAAGAAAAAAGAGGACAAGGGACCCTCGGGGAGCATCGCCAACCCCCTTGACATCATGGGAGTGCTTGAAAAGCTCGGAGTCGATAAAGAAAAGGCATCCTCGGTCCCGAGCATCTTCTCCGGGTACCTCTCCAGCGTGCTCGACAGCGACACCATGGAGAAAGTGAAGAGCTCGCTTCCGTTCTTCGGATCTGGTAACAGCGGGCCAGGCGTGGTGGAGCAGGTCCAAGAGAAGGCCTCGGAAGCCATGGAAGGGGCCAAGGATATGCTGGGCAAAGGCAAGAAGAAGTGAACGGGTGGATTCAGCTTCTTGTCGGGTCAGGGTTGCAATCCATGGATCCTCTGAAGGGCGGGGGAAGGCGATGCTGGGCACGAGCAGTTGGCCTCTGTCACTTCCCCTGACTGTACCAGGATCTTTTCCTGCTTGCTTCTAATCGTTTGACTCGATGGCATGAGGATCCGTACGTTGTTGGCTGAACGTTCGCGTCCGTCCCGTATCGATTGCGAATCTCCTCTTTGTTTTGTTGTAGGAATGCATGTTGGTTTTGGTTGGAACGAAACACCTTTGATCTATACGTCATCCTCCTCCACTTCTCTAGCGGATCCACTCTGTACACCAACTTGCTGCTCTTCTCCTCCATCGATGCCTGGGTTCCACGTGGATTTGGTGGTGGAAGGTCCAGCTGTCTCCTCTCGCACACCTCGTTCGAGGGTCTCGCTTCGAACCGACGTCGAAAGGGAACGAGGTGCGGGTTCGAACCCGAAAGAAACGGGGTTGAAAGGGAGACGAACCCGAATCCATCCCTTTGGGAGGACGTCGGCCAATCCGCGCATTCGAGGCGCCATGGCGGCGGCTATGGCGGCGGCGCGCGCACGTCGCGAGGGAACGTGGCCTCCAGGACCGCGGGAAGGGTCGGAAGACGAAGCACGGAGGTTCCTGGGCGGACAGAGGGCGCGTGCGGATCCGCAGGGAGCGATGGCCAAGGAAAAACACCTCGCCATGCAGGTGTCGGCGCTGCAGATGCGCGCGGAAAACCTGGCTTCGGCGCTGCTGGAGATGCGAGAACAGAGGGACGAGTACCTCAGGGAGCTGTGTGACGTGAAAAAACAAGCGCAGGAGGAAACGGAGGTGTCGACGGATGCGTCGGCGAGGGTGGAAGCTGCAGTGGAGCGGGCGCTGGGACGTCGGAATGGAACCATTCAACTCCACGGCGGATGGAGCACGGCGATGCAACGGGCCAAAGAAGACGTGGCGAGAAAGACGGAAGCACTCGAAAGAAGCTGGGCCAGGCTGCTGGTAGCCAGCGCCGTGGAAGCCACCGAATGTGCCGAAGCAGCCAACACGATCGTCCAAAGGACCATTCGAAAAGCAGTAGAAAACGAAAGGAAAGCGATCGAGAGGGAAAGAAGCATGGCCGTGCATAACGTCGTCTACAGATCCATGTATAGCGTACTTGGTCAGGAGGCTGCCGTAACCATCAGCCACAGAGCCGTGCAATCAGCCATCCTCAAGGATCGAAGGAGAAGAGAAAGACACGAGGAAATTTGGAGGAAGGAAGCAGGCAGAGCCGCAAAACAAATCGCTAGCACTGCAATCGGGAAGGAAGTGTGGGCGTGCCCAGTGAGGCAGTGTGCAGACAATGCAGTGTGGCGTGTGGTGGCCGACCATCGAACCCCCGAGGTGGTGGAACGCATCATTGCCAACGTGCTCATGAGGGATACATTGGAGTGTAGGCTAGCTGCTAGGAAGATTGCAGATAGGATTTTCAGGGATGTGCTCTGGGGTGCTCAAGTTGACAAGTACGCTCCACTGGTGGCGCACCAGGCTGTCAAGGCGGTGGTCATGAAAGACAAGAGAGAATGTCTCAGTGCATCCCGAACTATTGCTGGAACGAGCATTTCGAATGCCACTTGGAATGCAGAAGCAGAAATAGCTTCCTTCTACCTTGCCAGCAGAGCTTGCAACGGTGCTATAGAACTGGAATTGCAAGCATGCTCTTCGCTCTCTAGAACCATCACAGCGACTGCTATTCAACATGCCATCTGGAACTGTCCGGTTCGTCGACTTGTGCTGGGAGCACTTGACTCTGCCCTGTGCTGGGAAGCAGCAGCCATCATTACAGAAACTGCGCGCATCATGGCTTTGAATCATTGCCCAGTGAGGAAGATAGCCATATCAGCGTGCGAAGCTCCTGTGATAAGGGAGAAAGCGGCTTTGATGTCGAATCAGCTGATCAATCAGGCTGTCGAAGCTGATTCAAGGGAGTGTGCACAGTATGCAAGAGCACTAGCAAAGGGCACGATTTCGAAGCTTGTGCAGAGGGAAAGGGTCGAGAGAGAAAAAGCACGGGCAGCAAGGGAAGCTGCGCGGAAGGAAAAGCACAAACGAGAGCAACAAGCTGCCGCTGCGCGACAACAGCGAGAGGCACAGCTTCGGCGGGCGGGGGTGTATGGGAAGGGCAAAGTTGCAAGGGCATCTGGGGTGGTGCCAGAACGTCGGTCTTCCGGCGGCAAAGGTTCTCATCTTGTGCGCAACATCAGCGCAGCCATAGGCGTGGGCGCCGGTACTGCAGCAATGGTTCTCACAAAGGTTGTGAGAGCCAACCAACCGAAAGCATTGCAGATGCATTGCAAGTCCTTCCGTGTCTTGAAGCAGGACGAGGAGCTTGTACGTGCAAGGAAGCGCACACTTGACGAAGTGCTGTCGGAGGAGTTTGGGCTGTAAAATGCATGTTTTATTAAGGGTGTATACACAATACGAAACGCTACTTCTGATTCCTGGTGTTGTGGTGGTCATGCACTTGTCCAGAACAAGGGCCAAGTGGCAGAGGTCACATGGATCCTATGGTTTTTGAAACCACCATCATCACGGACCACCGGTAGGTCTGGGTGCGTTCTCCACTCACCATCTACGATGAACTTGTACTCGAACGATCCCGCAGGCAGTGGCACCTGTACTTGGAAGTCTCCCATGGTGTTCCTGGTCATAGGCAAGAAGTTCCCCCATGAACCCAGCACTTCTCCGGTGAGCAACACTTCCTTGGGTGGCACTCGACCAAATTCAAGTTCCCAGGTGAAGGTGATCCTGTGCAGCTTTCTCATGGAACCGTACGATTCTGGCCGGAAGTCTTGTGGCAATCGTTGCACCGTGCAACGTGGTACGGCGTTTTCGACCACCGCCTGTCGGAGCTGTTCCATGCGCATGGGTGCTCGGCTGGCAGGGAATCCTTCCGCTGGCTTGCCGAAAGGGGTTCCAGCTCCGTTGTAAAATTGGAAGTACGGCAAAGCAGTCACGCCTGCAAATTTGCAGAGTTTCTTGAAGTTGTCGAACGGCACGCGAACGAAGAGTGTCTCTGGCGACTCGCGCATCAGGTCCACCACTTTGGCGTGCATGGACTTGCAGGCCGGGCACCAGTGTCCGTAGAACTCCACCACGACGGGCGTGGGACACACGGGATTCGCGTTGCATGCGCCGAACACGGCTCGGAGGTGATCGTCGCTCTCCACGTCCACCACGTTGCGCAAGTCTTCGGTGCCGACGGTCCACCACTCGTCCGTCGCCTCGACCGCTCCCAGGCGTTCCTGCAGCGAAACGCGTGCCACGTGTCTCCTGCGTGTCCTGGAAACGCCAGGGAACCTGAAAGTGCTTCCCAATCGTGGTCCAGGTGCTGCGACGCGCGCCATCTTCGCCAACAGAGGCGCGCGCGCTGCTCTTCGTCGTGGAAAAAAGAGGTCCCTCGAGTCCAACCCCTCCAACCTGGAAGATATCGATTGTCGATCGAAACCTGTGGGAAGGTGATATCGATGGAAAGGAACAAAACATCGAGATCTCGAGAAGGGAGGGGTAGGGCTGACGGAAGGACCAGGGACCAGGGTGCCCCCATCCCCCAGGTGAGGATTTATTTCCCTGGCTTCTTGGACTTCTTGGATTGCTTGGCGCTCTGCTTGATCTTCTGCAAGCCAGGCATGCTCAGCTGAACGTTGCCAATCATGCCCTGCACCAGCTCCGGGTCCGTGACCGCACGCATGAGCTCCTTCTCCCGCGGGGTGGCCTCCGAACCACGCATCAACACGTCCCGGGCCAACTTTGCTGCCTTGCCTTTCTTCTGAGACCCCGGGGTAAGCTTCACCTTGAACTTGAACGCAGTCATGCTACTGTAAGGTCCGCAGAAAGGGATGCAGTAAAGCAGCACGTCCTCTGGTTTCGGACATGCGGTCAACGTGTCGATTTCTGTCATCCTCTCCTTGTCATCAGCATCCAGAAGCTTCACGTTCTCTTCCGCCAAAATTGCCTCCACTTCAGACTTCTCCTCCTCCTTCTCTTTTCTGGCCCTTGCCTTACGTTGCGCCCTTGTCTCGTAATGCATGGGGTCCTCGAAACCAAGATGCTGCAGTTGATCACGCACCTCCTCTGGGACTGGGCCACGGAGGGGCGCTTCTGGTTCTGCAGTTTCTTTTTTGCTCTTCTCTGCATTCTCCCTCTTTCCCTGGGGCTGAAGGATCTCCATCGCAATGCGCCTTTCTTCTTCGTCCTGCTCTGCATACTTGTCTCTCAACTTCTTCATCTTTCCCTTCTTCCCTCGCACTTGCTTTTCCTGAGGCCCATCATCACCCTGAACCTCAGGACTTGCTGTGTGGGCCCCATCTTCTTGGGTCGAACGTTCTGTATGATCTGATGTGTCCATGTCGCCAATCAACTGACCATCCGGGGTCATCTGCAGCTTGCCCTTCTTCAAAAGCCTCCGCTCTTTCGCAGTCAGCCTTCTTCTAACAGATGAGTCCTTGGTCTCCCCATTACCTTCCGTTTTATGCTCATGTTGCTCTTGAGGGGTGTCGTTGCCCCCTTCAAGACTGCTGTCGTGAATTGCCTCAGGTTCAAGCAGGGCATTGACATTGGAGTCTTTGGGGTCTTTTGATTCAGTAGTACTGTTTGCTCCTGCAACCTCCTCGCCAAGCCCATTCTCCACTGGGGAATCATCTTCAGGTGCGCTTTGCTTTGCTCTTTCAACCTCCGATTCCCGGCCATCTGCCGTATCAGCAGACCGCGAAGGAGCTTCGGTCCCTCGTACCTGGCGTTCTCCAATGTGATTGGCTACAGACTGCTCATCCAATCTAAAAAGGAATCCAAATCCCATCACCAGGGGTGTTGGTGGCAGGTAGTTTTTCTTACCCCGAATCATGAAGGATCCGGTTGTCAAATATTCTCCAGTAGGTGCTGTTTTGCTGACCTGATGATGATACACCCACCATGCACTTGTGACGACTTTAGCATCCCAAGCTTGGCTTCGGCATATACAGAATGTACCTGCTTGACCTAAGCTGAGTGGCGGGACTTCCAAACCCTCCGCAGATCTTGAATTTTTTATGATGCAGGTAGAAGCACCATGTAAATCTGCATGTAGGTAGAGATCCCCTTTCCTAAAGTACCTTTTCACCAATAGCTCGTTCTGTTGGGCATCTCGTCCTGAGAGCACGAGAAAGTTTTCTGAAGTAATGAACCAGTTAAACTTCTCAAACCAATGCACCTTGCGCATGAGCTGGATAGATGCTGTGCGTTTTGCAGATGCCAAATGCTCCTTTGCTTTTTCCTCTGCAGCTTGCAACGCCTTGCCGCTGGAGGCGAGAGTTTTCTCTTGCTTGGCAACCCTGGCTTTCTTGTGCCCATAGAAGGCAGTGGCATTCGCATGGGCGTTCATGGACAAGTCCACTTCTACTTTCTCGGCAGGTCGCGCCATTTCTTCTTCATCCGCGTCATCAAGCGTGTTGCTCAGGATAAGGGTGACCTGGTTTTTCTCCAACTGTAGAGAATGGATCAAAGCTGCTACTGGATTACCTGCGGCCTGTTCATCTTTGATCAGCGACTTGATTTCTGTCCATGGCATACCCGCTTTCAGCACATCATTCACCGCATTGATGGCTGCATCCACATCATCTAGGCAGTACTCTATCATTTGGGCTTTTCTTGTGGCAATACTTGCCTCCTTCGAAAGGTTGTCCACTCGGGTGGAGTGGTCTTTCTTGACTTTTGTAAGCTTGGACATGGCCTGACTCTTTATTTGCGCATTTGCGACATCCGCTTTTTGGCTCTCAATGCTGCTGAAATAATCGTCCAGGCATGTGTCGAAAAGGTCAAAATCCACGTGGTCTTTTCCTCGATACTGCGCAAAGAGAAATGGGCAAAAGTCATCATTCAATGGCTTAGACCCTTTTTGGGACTTTGTGAGGATGTATCCTTTGGGTGCACTGGTCTTGATGTCCTGGAGCCAAGCCTCGAAAGATTTGATCGCCTGGAAAAGACTTTGTAGCTGTCCGTCTCCCAAGGCCTCAGTCGAGCTCATTACAGTGCTCGCTGGAAGCCCTGCTTCGACCACACAATGCTCGCATACAGTGGGCCCGTACGGAACCAACTTGCTCAGTTTGTCTTTCAGCCTAGTTTTCTTCCCGTTGCCTTCTCCTGGCAAGTTTTCTCCTCCCAAGTCAAAGAAGTCACGTAATACGTTCCACTCCAACGGTACAAGCCGGCGAATCAAATGAAGTGGATAGGGCCGATTGGCCATGATTGCCACCCCTTTGTCATCATCGCGGTGTGACCGCAGCAGGGTGAGTACATGATAATTGGCATCTGCCAGGACGATGTTTCCATGGGCGAATACTTCGAGGATGAGATGGTGGGCTACCTCTCCTGTACCGAATTGGATGTCGACCACGCGATCCACTCCCATCTGTTTGATGAACTCGATCCGTTTGGTGCGTATGTGCTTCCTCAGCTTGAGTGTGAAGTTGGAAGGCGTGTCGCTTTTCTCTCGAGCAAACTTGGTGGTGTGGAATCGGATCCCACTCTCCAGGATCAGAAACGCCTTTTCAGATTCTCCGGTCTCTCCACCGCTCCTAGAGAGCTTCAGCATGTAGGTCTACGTCCGCGTGTTCGTACCCACACGAGCTGGTCAGCGTTTCCATTCGCCTCTGCGTGCGAGCCACAGCTCGCTCACCTGCCGTCGCTTCGCGTTCCCTTTTCTCGCCGCTCACCTTGGCATTGAGGTCGTACACGTTGGACACACGCATGCCTTCGATCCGAGGTGCCACGCAGGCCGCCTCGGCCGCGATATCGGCGCTGTTCATGCGCTGTTTCATCGTGTCGATGGACGATGCGCCGACGCAATGCCCACGTCGAGACGTCGGTTAACTCTTTCCGTTAACCCGAGGTGCCCCCCTCCAAGCCCCAACGAAAAAGGGAAACTTAACATCCCGAAACTTCCGAAGAGCACGTCCCGGAGGCCTCTGAGTTAACCTCGCATTCGGAGGTTAATTCGATGTCGATGAATGGGAACAGGCAGAAACCGAAAGGGGTCCAAGATTTGACCATTGTGGGGGACCCCAAGTTGGACCACTCATCCAATGCACACTTTCGAAACCACCGTGCCTTCTATACTCGGGAGGGAAAGTGCGGAAAGGATTGGAGAAGAAGACACGTGCCAGAATTGGTTGAAGCCTCAGGCATAACGTTCTCGCTCGAGATGGAGGGGACCAGTACGAAAAAAGGCACCTGCTCCACGGATGGCATTTGGAGATGGGCTATACACCGCAGCACGAAGGCGCTTGAATTCATTCAAGCATATCTTACTGGTCAAGTATGGGTTCGAACTCCAAGTGGATACAGCAGGGATGAGAAGCAAGTCAAAGCATGCAACTACCAGGACGAAGACTGCCATCCCGCTCCCATGTCATCAAGATCATCAACCATGATTTCAAAGTGGCGCTCTCTCAAACTGCAGTGCATCCCTGATGAAAAAAAGGTCAAGCGCCAGCTTAGAGATTCCTTGATCGACCGATATCCTGAAAAGTGATAGTAGATACCCTCAAAAGGAAGTCTGCATGACAATTTGTATCGGAGGAAAGTCTAGCCATGGCTTTGGAGACTCCCACGTACGACTTGGCTCCGCCATGCATACTGCTGCAGATGGATTGCGTCAGAGCAGTTCCTTTCTCGTATTTATCGTTCTCTTTTCACCAACCTACAATCAGAGAGCATGCCGTTCAAATTACTTTACATATACAACAGGAGGGTCTCCCTTCTGACCCACATCTGCAAGAACGAGATGATCCAACGACTATGGACAGAGGTGCTTAAATTAGCTCTCAAGTGCCAGATCTCAAAATCCCAGCAATTGAAGCGGCCAAGAGGCATCCCGTAAGTGCGTTTTGAGGGGTAAAAACTGGCCAACAGATAGAGCCAACCCCAGGGCTACAAGGAACACATGCCCCCATGTCGAACGCTTTGAACCGCTCCCGTTGATCCACCCATCACGCAGATGAACAGATACTGGAAAGAGAAACAATAGCAAGAACCCGCCGGTAGCACTTGCATATCGCATGATGCTACCAATGCCGACATTGCCAATGATACAACCAAAGCCAAGCAACAGCAGTGCAGCATTCAACATCACTATGATCCAGAAAGGGGTCTGGGTACCGTGAAAGGCTACCCCTAGCATCTGTCTACGTGCTATATACAATAGCAATGGGAGCACGGTTACCAGCTGCAAACCCATGGCAACCCTGGCAGAGAAAGCATAAGGCTGGTCGGTTTCAAAAGCAGAGAGAAAATTCGCCCCGTCCCGATAGCCGTGCTTGCTCAGCCTCAAGCGTATAAAGTCCAGGGAGTATTGACCTAGCAAACCTGGCAATCCATAGGTGATAGCAGCGAGAATGTAAGCAACGAAAAGACACCTTCCCCTCTGTACAGTGTGGTGTGCTGTCTTCAGCACCGGAAGGATGGCATGGTGTATGAAGAAGGTCCCTACCAGGATGCCTCCCATCCTGGGGAAACTGGGAGAGATCCATGTGACTGCCAAAGGTTGGGGTGCAACGGGACCGACAATCACTGACTGCACGATAATGAACACGATCAGGTACATGATCGACAGCACCCCGAAGCTGTTGATCTTGATGAGCGTGGTGGCGTGTTTCACCAAGGAGAGGCCAAACAGGACGAGGGTAAGAATGATTCCAGCTTTCGGCCTGGACCAGCATGAAAAGTCTAACGTCATGCATTGTTTCGTTGCCACTTCTTCGACAGGTTTGGTGCTGCTACCGTGCACAAAATCATGCAGCCCCATCGCCGATTGATAGACGCAGTCGGTTGCCATTACGTCGTATGCCAGAAACACTCCCATGACTAGCAGCGCTACCACGACGGACACACATACCTGACCTTTCCTGCCGAAGTACTTCAGCGCCACCAGTGAGATGTCGTCGTAGTTTCGACCGTGGCGATAGAGGAGGTAGGCCGTGTACGCACACACGCAGGCGATGGAGATGGTGAGCAGGACACCGGCGACGCATCCTGCTTCGGCGAAGCTCCACGGCAGCATGAGCAGTCCTCCACCCACCATGGTGTTCCACAGGCTGAACACGATGGAAACGGCGCCCCTGCCACGATGGTTCGCCTCGTTCGCGCTTGCGTTTCGCAACAGCGGCACTTCTTCGTCCGGTTCCAGTGGTTCGTCGCTGTTTCTCGGTTTTTCGAGGCACAGGAGGGCCTCCACCAGCTCCTCTCCGGCCGTGTACAGATCTGCTGCATGTACGCTGTCGTCTGTAGCCTCGAAATTCAATCTTCTCGCCGTGTGCGACGCGTGCGACGACGCCATAACCGACGCCATCGTCGCACCAACCGTCCTCGCGGTTTCGTCGGGATCCCTCTCCAACTATCCGTTCCCAATCGAACCCGAAAGCACGCCCGATCGAACCGAGGAGATCTCCCTTGGAACCAAGGGATCCGAAAAGGGACCAGGGCTCCACACCCGCCCCTCCGCAGGGTGGGAGAGCCGTCTGAGTTCCTCCATCGATTGTTGGCGGTGAATCGGCAGAGGTCGAGGAATTGAGCGTGTGTGGGTTCCTGTGGCCTTCTGGGTCGATGGACGGGTGCATCCTGCAAAGCAAATCCACGCATTTGCATGTGCGCATGGCTACTGTTGTTCGTGCCATCGTCCAAACGAGGGATGCCCACACCCCATGCGTCCGTGAGATCCACGAGCGAGGTCTTCCCGTGCAGGCCCGCACCGTGTCCACCTGGTCCATCCAATGCGACGAGGCCCTGTTCCGTTGCGTCGGTTCGCCTCGGCGTTGCATCGCTTGTCTATCGATTCGCACGTGCATCGTCACGATTGGCATCGGTCCCATGCACCCCAATTCCGGCATTCGAAGGGACACCCGCCGCTCCCGTTCCGCCTTCACAACCTCCTCGACCGGAGGGAACGGTGAACGGAGGCGTGCTTGCCTGCATCTTGTGTCCATCCTCGGCTCCTTGTTCCACACCTAGGACGCGCGGGGATGTGCGCCATCTCGTGCACGTCCAACGCACGCGGTGGGTGGACCTCCTTCCCTCCCCTCTTCGAGAAGAAACTCCCTCGACGTCCCGGGGGAGGGGGAAAGAGTCCGACCTTGTCCCGGTTCGTAAACTCGAACGAAGTTAACCTCGATCGGACGTGCTGCGCTTCGCGCGCATCGCGGATCGCGCACTTCGACGATGTCGCTTCGAGAGCTCGCGAGCGGAAACGGTGCCTGCGTGGAGGAAGGAGGTGCGTCTTCCTCCAATCCAGCCTCCAGGTTCGCAGACGCGGTGCTGGGCGGAAGGACGGCCGACAAGGCGCAGCGAAGGACGCAGCAGGTGCGCCGAAAACGAAGAAGCACGA
The DNA here is from genome assembly GCA_020975725.1 of Picocystis sp. L7. Taxonomy (NCBI): domain Eukaryota; kingdom Viridiplantae; phylum Chlorophyta; class Picocystophyceae; order Picocystales; family Picocystaceae; genus Picocystis; species Picocystis sp. L7. Next base: position 326,315 of record QXJR01000019.1, on the reverse strand, counting down.
AGCAACGCCTGACGAAAGCGATGCAAGAGAGAACCAGCAGAGGTGGTGCGACGAATGTGGAACCGTTCCGACGAGCGGACGAACGGGGAAGAAGAACGAGCCAGGGAGTCGTCCGGAACGGAGCGGAACGGTCTCGGCTGAAAAAAAAAAAGACGCCAAGAGCCACGGGACGCAAGCCGAGCTTTGCCGAAGCACCTGCTCCTTTCGTGCGATTTCTCGTCAACGACGAAGACGACACGCAATGTACGGGGTGTGAAGGTGAAGAGAGAAAGAGCCACACTGACCAGGATGCGGACGCCGTACCTGTACCGTGCAGCTTCCTGGATTGGAACAACACGAACAGGCATTGCGACCACCACAGGCTAAAGATGCCAGGGGATTGATGCAAGCCCCTCGTATTGCTGTTCCAGGCTTCGAAAGAGAGGATCCACAGGTGCGCACCTCGAAGATTCACGATCAGAAACATGTCCTCAATCGACTCTTGGTACTGCTGCATGGTTGGCAAGATACCACCAGGCACACTGCAAGGAGGTTCCCGAGGCAGCAACCCCCTAGGACGAGTTGAAGCACCTGAGGCTCACATGCAATTGTTTCGTTTCTACTCGCGTGCGAATTAAAGCTACACGAGCGTTACGTCGAAGAGTTTCTTGGCGGCAGCCAACAACGCACAGGCACCGTAGACCATAGAGCCTTCGATCCCACTTCTGCTGCAGCACATGATGGTGCCCGTCAAGTCGAAGCAAGACACAGAATTGGGCCTGCGTCGCCTTTTCCTGCCCTCCCCTCTTTTTTGCACTCCTTCTTTGATGAGAGGCAGCAGTTCTTACCTGTAGAGTTTCCTGACATGGGCTTTACTCCCTTGGAGAAGATGAAAATCAGAGAAAGGTCGAGGGTTTTGGGCCGACATCTCTTTGCTGACCGAGATCCAAACTATGTGGCCGAGCGATTGAAGATCCTGATGGGTGCACTGCAAATCGAACCGAATCTGGGCCAGAATGGCTCCATGCAATATCCAATAGCAGGAGATGCAGCTGCAGCTGGTCGTATTGCAGCCTCTAGAGGGTGGGCAAATGAGTTTGAGAAATCTGAAGATGCTTCCACTCACTGGGCTCATGAGTTCAGAGATGGACGCCATATGCAGGCACCCACCTGGGCTGGAGAGTTCTTGCACCAGACATCCCCGTCTGGCTGGGCAGAGGAGTATACTGGTGCTAGGCACAACCCCCAAGCGTTTCGTTCAGAGCAGTCGTTACAGGAGGTATCACATCAAGCAAGGACCGTCGTGCAAGAACACTCTCGGGCGATTGCAGATACGCTAGCATCCAGCACGGACCCTCGCATGCACAACAGCCAGTTCCTCCAGTTTATCTCGAAAATGAGCAGAGGGGGCATTGATATGGAAGGCAATGAAAGGGTGGGACAGGATATAGGAAATGCTCTTGCAGCAGATGCTTGGGCCAGAGAATTTGAACCAGGGCGATCAGGTGCTTGGGCCAACGAATTTAAGGGTCGAGGTGAAAGATGGGCTGCTGAATTCGATGCTGGAGAGGGCCTTCCAACTCATGCGAACTGGGCTGCTGAATTTGGCCAGAATACGTCAAGGGTGCCAGTTGGAACAGGAGAGCAATGGGCCAATGAGTTCTTGCAGCACCTGGACCAGCAACCAGGTCCGGACATGGCGGGGGTTGCGGCCTCCTATCGCTTTGCAGAGAGCAACCCTTACGTTAGCAATGCTTCTCCGCTAGAAGAAGGGAAGCGATTGTTTCGTGAGGGGATATTGAATGAGTCCATTCTGGCTCTCGAGGCTGCATGCAAGAGAAGCCAAAGTTCAGAAGCGTGGCGGTTGCTGGGCAACGTGCATGCAGAGAACGACGATGACGAGCAGGCGATCGCGGCGTTGGCAAATGCACTTCAATCGGATCCGCACGACTTGGAGGTGATGCTTTCGCTTGGGGTGAGCCACACCAACGAGTTGGATCAGACGCAGGCGCTTTCTTTCCTGAACGGATGGTTGGAGCACCATCCCCAATACCGTTATGTGGCAAAGACGCGGCCTCCAGAATTCGAGGACGAGAGCCAGCGCCTCCGCCTGACGATTCAGGGTTTCATGCGTGTATCATCGGAGCACCCAGGGGATGCAGACGTGCACGAGGCGTTGGGTGTCCTATACAACCTGTCTCGTGACTTCGACCGCGCGATCGAGGAGTTTCGGGAGGCTTTACGTCTGCGTCCATCGGACTATTCCTTGTGGAACAAGATCGGTGCTTCGCAGGCGAACAGCTCGCGTAGCCGCGAGGCCATCCACTCGTACCGCCGTGCGTTGGAGTTGAAGCCGAACTACGTCCGTGCTTGGTCCAACATGGGCATATCGTACGCCAATTTGGGCGACCACGCTTCCAGCGCACGGTATTACGTGCGTGCGTTGCAGCTCCATCCTCGTTCCACGAGCGCTTGGGGGTACCTTCGCATGTCCTTGGCTTGTTTGGGACGCCATGCCGACCTCGTCCACGTGGACGGACGCCATCTGGCACCTTTGGTGTCGGCCTATCCATTGACCACGTGATCGGTGTAGCTTGGTCGATGGTGCTTTCATGCATCGCTCCACCGTGGCACGTGACGGATGGGCATGGGTCTTTCCAAGGGTGGAATCGATGCGACGCGTGTGCCGCTGGTTCGTTCTTGCACCACCTTTCCTCTGTCCATCCGTCCCTCGCCTGCTTTCATCGTCCCATCCCGATGTCGTCGTGTTTCTCTCCCGCATGCACGTCTTCCTCGTCCAGGTCCACGCCGTGCGCATCGACAACCGCGTTCGACGCGTCCACGTGGATCCATCCTTTTCGAAAACCCGTCTGAACCCGAGGGACGGTCCGATGCCTCCTTCTAATCCTTCCTTTTACACCGGGACTCGAACCGACGGTCCGGCCCATGACTGGATTTGCAGGGACTTCCGCTCCATCTACCTCCTCCCTTCCAGGCTGGCACGAGATGGGATGTTCCTCCTTGCTCGGTGTGTCCACGCCTGAATGTCCTCGGGCTTGGTCCGTACGGCACTGGATCGTCGTGTCCATCCCACAGTTCCCAGCCCATCCGCTTCCTGGACGCGGGATTCGCCTCCCACGCTCCTCGGTGAACCGTCGGAGGCCATGTCATGCGAGGTCCGACCCATGCCTTCTTCTCCATGGATGGGTGGATCTTATCCGACCGTCTCTCCAGCATCGCAACCGCACGTGCACGAGATTCCAGCACGCCACCGCCTCCATCGGATGCCCCTTCGGATCCATCCATCCCGTTGGTGAACTTCGACCTTAATCTCCATCCCGTGGGCAGGGGGGGCGGTACGGCTCGACCGATCACGTGGACCCTCCCACGTGATCGATCCCCCCGTTTCCCACCCGGGGAGGATCGCCAACGGTCGAAGGAAGTTAACCACCGAGTTCACGAAGGTGGTGGTTCCTCGCGTCGGCGACGAAGCAACCGCCGCCGCGCGGCGGCATGAACCGCCGCGCGGACGCCAACCAGGACACGCGTGGGAGGAACGCGGAGGGAGAGGCCGAGAGGACCCCCACGGTGCGTGGAAACGGGGGGGGAGAGAAAGAGAGAGAGGAAGAGGAAAGGGAAAGGGAGAAGAGGAGGTCGACGCAACCCAACGTGGAGGGAAGTCGAGCACACGTGCTCGAGGCGTAGAGCGAGCTTCGTAAGACACCTGCTGACCGTGCGAGACGTTCGTGATGGCCTGCGACGGCGTGTGTCTCACGCGTGCACCACGGAACGCCGCGACGGGATCCGTCGCCGATGACGGTTGGACACACGCTGGACGGACCAACCGACGCGGTACAGGCGGATCCTACGTCCTTGGGACCTGCACCTGTGGCCTACAACGGCATGGCACACGGTCCATATGGCATGCAGTACGGGTATCCGGGAGGAGTGGGACCGTATCCACCTTACAACATGCCTGGGATGAACTCGTACTGGGCGTACTACCGTGGATTGCCGTCCAATGGAGCCGTGGATAGGAACGAACCCAACGCCAGCAACGTAGAAGGTGACAAGCCTGCTTTCGAGGCACAGAAAACTCAAGAACACGACCAAGAGAAGGACCTGAAAATCGAGAGGCGAAAGCAAGCCAACAGGGAATCGGCGAGGCGCTCCAAGCAGCGTCGGAAGGAAGAGAGCGAAGCACTACAACGGAAGGCTCAGCTGCTATTGGACGAGCAAGACAAGCTCAAGGCCGAACTAGAGACGGTCAAGGGACAACTGGAGAAGCTCTCCCGAGAAAACACGCTTCTCATGACGGAAGTGAGCAGCTACGAGGAGCCAGAACCCAAGCCCACGGGGTAGATTTGTTCACCTTTGCACCGCAGGCAGACTCCACTGTGCCTGGACAATCGATCGCGGACTGTACCAGTCCTGCATTCACCATGCACCGCTTCTTGCAAGCGACGAGGTTCGTGGGACATATTCCATGTGTTCCCTCTTCCTCTTCCCAGGCGCGATTCGCCACGTGTCCATTGTTTTCGAATTGTCACTGGACCACGAGTTTTGAGGATGGGAAGGATCAAGCGGTGTCTTGTCCTTCTCCTCGGTCATTCCTTTAATTCTCACGTGTTGAGGATTTTTCCTGAGCCGCCCTATCACTTGCCTTTTCGACCTTCTCGTCTCTTTCTGCCCGTGCTCCTGCTGTCCCCTGGGATGTCGCCCGAGTCTTGGCAGTGGTCGGGAAGCTCTCGATGCTTCCACGCTTCATCCGGAGCATCTTTGGCGTTCGTTTCAGGCCAAGGGTGGTAAATTCGAATCATGTTATGATCTGTAAGGTAGAAGATGATTCTATGTGCCGCCATCGATCTTTGCTAGTGGTGTCCTGCCGGCCTTTCCAACTCCAAACCGATGGGAGTTGGGTCGAGGTGCATGGACCAAGTCGAGCTCACGTGACGTCCGAACCGCCATTCCGACGTCCAAGAGCGATAGGGAACTTCCTCTCGTCATCGAGACGCATCTTTCTCTCCATCGAGCGTCCCTTCGATCGAACGGCGCGGTGCGCCAGTGCCTCGTTCCCGCCATGTTTTCTCGGGGAGAGAAGAAACTCCCTCGGTTCGTTCTTCCTCCCCTTCCCCCTTCGATCCGTATCGTCCTTCCCATCGAAAGGGCGCCTCGTTCCCATGGAGAAGGGAACGTGGCTTCCAATCAAGGGGGGTTCGAAAGGGAAACGAACCCGTGCGAGTCGCACGAGGATGGCTATGGCGATGGGCATGGCGGAACGCCTGGCGAACTTGCCCGTTCGTGGAGACTTCTTCACGAAGTACGAGCGTGGGACACCCACCATGACAGAACCACCTGCCTACGTGTGCGATCACGACACGGAACCGCCGCAGCACCAGGTGATCGGGAGCGATAAGACCAACGTGTTGATCCGGTTCCTCACGCTCAAGAAGAACAAGGAAGAGCGGGCCAAAGAAGCAGCCGCGAAGGGAAAGAAAGCCGTGGCAGGACATGCAGCCGACAAAGGAAAAAGACCGGCCGATGCCTTGGACGAAAACGACCGACCGAACAAACGTCCTGCCTTCGAAGCCTACGTAGAAACCGCTCGAAGAGCCAGAGACCTCGCCGCCGAACCGTACTCGCTCGTCGAATTGCAAAGCAAAAAGATGGAAGAGCTGAGAGAGATCCTGAAGAATAAAAACCAGCCCGTCAAAGGCAGGAAAGACGAACTCATCCAAAGGATTCAAAATTGCCAGGAGAGGTTGAGAAGGGCCTCGAGGCCATCAAAGTAATAAAGACGACATGTAAGGAACGGAACACGTTATCCCCGTGCCTACCAAACATCCGAGCCTCGACAGTGGCCTTCGCAGCACGTTTGCATGGATATCAAAGACCCGGTGGATCCTTACGCCAAACGTGAAGCTCACTACACCAGGCGATAGTGACCCTCCTCCACCTCGTAAACCTTGCTGCTGGCGACGAGCCCATCCAAGGAGTGGCTGATCTTCTGCCAATTGGCACCGTACACCATGGTATCGACAGTGACGTGTTCTTGCACTTCTTCGAACGTTGTCGTTGCGTAACCTTCCGCAGCGCGTCTTTGCAGGAATGCAAAAACGACGGGCTCCAGTTCCAAGGATTGATCGGGCAAGCAGAAGGTCCCTTCCACTGGATCCACCTCGCAAATCTCTCCCGCGCCAACGAGGGATTGAAATTCTGTGTTGATGCGTGCCACTGCTCTTGCCCGTCTCATGGCATCGCTTTCTGTGTTCTCTCCTGGTTCTATGGAGAGGACGTATGCGATCAATTCTTCGGCTTTGAGGACGTCGTTCTTGTGGAAATCTTCCCGCCTGCCTTGGAGCGCTTGGGTCACGTGTTCGAGCAATTTATTCTTCAGTGCATCTTCTGGTTCGGATCCTTGGTCAGTTGGAGGGGCCGTCGTGCGTGGTGCGGGTGGTGAAGCTTCTGCATGGTTGATTTTGTGGTAGAACTTCCTGGACAGGACCATCACCTCGATCCAATGCAAGAGTTCTTCGTTTGGATCCTCCAGCAATTGCACGTCCTCCACCACGACTTGTTTCATCTCTTGGTAGATTTCCACGCGGCCCAAGCACCTGATTTGCGCACCCAATCGCACGTTTTCCTTCGCCATCTCCACCCTCCTCGCCTCCACCCTCGCGTGTGCGACTTGGGCTTCGTCGGCCGACTCCGAAGGTCGCTTCGCATCCCACAGGAGGCACGTGATCACGCCGGTGCCATCGTCCACGCCGAACACCACCTTCGTCGACGTCTCTTGGACGTGCACGACGCTTCCTGCGACCTGCACCTTCTTCGTCGGCCTGCAACTCTTCGGAAACACAAGCACGGCTGGTCACGGGACGCTATCGTCAGCTTCGAAGGCATCCAGGCCGCTTGGATGCACGTTGTAGACGCACCTCTTTCGCTTTCGCCAGGCACCAGCGCGTGCACTTGGCATCCGAACGCGCGAACCGCCACCTGCACGTATGGATCCCATCCGAACTCGGCCATGAAGCTCAACAAGACGATGGCGCGGTTCCGACGCCTGCCATCGTCTCGCGAGAGCGGCTCGTGCACCTTCGCACAGGCACGCGCCTCCCTCGGACGCGAAAGTGCGCGGTGGTGGAAGAAGGAGAAGGAGGAGGATGGACGTGTGCTTTGTGGGAAACCTTCCTTCGCCTCGGGGATGGACGTGTATGACGGAAGATCAAGGTGGACGCCTGTGCTTCCAGAACAACACGAGGTGTGCTCTTCCTTCCTTGGTGTTTCCACGTCTGAATGTCCTCAAGCTTGAAGGGAACAACAGTGGAGCGTTGTGTCCATCCCACAGTACCCAGCACATCCGCTTCCTACACATGCAATTCTTCATGCTCGCTCGTGGGTGAACCATCTCATGCCATGACATGACATGCAATGCAATGCAAGACACGGCCCCCAGCTTCTCCACAAATTGGTGGGCTGGATTTGACCGTGCCTCCAAGATCACCACCACACCCACACGGGACGAAAGCACGGCGCCGCTTGTGAGTAAGCGTAGGCATTATCCTTGTTCGTCTCTTGTGCCGACAAGATGCACAAGCCATGAGCAGTTGTTTGAGGTTCCGTCTCATATATTCGTTGCAGGAGGATATGCAACATGAATGATCACAACAACAATTTTGTCGAAGCGAAATGCCAACGCGGGCATGGCTCCGATCAGCACGCATATGTGTGCACTTGTTTGATGTGCAGCCAAGACATGCAAGAATGTTTGAGGAACGACACCAATCACGCAAGTGAAAGAGGAATGGGGTTTGGTTGTTGGTTGGTTTTGTATGCGGTGCGAGCGACTTGGAGCGAGGTACGTTTGTGCACACCGCACTGCACGACCTGAACACTTGGTACTCGACCATGCATCGTCGTTTCGACCGATGGAATGGTGTAAACATCAAGTGCCTTACGGAAGTCTTTCTGCCACCTTTGTGCGATATTGACAACCATCTTGTTCATTCATTCGGTGAATATTCTTTGCATTGAAGAGGCGGGGGTGCCAGCTGATCGAGCTAGCCTCTTCTTGGCGCGATGGCGGCAACTAGTGTCGCATACTAATGTTGGAGAGCACGAGCCTTCGCAAGGGTTCCGAACCCATTGAAGGGGTTTATCTATCCCATAGTGTGCAAGGGTACACAAGTCACGACCGTTTGACTTTGTTATCAAGTCGATCTTGGCCTTGAAGGCCACGAGCCGCTTTTCGAGAGCCTCCATCCTACAAGCCAACTTCCTCCACATTGATAGAGTTCAAAACCAAGGAGAGTTCTCCTAACAACTTCCGAACCTGGCCCATCTAGAGAAGGGGGCGATGCGGGGTATTGAAGAGGCTGGCACCGTGCAATGCGTGAAGAGTGGCATGGACGTAAGCTAGTTGCAAGTGACGTGCTCCCACTTGGACGAGGGCCTTGCCATTGGAGTTAACGAGCACGAGAGTGACCACCGAGGTTTTTCGAAGTTGTGGACAAAGAGGTTAAACGACGACCGTGTGTCGATCGACCTTTCCATTGTACTTGCACGAGCCGTCTGCTCTCAAAGAAGGCTGGGTTCTTCGAGCCATTTGGACAGCACTCGCTCCTCCCTCGCTCTTTCTGCCCATTGGCACACATGGTTGGTCGACCCAGTGCTTGGTGAGCCACGGTGTGGCGCCTGCCTTCTCTCCTATCAGTGAATTTCGAAGAAGTTAATCCAGGTGGAAGGCAGGTCCCAGAGAGAGACCGACCGACGTGGTCCGCGATGCGATGCGCACGTTGCGACGCCATACGCGCGCACAAGAGCGCCGTTCGGAGGCGTGCGACGGTACCCAGGGGAGGTGGCACACGTGCAGGTGTTCCGGGAAGGAAGGGACGGATCGAGGCGGGATCGAGACCGCCGGGAAATGGAGAAGAAGAAGGAAGTTATCTCCAGTCCGTGGTGGACGTGGTCAGCTCGCCCACGTTCTACTTGACCGCAGGATACCTCGTGGGCCTGAAGCTGGTGTCCATGAACGAGCAGGTGGGAACCGTGCTGGCCTTGTCCTCCGTCCCCTTCGTGAGCGTCTACTACATCGGAAACAGCAACATCGGGAAGAAACTGGAAGAGAACCTGGAGGAGAGGCTGCCGGAATTGCAAGCGAAGAGTGAAGCGGCCAGGGAAGCAGAAGCACAAGCGAGGGAGGAAAGCCCTTACTTCGGACCGAATCGACCGAAATGGCTGGGTCCATTGCCTTTCGAGTACCCCGAACACCTGAACGGAATCCAATATGCCGGAGACTATGGATTCGATCCACTCAGCCTCGGAAGGGAACCAGAGGCATTGGACAAGTATTTCGAGATCGAATTGCTGCACGCGAGGTGGGCCATGCTCGGGATCGTCGGATGCATCGTCCCAGAGGTACTGGACATGTTCGGAGAACGGCTGGGACTTTCCTTTACCGAGGCGGTGTGGTGGAAGGTTGGAGCAGCGAAAGCGAGCGGAGAGAATCTCAATTACTTGGGGATTGAGGGGATTCGAATCGCGGGGGGACAAGGAATCGCCGTCATTGCACTGTGCCAGCTAGTGCTCATGGGCGGCCCTGAGTATGCCAGGAAGGTGGGAATAAAAGGCCTGGAACCGCTGGGAATCTATCTGCCAGGGGACATCAATTATCCGGGAGGGCCTCTCTTTGACCCCCTGAATCTGTCTCGGGACGCAGCCACCTTCGAGAAACAGAAAGTGAGAGAAATAAAGAATGGACGCCTTGCAATGTTTGCGATGCTTGGTCTCTTTGTCCAAGCTGCAGTCACACGTGAAGGCGCGGCTCAGAATTTCGTGGATTTTTGGAGAGATCCATTGCATAATAATATTCTCAAGTACATGCCTTGATGACGAAGAATGTGTAACATAAACGCAACCTTGCTCACGCATGTAGCTACCACACTTTTTAATTCCATCCCGGTGCTCGAGTTGCACCCTCGCTCATGAGCTTGTCGAGCACCACATTTAGGTCGATGTTCTGGCCATTTGCATGAAGGGTACGGACAACTGCAAATACTTGATCCCTCGAGAATCCCATGTTGGCAACGTCATCGATGACCCTATCGATGGGCATTTTGCTTGTGGTCACCTGGGCTGGACTGGAAGATGCCAGGTTGTTGCTGGCATTGGCAGGAGGATTCCCGTACACCCTCGGGTAGGATGCCGGGCGTGGAGCGGCCTGGGGCAGTGCACCATATGGGGTTGCGACCTCCGAATGCGAACCTGTGACTGTTCTGGGTTGCGCATACTGCTGCCCCATGTTGTATCCCTGTTGGGAATTTACCTGAGGGTACTGCATCTGCGAACCAGAGCCACCAGAGTAAGTGGTTGGGCCTATGCTTGCACTCGTGGCACCCTTCAGCCCTTGGGGCGGCTGCATCTGTGAACCATACATAGGTTGTTGTGGTGCTTGCCCATGACTGTTTCCCTGGCCCTCAGTGTTGTAAGGCGGCCTGTGTGGTGCCTGCGGACCATGCTGGACGTTGGGAGAGGGTGGTGGGGCATGATACTGTAGCTGCGGACCAGGGGGGACAGCTTGTGGATTGTAGTATGGGGGTGCAGCAGGTTGATGACGGTACTGATTGTGCTCTACACCCTCGTTTCCAGCTGCCCCTTCTTGACGCTGCACGTGTCGAGGCTTGCTTTTGGCTCTCTCTTTCTTCGGACTCGGGATCTCTTCTTCTTCGTCTTCGTCGGATTCATCTCCCACTTCCGAGGCTTTGGTGCTCGAAGGAGCGGTAGGCGGCTTCTTCGACAGTTTTTTCAGCTCCTCTTGTGCTTCTTTGATTTCCTGCCTGTCACGCAGCAGCTGAGTCAGGCGCAGATTCTCCTTGGTGGCCGCGTCGATCGAGTTGAAGCGACCTTCGTATGTTTCGCATTGTTCTTCCATCATGGTCTTGATTGTGTTGACGTCGGACTGGACGCGTTCCACGACCTTTTCAACCGTCTGTATCTTTTGGTTGTACCCTTCCAGAACTTGTAAGATTTTGTCTGTGTAGTACTTGATCGACGTGTCCACGACAGCTTGGATCGTTCTCTGCAGGTCGGGATCCAAGCCTTGTGTCGGGTTCGTTCGGACCCGTCCGGAAGTCTCCTCCACGCAGCGTCGATCTTCGAGGCTGGACGTGGAGCTCCGACCGGCCTTCTTGGCGCCCATGGGCTCGGCTGGCACGGCGATGACGTTGTCGTCTTCGTCCAACGAGCGTGGTCTCGTCGGGACCTCGTCGCGCGCGTTTCGGGCCTTTCCACGTCGCGTGAACAAGTCCAGGTCCGAGAACTGATCTTGCATGTCCTCCATCCTCGTTCTTTCCCTTCCTGGGCGCTCCTGCACCGCCACGTCGCGCTCCTGCGCGCCTCGAAGCGCCTTGGATTCGTGCTTTCCGAAAGCACGATGTGGTGCTCGAAGGGACAGGTCTCGAAAGGAACGAAGGGAAGCCCAACCGGGTTCGAACCCGGGTCGAAAGGGGGACCGAACCGGGTTCGAAGCGGGTTCGATCGGATCCGATCGACCGGGCACCAGGGTCCAACGTAGGAGGAAATGGACCGGTCGGTTCACGATCGGAATTACCCCCTCTCCAACCCACAAGAAACAGGGAGGGGACCGGTAGGAAAGCCGATGGGAGTTTTTTCTCCGATGCGGGGAGTTCGATACAACAGTTGTCCATCGGTAACGTTGAGAAGAGGTGGTTGAATGAACCATCGACAACAACTCTCTCCGGTGGTCGATGAGCCGTATGAACAATCAAACAGCAAGGAACAAGGACGAAGACGGGTGATCGTTGTGCGATTGTGCCCGCTTGGAGCAAACCTTGCGAACAAAGCACGAGGAGAATCAAAGTTTGTAATGCGAACCCCCCAATGAAGGGATGGAAACGTTGAAGTGGTGGGACGAAGCATGAAATTACGATGCAACAGCACGTTGAAACTCCGGCGTGACATCCTCTTCTAAGTGTTTCGAATGGCAGTGGCCGTATGGATGTTGCACAAAGTAGAAAATTCCTTCGAAACATCGCACAATCAAAATCAACATTCGATTCTGTGTACTTCCCAAGGCGACCGTGAAGATTCCATTTTAAGCAACGCATCATTCTTACCGATTGATTTTTCACGTTAATTGTTCATGCCTTCACTTGTGAATGACTACCTTAAAAAACACCAATAAACACAATTATGAGAATATATGCCATGCCTATATGAAAAAGGAATGATGGTTTGGTTCAGGGGAGTTTACAGGGAGCGTTGAATGTTGTCTCTAACGCAATCCTAGGTAGTACGATGGGTGGTAGGGCACCAACACTCGTTTCCGATAGAATTCAGGAGTTGAAATTCCAACATGCAAGATTCCAAGGAAGCTTCCTACCTAAAGCAGCGGACCTAGCGAGAGCACTCGTGTTTATGAGCAACTAAGTTGCCCTTCTTTTGATAAAGACGAAGGTGTGCTCCACGTACGCACGAGTCATCTACTCTTCACTTCTTCGGTGGATCCCGACTTTAACTCAGAATGGAACAAATCGTTAGTTACCCCTGGCATGATCGGCAGCATCTGACGCACCAGATTTGCATATAAGCTCGAGCAACACCTTTAGGCTTGGCCTAGATGGATCGTTTCTTCCAGTTGGTATAGGTTGAAGAGACATGCCACCTGCGTCCGCCTCACATTTGTCATTTTGAGCAATGCGAGCACTCGCAGGATCACACCTTTGCAAGAGGTCCTCTAGTACCACAAAGGACTGTAGAGGCAAAGATAGAACAGGATTGTCGCACGGCCTGTTGGGAAATTCAAGACCTAGGTACGGCACGCAGCATCATTCCTACCACTGAATGTAGGAGTGAACTGCACTGTGCCAAGAACACACCCGCTTCAACATTATCAAGTGAGGTGCAAACAACTGTAGCAACCAGCCTCCTATGTATCTTGCACACAAAGCGGGCAAAACCAGGTGCCTGGAGGATCAGAGCCTGGTGCAAGGCCCACACAACCAAAATGATACCATTCAATTGGACAGTCAGGGTTGTCGCAGGCCACCATATCCCCGTACGAAACACCATTGCAAGAGCAGTACCTAGGCTCACTGGGGTCAATCAATGTTTGGCCTTCTAGCAAACCATCGTTTTGCTCTGCTTGCGTACCCTTCTGTCCACGCTTGCCAAGTCTACTCTTCTTCCTTCCAGATTTTCCGCCTGCATTCTTGCCCTGGTGGGAAAGGAAGTATGATGGCAGAGTTTCTTCGGCAGCAATCAGCTCTTCCCTCAACTCGTTCTGGAATCTCAACAAATCCCTGTCCAGCCTCTGGATGTGGGATTCAACCAGATCATAAGTTTGTACTGCAAGAGCAACCTTCTCCTCACATAGCTTCCTGAGGGCTTGTGTGTCCTTTTCTACACCTTCTTCGATGCTCTTTCTAACTTCTTCCAGGTCATTCTTTTGTTCAGCATTCACTGCTTCCTTTACTTTGGATGCTGCACATTCGACTCTCCTTTGCACTTCTTGAGCCCGTTCGTCCATCTTTTTCATTTCGCAGAAGTTGTTCTTCAGCCGCTCCGGTAGCTCGGATACATTATCAACGTATGCTTGAATGTGGCTAGCCATGGAAGTTGAATTAGTGGCGTTCACCTGCGCAAGAACGTCTCGAGCTATTTGTCCAGTACAAAGCGTGATCTAATGATTGAAAGACGGGGGTTCCAAGTTCCGCTCTATCTGTGGTGCGTTCTTTATTCTTTCCAGTGGCCAGTGTGCTTTTTGCCTGTCTCTCCTACCAGGAGGCAGCTTCGGTCCAGAGGAGCTGGCTCGCTGCTTCCTTCCAGCCGTCCCAACCGCCAAGCACCTCGTGCGATCCGAATCCTACCCTACCGAACCTCACACTAGAGAGATCAAATGCGCACGGACGCGTGCGAACAGCTGCCGAGCGCGCTTCGCGAGCGCGTCGCCAGTCGAAGCACGCTCAGTTTTGCATCGAGTTAACTCATCCGTCCGAACGGGTTTCGCTCGCGAGCCCAAGCTCGTAAACTTCGAAGTTAATTCCTCGACCGAGTCCAGGCTGAGGGGACCTTCGTTGGGGTCGATCGGGCCAGGTGAGCGAGCGAGGGAGGAGGGGTTCAACAGCTGTTGGAACCAATGTTTTCGTAAGGATGCACTCGTGAGGTGCGTGGACGAGGATGGAGCGAAAGCAACGCCTTGTGGTGCCGGATTCATGGCTGTTTGGGGTACGTCCGTGGGATTGTACGAGGGCATGTGGGAAACGAGACAGCAAAGGGCGCGCATCCGACTTCGACGCTCAACCTCCAGGCACACGCACATTCTCAAAATCCAGTGCTCCGTGATCTCCCTCTCTCCCTCGTCATTGGCCTGCCTCATTGAACGGCGTGAAGAGCTCCGTGCATCCTCCCTCAAGGCCATGGTTGCCAACTCCAACCCGCCCGAGTCTTCGTTTTGGAGAAAACGACGGTTGAAGCCAACGACCTTTTCATAAACCCTACTGATGTTTACGGAAAGGACGCGGCAGCAAACCTGAGCGATGGCCACGACGCTGCGCGCGCGATGTGCGCTTTCTCCCCGATCCAGGACCGGCTTCAGTTCCAAAAAGTCGTGCAGAGTCGGGAACGTGCGTCTGGTGCGGTGTGGAGGAGTTTCTCATGACGGAGTTGGGCCTTCGAAGACGAAGTTCGTCGAGTTCGTCGACGGCATGACGACGCTGTTTCCTGCTTGGGTCGCAACGGCAGCCGTTTCCGCCCTATGGAGACCCAACCTGTACACTTGGTTCAGCGGCGATTTACTGGTGAACGGGATCGCCTTCACCATGCTAGGAATGGGACTGACGATGGAGGCGAAAGACTTCCAAGAAGTCCTGAAAGTTCCGAAAGCTATGTTGGTCGGTTTGACGCTGCAATACACGGTCATGCCGACGATGGGGTTCCTTGCGTCGAAAATTGCCACAGGAGTGATCGGATTGCCTTCAGCATACGCGGCTGGCCTTATCCTTGTGTCCTGCTGCCCGGGAGGCACGGCCTCCAATATTGTTAGCTACCTTGCCAATGCAGATGTTCCTTTGTCTGTGCTCATGACTGCTGCTAGTACTACGAGTGCAGTCTTCGCTACACCATTCCTTACCACAGGTCTCATAGGGACTCTCGTGCCAGTGGATGGATTTGGACTGTTTGTATCCACCCTCAAGGTGGTCCTTCTCCCTGTTTTGCTAGGAGTCATGCTCAACACCTTTGCCCCACGGACCGTTGCCAAGGTATCCAAGATATCTCCTCTCATTGCTGTCATTATTGTTGCCCTTTGTTGTGGATCGGTGATTGGACAAAACGCCTCCTCCATCTTAAGTGCAGGGCCAGCCTTGGTCGGTGTCGTTGCTTTTCTGCATGCAGGTGGGTTTTTGCTGGGGTACTCCCTGACGAGGTTGGGTGGCTATGGAAGAAGAACTGCTCGAACAATATCAATTGAAGTGGGAATGCAGAACTCCGCACTAGGGGCTATTCTCGCAACACTGCACTTTGCAGATCCCCTTACAGCTGCCCCTTGTGCAGTTAGTGCTTGTGTACATTCGCTGTTGGGGAGCATGCTGGCAGGACTATGGAGGACGCAACCTGTGTCAAAGAGCATTACTCCACACACTGTTTTATAATGCACATTTGAGCACGGACCATGGTACCATCCAAAATCTGGCCACAACTTTTCCATCTATATAGCACCAGCTTCCAGATCAGCCGTTGGGTAACCGACGACATCTTTGGTGCTTCTAAACTCTCCTGCATAGATCCAGAACGGACTTCGGTAGAATACGGAGTAGACAAAAATTGCAACTCCCGAACCCAATATGGCCCCTCCAAACACGTCCGTCCAGAAGTGTCGGTAATCAATGATCCTCGAAAGGCCGATGAGGGCTGCAAAGAAGTAAGGAATGAGCACGAGGCAGACCTTCCAAGGCTCTCTTCTGCCATCGTATGGTTTGGTTCTACCGAGCAGCCAAAGCGACAGGAATCCCAAGCCTGCGAAGGACCAGCTGGAATGTCCGCTCGGAAACGACCTCCACACATCGTCGAAGTCATGTTCATTCGTGGTAGTGCACAGCGCTTGCCCGTATTCTAAACCGCCCTCCCATTTTTCCTCCCCGTCGGGAAAGCAGCGGGCGAGAAAGTCAGGCCTCGGCCTGCCGACCACGTTTTTCGCCACACTGGTGATGAACGTGGTGATGAAAACGGCGTTGATCAGTGCGAACGTCTCTCGCATGAGGTTCTTCCAGGTCTCTTTGTACATCACGTAGTAGCCAAAAAAACAGGCGAACGGTCCCAGGAGTGCGATGAGGGGCACTGACCAGGACGGCACGGTGTTGTCTTTGACTGGGTAGGCGAGGTTCCACTTGTACGCTTCAGGGATGTACTGGTGGTTGGGCTTCAGCGACATCTCGAAGACGGCCGTTCCCACCACAAGGAGGATCAAGAACACGACGTTGAGAACGAGGGAGATCTTCGCCCTCCTCGACCGCTTCACCCACACGTTTTTGATGGAACCCACGCGTGGCAGCATCCTTTCCCTCCCTTCTCCGCATTCCATCGCGTCCGAGGAGCTGGCTCCCGTCGAATCCATCCCTGAAGCGCGCGCACGTCTGGCTGCCTTCGTCCAAAGTGGTCGGTTTCACCACAGCTCCAACCAGGCCCATCCAGGCTGTAGCATCCTGGGGGAGGCATGAGCAATCGTGTGGGGGAGAATGGGGTGTGGGGGGTACGGTCCATCAGGGACAGGAGTAGGAGCGGGAAGGATGCCACGGACGAATCGAGCAAGAGAAGGCCGTGCCGAGAAGACGCGTCGAACATGGAAGAAGTGCAGAGGTCGGAATGGGGCTCTTCAACTTCGTCCATGAAGAGCGTCGAAACCGACCGTGGATGCCACGAGGGAAGGGAACGCCTCGAACGCGATGCATCGGTGGATGCACCCAACCCAAGCATTGCAAGGCCGAAGACAAACACCGTGTAAAGGAAGGAGTGGTTGCAGTCCATGTCCCAAAACCACGAAAGAGTGTGCCCCCCAAAAGCCACGAGGTGATTCTATGGACGAATACGAAGCATGTCGCACACACAAGCACTTACTTGGAAGAAAGCACGCATGATGCGTCCTAGCACATCCATGACACGGCTTGCCGTCTGAAGCGGACAAGGTATAGAAGGATCCGTTTGGACAAAAGTTGTGGACTTCCAAACGACCCCAAAACGAGGAAGATTGGATTTTGATCCGATGGTTTCGGCGCTCACGGACAAGCACGAATTCGCACTACGAGATCAAGGGCATCCAGTTAGCGTCTGTATCCTTTCGCATTGAGAGATTGGACAGGAGAAGGGCGACATAGACTCAACACACCCGTAGGCTTAAACGTCCTTGGATCGAGGAGTTGTTGCCATCCCTTGAGGCATGGATGCAACCACCACCGCAGCTTTCGCCTCACGTGTTTCGATCACCATCCACTGCATGGTTTTTGTTAGATGCAAAACGCCATCGACACCTTCACACGTGAGATGCGTTGGCTTTGCATGGCCATCGCCGTGCCCACCGCTCGCCGGTGAAGGGGTGCATTGCTTGTTGCTTCCTTTTCGCGGTCGTGCATTCGCCTCCCATCCTCTTCACCACTTTGAGGATCCCCAATCTTCCACGCCTTGATTCTCCTCTCTCGATGGTTTGCATCGTGGCATGGATGCGTGGGGGAATGGCAGGTGCAGTTCCCTGGTTCGTGCCTTGGGTTCGCTTTGTTCCATTCCATCTGGGATCGCGTCGGCGAAGGCCATGGCGCACCGCACGAGCGGCTTTCGATGGGCAGGGGATCTGTTGCGCACCTCCCCTCCGCCACGTGTGCCATGGAAGGAAGCGCCGAGCAGCCTCGCCGGATGGGCGTCTTTGGTGCTGCGCACGTCGGATCCGCTGGAGAAGGCCACACTCACGCGCACGGCGTTTTCGCGGCTGGAGCGGGACGTGGAGGCGCAGGACGAAGGCGAGAGGCTTCCATTGGGCCGTGGGACGCACGTGGAACGTCCTTCGCGTCCCGATCGACCTCGCCTGTTGCCGATGCGTGCCCTGCCGAAGCCGTCGGACTCGCCTCTGTCTCCGAACGCGCACGTGCTGCACAACTTGGCGCACGTGGAGCTCAACGCGGTGGATCTGGCGTGGGACACCGTGGCTCGCTTCGCCGGCGAAGGCATGCCGTGGGAATTCTACGTGGACTTTGCACGCGTGGCGGACGACGAGAGCCGACACCTGCGATGGTGCTTGCTGCGGATGGAGGAGCTCGGCTGCGGCTATGGCGACGTGGACGCGCACGACGGGCTTTGGGAGAGCGCCGTGGCCACCAAGGACGACCTCCTGGCGCGCTTGGCCGTGGTGCCTATGGTGCAGGAGGCGCGTGGTTTGGACGCAGGGCCACGATTGGCGTCTCGGCTGGTCGGTTATGGCGACAACCGCAGCGCCGAAGTGGTCCGACAGATCGCCGAAGAAGAGAAGGATCACGTGCGCGTGGGCGTGGTTTGGTTCCAATTCCTGTGCGAACGAGACGGGATCGATCCCAAGACCGAATGGCGAGCATTGGTGGAACAGCACGCGAAAGGCATGCTCAAGGGACCTTACGAACACAAGGCCAGGCAAGCGGCTGGCTTGCCGAGAGACTGGTACGAGCACCCGTTGGCGACATGACCGTCGTCTGTGCTCCGAAACGCACGCGTCCGATGGTCCAGGAAGGAAGGCACGACGCATCCAACTAGCTGCACCCTTCGTGGTTTTGGTTTCTGCCATGGATTCGTCTCGTCCCTCGGACCCGCAGCTCCAACCTCGGACGTGTGGTGGGTGTCGATCCTGCCAACTCGGCCATGGCCATCGCGATGTCGGACACGTTTCGGAGGATCTCCTGGCAATCCCCCCGCCCTCCCGTCCCTTCTGAACCGAGGACCCTTCCTTACTCGCCCGTCTCGTCTCCCCTTTCGCGCCCCGGGATCGAACCCACGGTCGGTGGGGAAGAGGTCCCCTTTCCCAGGCCTGAACTCCTGGGTTCATTCCAGGGGACAGACGCCATCGACGAACGGTTTCGACGCATTTCCATCCATCGTCGCGTTCGAAGCGGAAGGAAGCGGATGGGACGGAACCGCGGGCGAGTGCGATCGCCTGGAAACAGCTTGGAGGCACGTGCGGTGCAATGTGCGGGAGACATGGACACAGAAGACGTCGAAGCGGTCGTGCAAGCCCTGCAGAAGCGGTTCCGAGAGTACGCCAGGCTGCCGCCGACGACGTTTCGAGACGCCGTCTCGCGAGCGCTGGCGGACGTTCCGCGCGAGGAGGAGGCCAGCACGAAACGCACGAGGATCCAAGACAGCCTGCTGGATGTCTACGGCACGCCGGCGACCCGTAGGATCAAGCGCACGCGTGCGCCGACGGCGTCCGGACACGCCAAGAGTCCCAGAACCGTCACCTACGACGACTTTGGCGGCGTGGAAGACGTGCTGGCGAGCATCGCCGAGCTCATCGAGTGCCCATTGGCGCATCCGGAGGTGTACGAATGGCTGGGCGTGGCGCCACCACGAGGAGTGCTGCTCCACGGACCGCCAGGCTGCGGCAAGACGGCACTCGCACACGCCATCGCCAACGAATGCGGCGTGCCGTTCTTCAAAGTGGCCGCCACAGAGATCGTCTCCGGCATGTCAGGGGAGAGCGAAGCCAAGCTCAGACGTCTGTTCCAGGATGCAGCCAATGCGGCGCCTTCCATCCTCTTCTTGGACGAAATCGACGCCATCGTGCCCAAACGGGAGACCGCACAAAGAGAGATGGAACGTCGCATCGTCGCCCAGCTGCTCACATGCATGGACGACCTGGCCAACGATGGTCACAAGGAAGACGACAAAAGCGTGGACGTGGGTGAAGAAGTCGCCAAGGAAATCGAAGGAGAAGATGGAGATCCAGACAGAGCAACGAAGAAGGCCACGAAACGTCCACGACACGTGGTGGTCATCGGTGCTACCAACCGACCCGATTCGCTGGATCCAGCTTTAAGACGGGCAGGTCGATTCGACCGTGAGCTGGCCCTAGGAATTCCCAACGAATTGGCTCGAACCAGCATCCTCAAGGTGCTGTCCTCACGCCTCCGCCTAGAAGGTGACTTCGATTTTCATGCACTGGCCAAACGGACCCCTGGATACGTGGGAGCCGACCTGGCAGCGTTGACCAAAGAAGCCGCCGCCCTAGCCGTGAAGAGGGTGTTTGATTCTTTGAGCCAGGCACCGAATTCCAAGGAAGAAGGTGAAGAAAGAATGCAACTTGATGGGCCGGGTAGCCCCGCGGAAATAGCGGACGCCAACGGATCCACACCAGCACTGCACCATATTGCAAAGAACACTGTCTCAACCAGGCTGTTTCAGGAGGGAAAGACAGTGCGACCGCCTTTGGGACCTTCGGAACTGGAAGGCTTAGCCATCACCATGCTTGACTTCGAGGCGGCTCTGAAACGGGTCCAACCTTCTCTTCAACGTGAAGGGTTCGCCACCGTTCCGGATGTGACGTGGGCCGATGTGGGTGCTCTCTCAGAGGTCAGGGAGGAGCTGCGGTTCTCTGTGACGGAGCCCATCCAATACCCCGAAAAGTACGAAGCGATGGGGTTGAGGGCGGCCTGTGGGGTGCTTCTGTATGGACCTCCTGGCTGCGGGAAAACGCTGGTGGCCAAAGCTGCTGCCAACGAAAGCGGGGCAAACTTCATATCCATCAAGGGACCAGAACTGCTCAACAAGTATGTCGGCGAGAGCGAAAGGGCAGTGCGTCAGCTTTTTGCCCGGGCGCGTGCAGCTTCTCCCTGTGTTTTGTTTTTTGACGAGATGGATGCCATGGCGCCAAGGCGCGGTGGGGACTCGACCAATGCTTCGGCCGAAAGGATAGTGAATCAGCTGCTTACTGATATGGATGGCCTGGACCCTCGTACTGGTGTATACGTGATCGCAGCAACCAACCGGCCTGACATCATCGATCCTGCGTTGCTTCGCCCGGGCCGTCTGGATCGACTGCTCTATGTGCCTCTTCCGAATCCAGTAGGGAGACAGTCCATACTGCAGACTGCGACCCTCAAGCTTCCCTTGGAGGACGGGGTGCTGGACTACATGATGCAAGTAATGGCATCATCACGTTGCAGCGGTTACAGTGGTGCGGATGTGGTTGCGTTTGTGCGTGAAGCTGCCGTGGCTGCTTTGAAGGAGGCTTGCGGATTTCCCGGCGGTGTGGCACCAAAGGTGGGCCAGCGTCACATCGAATCTGCTTTGGCACATGTCCAGCCTAGTGTGTCGCGTTCGGATGCCAGACGTTACGAGGAGCTCCGTCTCCAGCTTCGTCGCTCTCGCGGGCACATCATCAACGATTCTGAGGATGCACCAGCTTTGGATCTTGGGACTGGCACGCACATCAAATAAATTCCATCCCAAGGAGCACCTCTGTCACCCTCAACTCCTCCTTGATTCGAACCACGCCCCCTCACGAACCCTTCGGCAAGGCGGGGTGCCCCGCCGGCTTACGGGTGCCAGCCACGTCAGCACCTTTCCCGCCATTTGGTGGTCCAGAACGGGCACCCGGATCCGGGGCCCGTCTCGAGGACCGTCCGATCGAGACCCACGTGCCCCGAGTGGTGGATCTGGACCGTCGATGGGACACACGCCACCCCCGAAGTCCCCCATGGAGGGAACCCGGAGATGTACCGGGTCGTTCCTTTCAAGCATCCCCTTTCGACCCGGAAGCTCTTCGGGTCTGAACCGAGACGAACCCGGCTTCCTCCCCCGGTCCGATCGCGGAGGCGAGTGCAAAACAAACCCAACGAAGAATTCCTCATCGTCCGCATTCCCATTCCCGGACACCCCCAGCAAAAGCCTACGAATGGTCCTTCTTCCGTCCGAATAATCGAGTTGGAAAATCCTCAAGCCTGGATTTTCGAACCAGGAGGAAGCCCTCGGGTCCGTCCCAGGCGTTCGAGGCGCATTGCGAAGATTTCTGGCACCGATTAGCGCGCGTGTACGACACCTCCTTCCGCGCTCGGACTGCTTTGGAAAGCGTCGACGGGAGACATGGAAAGCAAGTGGACCGTGAGATCCTTCGTGCTGGCCGCACTGGCCGCGTCGGCCTCCGCGGTGGCCGTCAAGTCTGTCCAGTCCACAGCCGAGGGGTTGGCCACATCCGTGGAGGCGAATCACGAAGCACCGGTCTTGAGGAAGTCTACCATCAATGGATACAAGCGTATGGAGGGATTCCCGCGCGAAGTAGTGGGAGAAGGTAAGAAGACAACGCTCCAATTCACAGAGATACCCGAGCAACTCGACTGGAGGAACGTCGACGGGGTCAACTATTGCACGAAGAACTTGAACCAGCACATTCCTGTATACTGCGGATCCTGCTGGGCACATGGTGCCCTGAGTTCACTCGGAGACCGCATCAAGATCCAGAGGAAGAATGCCTGGCCGGATGTAGACCTCAGTGTGCAGGTCATCCTGAACTGCGGGACCCACACTGCGGGGAGCTGCTACGGAGGCGACCCCCTGGGCGTGTACCATTTTGGCCACAAGCACGGCATCCCTGAAGATACATGCCAGCAGTACAAAGCTATGGATGACTTCTGTTACAAGCTCAACATTTGCAGGAACTGCAACCCACCCGTGGGAGCTGCAGATCGTTGTATTCCGGTCGTGGACTACCCTGTTCATTTCGTGGAAGAGTATGGGGAAGTGAAAGGTGAGGCAGACATGATGCAAGAAATTGCAGCCAATGGTCCCATAGCCTGTGGAGTAGACTCCGAACCACTGGAAACTTACACTGGCGGCGTTCTCGATGTGAAAGGTCCCTTCACCATCGACCACATCATCTCCGTGGCTGGATGGGGTGTAACTGAGGACAACGAAAAGTATTGGATTGTCCGAAACAGCTGGGGCTCCTACTGGGGCGAGGGTGGGTGGTTCCGTGTTGCAAAAGGCAAGAACATGCTTAAGATCGAGGAGTCCTGTGCATGGGCCATCCCTGGTCGCAGCAAGATCGGAGAACTGGAGCACATGTCTAAAATCACCGACTTTGTAGAATGGATGGGAATGAATGTATAAAAAACTGTAACCTTACAAGTACTCGTTCGGTTTCAAAGCTCCGCTGAATCATTGGATGGCCAATCGCTATTCGTAAACTGAGGGCTCGAAAGCGCGAACTTTTCTGACTTTCAAGCACAAGAAGATCAGCGTGGCTCTGTGTTGTTTCCGGCGAGCCTCCAAAGCTGTTCCGGATATAGCACAGATAGTTAACCTGTAATTTAGTAGTAACTTGCAACCTTACGGTGGTGTGCGGCTGTTCTGCTTTCAGGCTTAGAAACACTCCCATCGAACACCTCTGCGTACACAATCCAATGATCAGGAACTTCCATTCTTGAAACCACTTTGCACTCCATGAAGGCAACAGCGTCTGTCAAAATTGGAGTCTGCCCGTTTGACGCGGGAACCCAGTTCACTCCTTCGAAACGATCAGCTCCAGCAGGAAACCTTTTCAGAAAGTGTTTCATGATGGGGGCAAACTTCCCTTCCTCTAAGCAATTCAACACAAAGCTATCACCCACTTGCATGAACGATTCGATGGCCCTATCTTTGGCAACCGCAATGGAAATACCCAGGGGCTCGAAACTTGCTTGACTAACCCAACTAGCAATCATAGCCGATCTCACGTTCTCGTGGGCAGCTGTAACCACATAGAGCCCACTAGAAATGCGACCGAGGGCCTTGGCCACTTCAGGTGACATGCTGGTCTTCATCTTCTGGACCGAATCTTTCTTCGTGATTGTCTGCCCCATGTCTGTTCCCACCTCCTCGAACAATTGATACAGCCCTTCATTTGGGGTATCCTTCACGCGCAAAGCTTCTGTGGCTGGTTTCAACCCCAAATCGACCATGGATCGGAAAAGCGAGTCTACAGGTTCGTCATCTCCCCCGTAACTCTCCGCAATCAAGAAGGTCTGCTTGCTCTTCACAGAACTGAGAACCACACCGAACATGTCGTGTGCAGGGCCTGTTTGCGGAGGGGCAAGAATGGCCACCCCCGTCGATCTTGGGATGACCTCGGCCAGCTCTTGAGCATCGATCGTATTCAAGTCCACCATTTCCACCGCCACACCAGTCTTTGCGATACCCTTGGCCAAGATTTGGCTCAGGCGGTCGCTGTACCCGTAGTCGCTGGCGTAGAGAACTGCTACACTTGCTCCTGCCTTTCCGATGCTTTCGCTCCACTTCTGGTAGCGATCCACCAGATCTGCCACGTTGTACCTCAGTAGCGGCCCATGGCCGTTGCAGATGGTGGTATAGGGAAGATCACGGATCCTTTTAAGGGCCGTCAGCACGCTCTTGGCATTTGGCCCCATCAGGCAGTCGTAGTAGAACCGGTAGTGCGGGAGGAGCTCGTTCAGTTCTTCGTCGTAGACCTTGTCGCTGCAGTAGTGCATGCCAAACACGTCGCACGTGTACAGCAAGTTGTTCTTGTGGTCGAAGGTGAGGATGGTATCGGGCCAATGCAAGTTCGGGGCCATGACAAACTCCAGCTTGTGTTCCCCACCCAAGTCCAGTTCGTCACCTCCTTTGACGACGGTGTTGTTGAATGGCTTGTTGATGAGTTCTTTCAGGAACATGATGGCCACTTTGCTACCCACGACCGTGACGTCTGGATTCATCTCCACCAAGTCCTTGACGAGTCCGCTGTGGTCCGGTTCGGTGTGGTTGACGACGACGTAGTCGATGTCCTTGGGATCAATCACGCCGTGCAGGGCTTCGAAGTACAGGTCTCGGAACTTCTCGTGGCTGACGTCCACCAAGGCCACTTTATCCCCTCCACGCACGACGTAGCTGTTGTACGTGGTCCCGTTCTGCAGCCCAAACTCGATGTCGAAACGATCGCGGTCCCAGTCCAACGAACGGATGGTGGTGACGCCTGGCGCCACTTCCGCCACCTGCGTCTGCAGCCGTTTCCCACCCGTCCATTCTTCCACCCTCGAGAGCTGCGGGGAGGTCGCAGAGGCGGCTTTGGCGCGACAGGATCGCACGTGTGGAGCGGCATGGATCGCGCGCATCATCGTGCTCGTTCCTTCTCTCTCCCTCTCTCTCTCCCCCTCAATCCCTCTCACCCCATCCAGTGCTCTCTCCCTCTCTGCCTCTCTCACAAACACGGTCTCGGCTGGGGGTCCGTACGAGGCCCTCCCTTGCCATCGAGATCTTCCCGAAGATCTCGATGACAAGGGGGGTAAAGGATCGAGATCTTCAAGGAGATCTCGATGGGAAGGGGGGTAAAGGATCGAGATCTCGGAAGGGGTGGGGATGGCCCCGGAGGGGGATCAGGAAGGAAAGGGACCCAGGGAAGCTTCCCCTGCCACTCCGACCTCACCATATGTGCTGCAAGGTGTTGATGGAGAGCACCAAGGGAGAGATGGAACAGATGGCCTACATTGATGCAGGTGGAGACGTCACTCTTCCGCCTGGAAAGTGTCCGACACACCCCTGGGAGAATGTGCAGCGTACATGTCCACCAAATCCAATGCCTCGTGAACCAGAGGAGATACTCTGATGGCACTCAGGTCGACATTCGGCCAACGCTCCTTCATGCTCTTGCGGAACAACAGGTGCTCGTCGCACGCCTTGATGCGCAATCGCTTCGCCCCGGCCACGCCCGCGTAAAGCCAGAACAGAGGCTTCAACAGCTCCGCGATGTTGGAGTTTATTTTGGGGAGTGTCAGCCTCTCCCCCAACTGATGTATACGTGCTTGAATCTCCTCGTCCGCATAGACCAAGTACCGCTCTGCTATGGTGCGCCTGGTGATCCCTTCCTGTGTGGCTTCCCCGAAAAACATCTCGTCCGCTCGATGGAACTGCCATGGATCCTTGTAGGCCGCCCGTCCAATCATGACCCCGCACAGCTTGGAAGTGTTCAGGTGCTCTTGGGCATCTTCCAGCGTAGTGATTCCTCCATTGATGCTGAATTTCAAGTGCGGGAAGTCCTCGCACAACCGGTACACCACATCGTAACGAAGCGGGGGTATGCTGCGGTTGGCCTTGGTTCCAATGCCATTGAGCAGGGCTTTACGCGCGTGTATGGCGAAGTGCTTGACCCCGCTGGCAGAGACCGTGGAAACGAATTCGCACAAGTGCTCGTACGAGTCCAGGTCGTCCACGCCAATCCTGCACTTGACCGCCACGGGAATGTCGACGGATTCGATCATGCGTCTGCATATTTCCGCGACGTGGTCTGGTCGCCTCATCAGCGACGCGCCGAAGCAGCCGGCACTCACACGTTCGCTGGGACACCCGCAGTTGAGGTTGATGGCGTCGTATCCTTGCTTCTCGCACAGCACGGCCGCTTGGGCCAACGCTTCCGGATCCGAACCGCCGAGCTGCACCGTGATGGGATGCTCTTCGGCGTCGAAAGGCAACAGCTGGTCTCCAGCGTGGAGCGCGGAGCCGGCCACGATCATCTCGGTGTACAGCCAGGTCCTCTTGGTCAACAGGCGCATCATGCGGCGGAAGGGACGCGTGGTGACTTCCATCATCGGCGCGACGGATATGGGACAGGCGTCGTCCTCGCGTTTCGCCACCATCGACATTGGTTTCGAAGGAATTGGTACGCCTTTGCCACGTAGTGCGGCTCCACCTGAAGGTATCTGAAGGCTCGCCCACGTGCACCGCCTCAGCATGTCGTGTGCACAATTGAAGCGGGTCTGGAAGGTCCAGAAACGCACGGTCAGCAGGTCAAGAACGGACGCAAGATACGTGAGAACCTTCGAAGGCCTTGCCACCGCCGACGTTGCACGCGCTCGACCTCGTCCACGTCGCAAAAGGTTCGCTCACCGCCAGCAGTGGACCTGAGTCGCACCTCTCGACCTCCACCTGTTCTCAAGGCCGCTCCTTCGTCCGCAAAGCGCCGCAGGGACGGTCCTTCTTTCGCGGCGACGAGCTCTTCCTGATGTGATGGCCGTCGCGGACCGTCCTGGTCGACCTTCGAGACGTCGGCCCCTTTTCAACCGACGCATCGTCCGTTTCGAAAGGGAATCCCTCGTCGATCAAAGGTCTCGTCTACCCGGTCCCGATTTCCGGTCTGTCCGACCGTTTTCATCGAGGTTTTCTCACCCCGGCCTTCCTTCGGTTCCCTCCCCGATCCCACCGGGTTTCGACAGGGATCCTTCCCACACGGTTCAAAGATCTCGATAGGGGGGCCTAAGATATCGATTACAGAACAGTCGAAAATGTCGATAAGGATCGATATCTTTTCCTTCCGCTAGGTCCCCTCGAACCGACACCACACCGTGGTCGGCGGCGCGATGGCGATGGCGACGGATGCGCCGCGGTTTTCGGACGAACAGGAGCTCGTTCTGCGACGTTTGGGTGCGTTTTCCAATACCCATTTGGGTCGTTTTGTTCCCACGACCGTCCTCGGAAGGAAATCTGACGCGTGGAGCGACGCTGCGTGCGAACAGACGAAGCCACTGCAGGTCCAGATGCGTTCTTGGCGCCAGAGTCCAGCCTTTCGGAGGTGGTTCGAAGAGCTGTCAAGGCCGTGTACGATCATACCGCCAAGTATGCACCATGTGGAGATGGTGTGGTTGCCCTGGAAGAGCTCCACGTGGACGGATTCGACGCCGAACAAGTCTGGCAACAGATCGAACTGCAGAACCGATCGGTGGTCCGACGTGTGCGAAGGCTTCACAAGCGGTTCAAGGACGCGAACGAACTCCTAGAAGGAGAAAAGGCGTGTCTTCTGGGAATGAAAAGCCAAAGGGAGGGAAAGGGCAAGGGAAAGAAACGAAAGGTGGTGAGAAAGGAGGTGGTGACACCTCCGGAGAAAGGCAACTCCACCGGCCAAGAAGAGGAATCGGAAGAAGAGGGAGGCTTGGATGTGCAACATCAATCGGACGACGGAGGTGATGAGTTGGAAATGAGTGGTTCCAGTGAATCCGAGGGACAGGAACCCAGGGATGAAGAGGAACCAGAACTTGCACCTACCGAGGACAAATTCTTTCGTCTGGAGGAGATGGAGAAGTTTGTTCAAGATGCAGAGGAAGCAGTTCTGGATGACAATCGCCCTGATATGTTAAACGAAGAAGATGAAGGAAGCGAATCAGATGGTTACTCCGATGAGGTGGACGAAATGCTTGAAGGGAAAGGTGGCGAATTTGACACAGAGGACGAGGACGAAGACGAAGAGGATGCCGAGCTCCGCGAAGCACTTGAATCTGTTTCGAAGCGCATGAAAAGAAGCAATGGCAAGAGTGCTGGAAAGAAAAGGGCGGATTTAGATGATAGCATTGCCCCGTACATGGCCCGCGACTTTTTCCTGCCTGACCAGAAGCCCACAGGAGCAAAACCACGTGCCGGGGCAATGAAGGAGAGGCCCGCGGGTAACCAATCGAAGAAAGTCAGGTTTGAATTAGAGCAGGACGAAGAGCAGATGTCAGATGAGATGCCTGAATCAGATGGTCCAGCATTAGTCAATGCAGATGGAACGCGCAAGTCCACGCACGAAATTCGAATGGAACGCATTGCGCAGAAAATCAAGAAGCTTGAGGAAGAGAACATGGCCCAGAAAGGTTGGGAGCACACCGGCGAAGTCCATGCCGCCCAACGTCCGCTCAACTCCGCGTTGGAGGTGGATTTGGAATTTGACCATGCGAGGCCCCCTCCCCCCGTGGTCACCGAGGAAGTTACACAGACCATTGAAGACATTATCAAACAGAGAATCGTTGAAGGGAGATTCGACGACGTCGTTCGAATAGCAGTGGCAGAAGACTCAAGTAAAGACAAGAAGAAGCACAAGGAGCTAGGAGAATCGGAGAAGAGTTCCAAGGGTCTGGGGGAATTGTACGAGGAGGATTATATGAAGGAAAAATACAATTTGCCGCTGAACGAGAAGGAAGAAGCACTGCGGGTAGAAGCACACACACTTTTCAATCGCCTGTCCCAAAAGCTGGATGCCCTTTCGCACTTTCATTTTGCTCCCAAACCTGCTGTAGAGGAGCTTGCAGTGAAAGATATACCCGCGCTGGCAGTGGAGGAGGTTGGCCCTGCTGCCACCAGCCTTGCCGCTGGCAAGGCGCCCCAAGAAGTGTACCGTCCGGCCGGAGGTGGCGCCCCAAAAGCAGAAGAAGAGTACACAAGGGAGGAAAGACGGGCCCGCCGTGCCAGGAAGAAACGAAAGCAGAAATCGGTGCGAGCCGAAAGAGACGAGAAGAAACGGATACGAACTCAGGCAGTGGCTGCAGCAGGCGGGGGCACTGCTGGGCAGGCTATGGTTTCTGCTGGTATAGTTCCTGCGAAATCTTCTGTCGCGGGGTCAGGTACAGGTGTGCCCCTGTTGCGCAAGGCCAAGATGGCGACAGGTCCCAGTGTCACCAGATCGGGGGATGTCTTCAAATTGCTTCAAGAACAGCAGGAAGCAGCTGCTGGTGGACGGAGGTCAGATGGATCGAAGCGCCAGGATTCTGTTCAGGATCCAGATCGCTTGCGGGGTTCAGCTTTACGACTATGACAGGCTCAGTTGAGCAGTTTTGGGGACCTCTTCCCGGACCCACACGCGGCAGGCATGGTCTCAATAAACGGTTGTTACGGTTCAAGGAGCATCAAGTGGATCCACTTCTCATCCACCAGGTCTGTTTGCTTTCCCTCTCCTCCCACCTTCCTCTCCTAGGATCGAGTGAAATCCCACGGTGTACGAAGGGACCTGGTTGAACCTCAGCGCCATGGCTTCATCCCAAACGTCCCTCTCTCCCTCCTTCGAGAAGAAACTCCCTTTGGGGATCTCCTCCCCCCAACCCCACTGGTGCCCTGGGATCCTTGTCCACCACGAGTTTTCCCGGGAAATTCACGAGACTGAGCCACGTCTCGAAGCGCCGCACGTGGACATGTCTGCCGCCATGGCTGGACTGCGAACGCCGCGGACGTGGTGCACGCGCACCTGGAGGTCGAGGACGTCGATCGCCAGGGCCGTGGCGCCACAGGCGGATGGAAAGCGCGCCGCATCTGCCCAAGACGAGGAGCCGAAGCTGTGCATTCTGTACGATTCGGACTGTCCGGCATGCAGGAAGGAAGTGGACATGCTCCAGTCGCGCGATCAAGGGAAGCGGCTGAAGTTCACGGACATCGCCGATCCCAGCTACGAGGCGCAGGAGAACGGAGGCGTGTCGTACGAACGTGCCATGCGACGGATACACGCCATCACGGAAGAAGGACAGGTGGTCACTGGCATCGACGCCTTCCGTAGGGCTTACGAGAACGTTGGTTTGGGATGGGTGTATGCACCAACCAAGATCAAAGCCGTGCAAGCGCTCGCGGAGAAGGCGTACAACGTCTGGGCAGAGTACCGATTGAAGCTGGCGGGAAGACCCACGCTCGACAAACTCATGGCAGAACGAAGGGAAAGAAGGAAGTCGCTCGGGTTGAACCCGGAAGACGCGGATTAAAGAGATCCTGAGAACCAGAACGCAGGAATCTCAAGTGTCGAGGGTTGCATGCGTATGTGTAGGAATCGCAGCAACTTCGCAAGCCTTGAGTGCAAGATGCCACGAGAAGAGATGACGCGTGAGCAGGCTTTTTGGCTGCATGGAATAAAATGTTTACACCGTATTACTCCAGCAAACACCAAAATTCCATCCCTGGAAATGCGTGCAGAGCTCTCTCAACCAATCCTGGGCCCAAATCCGCCCGTTGCCTCCATCTCTGGGTGCGCAATGCCCAGCCATTCACGACCGCTACATTTAAACAGCTCGGCTATATGGTGCCAGACAATTCCATTCTTTTGTCCTGCTTTTCTAACCAGGGTAGCAAGTGCGAGTGCACGAGTGCAGGTGCTTCATCGTGCGGACAGTGACCTACAGAATCCAGGAGGATGAACTCCGTGTCTGATCTGTGATTCGGTAGATCCTGGAAGTACTTCCCGAGCGGGCCGTTGAGTGGCGTCAGTGTGTCCCGACTCCCCCACATGAGGAGTATCGGGCAATGGATGCTGGGGATCAGTGTCTTGGGCGACGGTCCGGGTGGGCCTGTGATGATGCTCACAAATGTTTCCAGCGCTCCTTCGTCGCACGACGGGTTGTAGATCAAATCTACCAGCTCATCGTCGACCGATTCCTTGTCAATGTACACGGAAGACAGCACGCTCTTGATATTGTCTCTTGATCGGAACCCATCGAAGAGTCTTTTGGCCAACCACTTGATGGACAACAGGTAATCCACGAACTTGAGCGCTGGATAGATCACCTTGAGCCTCCAATCGTCCGCCACGGCCTTGTTGTTCATCCCACCGGAGCAGTTGAGCAGCGCCATGGCCTTGACTTGATCTCCGAGTTCTGCACTGGCCATGACGCATGCCAAGCTTCCAATGGAGTTTCCCACCAGCACCACAGGTTCGTCGATGAATTCCTGCACGAATTCCACGAGCAGGTCTCTCCATTCTTCCATCCTGTGTTGGAAATCCGCCGGTTTGGCGGATTGGCCGAATCCGAGCAAGTCCACTGCATACACCTTGTGTTTCTGCGCCAGAACGGGAATGTTCTTGCGGAAGTGTTCGACGTTGGCGCCGAATCCGTGCACGAGGAGCACGGGAGGTCCGCATCCTGCGGTGGCGTACCGGATGTCGTGTCCTTTCCAGGTCCAGCGACGCGACGTGTACGGGACCTGCGTCACGGATCCCTTGGGAGGCGTGCTGGACGAAGCCTGCACGCGAAACGTGCGTCGGACGGATCCGGAAGCGCGCATGGCCGTCGTGCTTTCGTTCCTCGTCGATCGACGTCCGTACCACCACGTGTCGATGGGACAAGGCCTTGTCCGACCCCTGGATGGGAGCTGGGCGACAACCAGGCCAGCATCCTGGGTGGAGGAGGGGCCAAGGGAGACAAGAAGCACAAGTGAATGAGATGCTTGCAATACAATGGAGGGATGGCTAGGCGCACGGGAATGGATGAAAGGGGGAAAAATCCATGCCCATGGTCGCAAAGGATGCGAATGGGACGTGCAGGTCCCAAAAAAGGCAGGTTGTTTGAGGAAACGAACAACCTCTCAGTGGCGCGTGCCCGAATCATACCTAATTCAGGCTCTCCACTGTCTCTTGAAGGCCACGACCTTTGGTCTCGATCTTCAACGCATAGGTCGCCAAGCTGCACGCCACGCAGATCAAGGCAAAGATGGCTTCTGCGGCAGATGCTGCTCCAGCATCCACAAGCTCCACAGCGATAACCGGAGAGATTAACCCTCCAACCCTTGCAAAGGCATTGGCAAGGCCAACACCGGATGAACGCACGTTGGTGGGATATACCTCTGGCGCGTAAACATACAAAATCGTGAAACCACCCATGATCGCACCCCTAGCCCCAAAGAGGAGAACGACCTCTGCAGCACTGTGGACCGCGTCGGACAGAGCAGTCATGAAGGAGAGTATCAGGCCAAAAATTGCCGTGCTGAAAAGGAAAGTAATGAGGGACCACCTCCTGCCTAGCCACTCCACAGTCCCTGATGCCAGCAGGATCCCAGGCAACTCGGCTACGGCGGTGATGAAGATGTCCCGGAAATCGTCGCTGGTCAGCTCCGGCTCTCCATCTATGCACTCTGCTTGATGCGCCCGAAGCTGGGTGGCAAGTTGCACCATGCCATAGTAGGTCATGGCTACAGAAGCAAATATGAACCAGAGCAGCATAGTTGTCCGCCGCATCTCTGGAGAAAACAGCTGCTGCAACGCTTCTTTTGGTGTAAGTCCCTTTTTCTCCGTCTGTCCTTCTTCGACCGAGCTGCTGAGTTCTTTTCGTCCAAGCTTGCCATTGGGCAGCGACATCTTGTTGAGCTTGGAGATGGATTTCAAAATTTCCTGGGCCTCTGGAACCCGGTCGTGTACCACGAGAAAGTGTGGCGACTCCGGTAGCCATGGGTATAAGACCAGGAGTAGCAGCAAGGGGATGCAAGAGAAAGCAAGCAAGTACCTCCATCCCAATGCCGGCAGGACAACCCAACCCAAGCCAGCCTCCATAACCGAACCCGCCGTCCAGAAAAGTTCAATCATGACCAACCAGAAGCCTCGCTTTTGAGAGGGCACAAACTCCATGAAGAGAGAGAACGCGACCGGCACCCCTCCCAATCCCAGCCCGACCATCATACGGCAAAGCAGCAAAATTCCGTAGTTGGGCGCAAAGGCACTCAACAAGCCGAACGAGAACGTAAATACGGCTGGGATGAAGAATCCTTTCCTCCTTCCCAGGCGGTCCGACACGGCTCCGAAGACGTAGGCGCCGACCATCATCCCAAAGAACACGATGGACGTCAGTCCTCCTTGCTGCCTGGCGTTGATTCCCCATTCGCAACGTATGGCAGGTCCTAGATACGCCAGGAGCATCATTTCCATGGCGTCTCCCATCCACGCGAGACCCGTGTACATCAGCATGGCCGCTTGAAACAATCCGAATCCCATGCCGTCGATGGCGTCTTCGATGGTGTACAACATTTCCAAGGACGCATCATCACCACCTCCCCGACCGGAAGACGTCTCTTTCATATCCGACTTGTCGAAACTTTGCAAGAGCGACTGCGAATTGCACCACGTGGCCAAAGCTCCGTCCGGTCAGCCTCGCATTTCGGAGCACGAGCGTTTCTCCTGGCCTTCGAAGACCTCTCGTGCGTTCTATCGACCTCTCTCCATCCTGTGCGTCGGTGTAGATCGCTTCCCTCCTCCTTTCGTGTCCTCTGCATCCTCGATTTCGCGTTCGTGCTTCGTGCTTCGTCCTTCGTCGCGTGTTTGCGTCGGCGTTCCGTGGCCGTGCCGTGCGCCTCAAGCGGGTTCCCTGGCGCACCTGACCGTCTTCTTCCCTCCTTTCGTGATCTCCATCCTCCTCGTTCACCTCCTCGTGCATCATGGCGATCGCGAAGCACGAACGCAGGCGCGCGCGTGCGACGCGATGCGCGACGATCGAATGAATGCCGACATCGCCACGCCATCGATACCTTCCCCAAAGATATCGATGAAAAATCCAAGATATCGATGGAGGATCGATACCTCGGGCGCCTCGGTGGATCTTCCCGGTTCGATCTGGGACGCATCGACGAAAAAGGTGAACTCGAGGGAGGTTAACTCCATCGGATCGAAGCCAGGGCGTGGAGGTGGAGAGGGGATGGAAGAGGACCAGGACAAGAATGGATGCAATTGCAAACCACCACCGCTCATGATCCTGGATGCGTTGTTGCGGGAGAGTGGAGGACAGCAAGGGAAAGGACACACACACCCGAACGCTGCAAGGACAACACAGGCGTGGCCCCGGAGGCACGTGCGCGACGTCCCCTTCCAGGCTGGGGACCGTTCCCAGGCCAGTGGAGATGTACGATCTGATCTCGCCTCCTCCGTGTAGCAATAAGTGTTGGAAAGGCACGGCTTCCAAGAACAGTTATTGGGTGTTCCTTGGGGTGGGTAGGGGCTGGTGTGCTTCCGATCCCTCCGCTGTGCCGTTGGATGCCTGGCCAGTTCGCATGCCTTGGGAACGGTTCCTACCCAACAGGAACGCCTTCCATTTCGAGCACAGGTTCACGCATTCCACGCATATGTCGTCTACGATCTGTTGGAACACTCCTTTCCTCGCATCGATTTCGAACACTTCCTCCAGGTCCTTCCCGACCTGGTCTCCGAAGCTGACGGTTCTTCTCGTGCCTTCCGTGCCGCACGAATCGGCCAGGTACACCCCAGGTATTTCCGTGACCGAGCTCTTCCTTCTCAGCACCGGTTTCTGCTGCGTTTTACACGCTTCCACGGAGGGAGGCTCGTTCTCCACTCCGTTCCTGGACGATTGCGCTTCGTCCCCTGCAGGCCCACGTGCAGGATCCGTCACCACGTCCGTCCCATTCCCGTACCCCGTGGGCCATCTTTTTCGGCTCCCTTTCTTTCCCATCCTTCCCATTCCTTGCGTCTTTCGCGGCCTTTCACGGATTCGCTTCACAACGAAGAGTTGCGGTTTCGTCACATCCAGTTGTCTTCCTACGTCGGTCGGGGTCTGTCCCACGCCCGACTGATCCGATACGATCCGCCATCCCCCTGTGACCCAGTTCCCTTTGATCCGCGCGGATCCGCACCGGTCTGTCCGGGGTTTCCCCTTTCTCTCCTCCGATCGAACCCGCGCCCTTCCCCTTTGGCTTTTCCGATACCTTCCTGGAAAAGGTATCGATGTAGGGACGAAGGTATCGAGGAGGGAGGGGCGGGAGGTATCGATGGAGGACCCGAGGGCGCCTGTTCGACTCTTCCATCGTCGGTCGAAGGAGAAGAGGCGTTACGTCGATGTCGTCCAAGACACGCGCGAGGAAGGCTCGCAGGCAGGCCGAAAAGGACGCCGGAGGCGAGGAGAAGGGAGAGAGGAAGGAGACGGATCGAAAGGAGGGAAAAAAAGAGATCCCGGAGGACGCGGGAGTAGGGAACCAAGCCGAAGGTCTGCCCAAGCGAAACAGGAACCGACGCAGTGGAAGCAAAGTGAACCGCGAGAAGGAGAAAGGGGACGGTGCGAAAGAGGATAAAGAGGAAGAAATGGACGGAACACAAGCGCAGGTGGATGGACAAGGGAAAGTACCGGAGGAATGGAGCGCATCCCGATCGGAAGACAGACCGTCGGTCGAGCAGGAGGATCCCGAAGAAGAGTTCGAAAGGATAAGAGCCCAAGTGGAAGCATTGAAGAAAGACCTGGAAAAGGCACAGAGGAAGGAGAAAGAAATGATGGAAAAGAAAGCCAAGAAAGAGAAAGAAAAGAAGCTGAAGAAACTCAGCGCCGAGGCCAGAGCGCGCGCGTCCGAGCTCCTCCAGGACACCGCAGAATGCAACAAGAGCTTGGACGATGCCACGAGGGTGATCTTCATTACCTTGAGACAAAGCTTCTCCGACTTGAGATCCCTTCTCACGCGAAGAGAAGAAGAACTGCTCTCCCTCCTAGATTGGGAGCTGAGGGAGCAAAGAGAGGGAATCGTGGCCGTCGCCAAGAAGTGGTGTGAACTGGCCAAGGTCCCCGAGGAACAGCTTCTATTCCAGGAGGAAGCGGATGGAAGGAAGGACCTGGACGAAATGATTGAGGGGATATCTCAGGTACAGGAAGTGACAGGAAGCTTGAAGGCATTGGCCGAGGACAAAAGGCAGGCACCCAGGATGGGCAGGGAGACCACAGAAGGGTTTTCAAACGTGGTTTATTCCATTTTCTCCTTTGGCGGATTGCGAGGAGGACACCTGCTGCCACCTCCCGTCCCGGGACGATACAGCCTGGATCTGAATCTTGCCAAGGCGGTGATTTCCCAAGAGAATCCAGAAAACTGTCCGGAGGCGAGCCCGAGGTCTCCCACCCACTTTCACGATCAGATCGCTGAAGAGTCTAGCGGCAAGGAGAATCAAAAGCAGATGCGGCAGCAACAGGCAAGGAAGAACGGCACGAAGAAGCCTTCCACCGAACCGAAGAGAACGGCATCCCATGCGCATGCCGCAGGAAATCCACACCCGCGCGCCACCAGCACAGAGACCCCTCCTGGACGGGGCAACCACACCTTTGGAAGCTTCATTCCGAAGCAATTCACATCCAGGTTGGAGCAGAACGAGGCCCCACGAGCCTCAAAGAAGAACAGCCTGACGAGCTACTCCCGTGTGGCCCAGCGGGCCTTGGACAACTCTCTGCGATCCGCCATGACCGTGGAGTGAAGGTTGGATTGATTTTTTTTTTATGTGCACTACGTCTCCCTGCGGTCTTCATCCTCGCCAATTCGCTCGGGTGATTGTAGCCTCCGACCTGCTTTTCTCGAGGAAGGCCCTCGTTCGGTTCCGTGTACGTGTTCCTCCAATTCACGTCAACGCAGTACGTCCAGAAGATCTTCCACGGTTTTGACTGCTCTTCCTTCGTCCTGTTCTGCGTCGTAGGTGGCGCAGACGACGAACCGTCCTTCGCCACCGACCACGGCTCCACCGGCTCCGTGCATGGCTCCGTCCTTCCTGGCCCTTTCTTTCTGCGATCCTGCACATCTCATGGCGTAGGTCCTCCTCCTGACGTTCGTGACCACGTATTCTGCGCCTCCGAAGCACACGATCCTTCGCATGAGGTCCCCACGTCGCACTCCTGCCGCCACGGCGGCGGCTTCTGCGTCCCTCGTCCGTGCTGCGAATCCCATCCCGTGTCTTCCCACGACCTCACCACCCTCCAGATCCACCAAACAGGCCGCTGAAACGCCGCTGCATGCGCTCGACGCCGTCCATGCGTCCCAAGCGCGCATCGCCGAACCGAAGTGGAAGGTAACCCCGAGTTAACCCCATCCTCTCTCGGTCATCCCCCCACCGCGTTTCGAATTAACCCCAAGTTCACCTGGTTCCGAACCCAAGGGAGTTTCTTCTCCATCCATGGAGAGTTCCTCCTCGCTCGGAGGGGAGAGTTTCTTCTCCATCCATGGAGGAGTTCCTCCTCGCTCGGAGGGGAGAGTTTCTTCTCCATCCATGGAGGAGTTTCTTCTCGCTCGGAGGGGAGAGTTTCTTCTCCATCCATGGAGGAGTTCCTCCTCGCTCGGAGGGGAGAGTTTCTTCTCCATCCATGGAGGAGTTTCTTCTCGCTCGGAGGGGAGAGTTTCTTCTCCATCCATGGAGGAGTTTCTTCTCGCTCGGAGGGGAGAGTTTCTTCTCCATCCATGGAGGAGTTCCTCCTCGCTCGGAGGGGAGAGTTTCTTCTCCATCCATGGAGGAGTTTCTTCTCGCTCGGAGGGGAGTTTGTATGGGCGAGGTTTGACCGGAGGAGAGGTCCGTCGAGTACCAGGAATGGAGACGACCGATGCGCACAGGTTTGACGCGTGTTCGGCTCGCACAGGAGCCTCGGACGGCGTCCATCCGGCCTCCTACAAGTGGAAGAAGACGTGATGTGGATCCCGGAGAAAGGAAGGAAAGAGGGGAAGGAAGGAAAGAGGGGAAGGAAGGACGCAAGCCAAGTGCACGTGGAGGTCGTCGCTTGCGACGAAGCGAAGAGGCTCGCACGGGATCGTTCCCATCCTTTGGTCTCGGTGTGGAATTGGAACGCGTGGATGGAACGTTGCGTCCGTCCAGGAACGTCACGTCCAGATGCACGACCATCCAACGCCGCCAGATTCGCAGGAACGTCGCCTTTCCCGTCCGTCCGCACCTCCACGGTTCCCGCCGCACCTCCTTGCATCGCGTTTCGCGATCCACGAGCACTTTCTGCGTCCTCTACGGCGGTTCTCGGAGACGCACGCTCCCGATTCTCTTCCATGGCGCACGCGACGCCATCTCGACACGCGCTCCGACGCGAAACCGTGCCTCGAAGGACCGTGTCTCGCAGCAGAGAAGAAACTCCCTCTTGGAGGGGGAGGGGAGGAGAAGGGTGGATTCCTCTGCGGCACACGTGCCTCGTTGCTTCGAGAGGCGATGGCGGATGCGATGGCGTCGCGCGTGCGCGTCGCGGTGCTCCTTCCCGTGTACAACGCGATGCCTTACCTCGGCGATTGCGTGGGCGACGTGTTGGCACAAGTGGGCGTGGACGTGTCCCTGCTTGCGGTGGACGACGCGTCCCAGGACGGATCGAAGGCGTACCTGGAGCGCATCGCCGAACGGCAGGAACACGTGCACGTCGACGATTCGGACGAGTCGCAAGCCAGGAAAAAATGGGAGGACGGGATGGAAACGAAGGCCGACATGAAGCACCAAGACCTCCCGCCAGGAGTGGAACAAGTCCTGGCGAGGAGACGTCCAGGAAATCGATTGGTCGTCCTGGCCTCAGACAGGAAAGGACACGGACACGCGCTGAACGCCGCCTTGTTGGCCGCACAGGCGGACTACGTGGGACACATGGAAGCCGACGATCTGTGCCCGCCGGATAGGTTCCTCAAACTCGTGCAAGCCATGCAGGGAGATCCCACGCTGGATGCGGCGTGCTCGCAAATCGGACTGGTGGGACACATCACCGACGGCATGACCAAGTACGCACAATGGCAGAATGGATTGCTCACACACCAACAGATGATGAAAGCGAGGTTCCTGGAAATACCGGCCCTCCACCAGAGCGGACTGTACAAGAAACAAGTGCTGGAGGACATGTGCGGGTATCACGAAAATACCGATTGGCCCGTGGACATAGACTTCTGGAACCGATGGTTCGTGCGCGGATACAAGGTTGCCAAGGTACCGGAACCGCTGTACTTTTGGAGGCAACACAGAACCCAGTCTACCAGGACCAATCGGAAAAACTCTCTCCCAAACCTGCAAAAGTGCAAGGTGCACTACTTCTGCCAACCAGAAGGACCCGCCCATGGCAAACGCATCCAACTGTGGGGACGGGGAGAGACTCTGAAGCACATCAGCACGCTCATGGAAGATGCAGGCGCGCAGCTCGTATGCGTAGATTGGAAGCCAGGCTGGCCGGTACCGGAGGCGGCCGTGATGCAACAGGGATCGGTGGTGCGCGTGTTCCTCTTCGGGAGCGACAAGCCGAGGGAACGAATAAGGAAGGAGTTTCCAGGTTTCGATTTCGAAAAAGATTGGTTTCTCTCGTAAATAAAGTGCAGCTGGATTCTCTTGAGCCAGCCACTTCACCAACCACGTGCCTGTCTCAGGTTATTGCAGATCCTCTCGTTGCAATCCACATCCAACGGCGGAAGCGCGAACGCTTGGCCCGTGATCGTCTCGTACAGCAAAACGTACCTACGGGACAACTCGCGGACGAGCTCCGCGGGTGCTTCTGGCAGCGTCTCGTCATTGTACGGATCGCAATTGTCCACAAACCACAGCCGGAGGAATTCCTTGTCTATGTTTTCCGGCTCCATGCCCTTCCTGAACCTTTCTTCGTATGTAGAATGCACCCAGTACCTACTGCTATCCGGGGTGTGCACCTCATCGATGAGTAGGATATTGCCTTCTTGGTCCTTCCCGAACTCGTACTTTGTGTCCACGAGGATGAGCCCCCTCTTGGCCGCCTCCTGCTGCCCAAACTCAAACAGCTCCAGGGCCTTCTGGCTGGTGTAATCCCAATCTTCTTGGTTCATGAGCCCCATTTGCACCACTTCCTGAGGGCTGATAGGTACGTCGTGGTCTTCAGCCTTTGTGGTGGGCGTGATGATGTTCCTTTCCAGCTTCTGATTCTTGGACATGCCATCCGGGAGTGTGTTTCCACAGTAGGTACGTTCTCCATTCTTGTAATGGGTCCACAAGGAGGTGCTGGTGCTCCCGGTCATGTATCCACGCACCACGAATTCCACAGGGAAGACTCGGCACTTGGCCATGATGCTGACATTGGGATCTGGCACCGAAATCAATGCATTCGGCACAATGTGTCTTGTTTTCTGGAACCACCATTGAGCTGTCTGGTTGAGCACTTGTCCTTTGAACGGCACGTTGGCCAACACGCGGTCGAACGCGGACTGTCGGTCCGTCGTCACCACCACCAGGACGTCGTCTTTTCGTCCTTCCGGCTCTCCAAGCGAAGCGTCCGATCCCATGGCGTACGTGTCGCGCACTTTTCCACGGTGGACCAGCCGCAGGAACGGCACCTCCGACCTGCCCAGCACGCACTTGGCGCTCGCCTCCTCCTCCGAGCCTCTCCCGCGCCTCAGGAGGCTTCCTTCTCCTTCCGACGCCTTCGTGCGCCATCGCATCGCTCCTTTTCCCGCGCGCATCGCCGACGCCATCGTCGGCGAAATGGCGCAT
Source organism: Picocystis sp. L7 (assembly GCA_020975725.1). NCBI lineage: Eukaryota > Viridiplantae > Chlorophyta > Picocystophyceae > Picocystales > Picocystaceae > Picocystis > Picocystis sp. L7. Next base: position 285,607 of record QXJR01000019.1, on the reverse strand, counting down.
GAAACCATGGCCTTGTCCCCTTTTGTTTTCGCTTTTTTTGCTTCTGCTTTGTTTGACAACTCGTGTTTCAAGTTTGGGGAGGAGGTGCAGGTGCTCGCCCGAGCCTTTCTCGGCCATGAATGAGACAGCCAATGCAAGAGGGAGGGCAGATGGGAACCCATACCAGGAAGAGACACATCAAATGACACAATGGGAAGCGAGGAGGGCGATGACAAGCAATCACGGCCTCGTACATGACGATGTGAAGCAAAGGCACCAGGATCAGGCAAAGTAATCCACGTCTGGAGAGATGGAGACCATGGGCGCCTTCATGGCTGGATCTTCCATCACTTCGATCAAGTAAAGACCCTCGTGGCCCAAACCCTCCTCCAATACTGGTGCAATCTCTTCCGGATGAGAGATGCGGGCACCGGACCCCCCGTAGGCTTTGGCCACGGCGACGAAGTCTGGAACATCAATGGTGTCGCCCTGGACCCCTTCCCAACCGTAGTGCACCCGACCAAGCAGGCCATTGTTGACCACAATCACCAGGAAATGCTTCAGCTTCATCTGCTTGGCTACTATGAGCTCTCCAATGGTCATCTGGATGGCTCCATCTCCCACTATGCAAACCACCTGGGAGTCACGGTTGGTGACGCCAGCAGCAATGCTGGCACAGATGCTGTACCCCATTGTACCCAGCGCAAGGTCTACCAGAACCCGCTGGTGACCCGTGAGACACAAAGCAAGGCTGGCCCATAGGGTGGAGTCCCCGGTGTCGATGGCAATGGTTGAATCACTTTTCAACATGGGGCCCAATGCATTGAAAACACGCATGGGATGGCAGAACCCTGGCCTTTCTTCGTGATCGATCTTGAACTTCCAAGGTGCGTCACCTTCATCTAAATTCACCAAGGTTGGAAGACTGCCAAAGTATGTGCCAACCACTTTGGGCATCTGTTCCTTCCAACGACCGGACAAGAAAAAGTCCCACGCTTGCTGTGCACTGGCGTTGCTGGCATCCCTGAGGCTTTGGGGCGTAAAATGCTCTGTCCCATCTGGAAACGTGAACTTTCCGTTCGTCTTCTGTGAATGGGAGTTTTCAAGCCTGATCTTGAGTGCCCGCAGCACAGTCCCTACAGGACCGAAAAGCTTCGCTTCTGCCTGCCAACCAAAACCTGCGTTGGCAATCTCATCTGGCTCCACTTGTATCATCTGCCTACGTTGCAGACCGTCGTGTCCGGCGAGAAGCTCCATCGCCTCGGAGACACCTATGCAGATGGCCAGGTCCGACGTTTCCACGATAGTGCGGGCTGCTTCCAACCCCGGATTCCCAAAGATGCCCAACACACCCACTACCAGTGGGTGACTTTCGTTTACGATACCCTTGGCATCCAGCTGGGTGACTATTGGGGCATTCAAATACTCTGCAAGTTGAAGGATGGCCTCCGAAGCCCCGGTTGCCATGCTACCAACACCAATGATAATCCTTGGCCGAGGTTGCTCTGGTGATCGAGCATTGTTGAGAACACACGCTGCTTCTTTCAAAGCACGTGGACAGACGGATTCGACATCCCCACTGTTGGCATCGTACCCATAGCGCAAACCGGCAGGGTGCACGCTAGCAAGCCTGTGCAAGTTCATAAAAAGCTGTCCACCCTTTCCGGTTGCTTGGCGAATGAGAGTTTCTGCTTGGATATCCTCGGGTATAGCAAGGTGCACTGCCGTGTGTTGCTCGTACGCAACTGCGATGGCGTTTCGTAGTAACGGTACCATAGCTGCTTTGTTCATCACAGTGCTGCTAAACTGCAGCCCCCCTGAGCGGAAAATGTCCGTCTGGTCACAGTCCTGAAAGTCCGCATGGTCCACTTTCCAGGACAATTTCATTCCCGTGATGGCGATGACCCTTACTTTGTCTTTTGCTGCCGCAACCAAGCCAGTGGTGAGGTTTGTCGCCCCTGGTCCTGAGGTGGCCACACAGCAGGAAAGCTTTCCGGTAAGCTTCGCCTGCGCTGCAGCAGCTAGGCTGGCGCTATTTTCGTTCCTCATGTAGATCCATTCTAGGTTGGGATGCGCACAGATGGCGTTGATGAGTGGGATGACTGTTCCACCATGTCCACCGAACACGTGCGTAACCCCTGCCGACACCAGCGCTTCCGCCACGTACTCGGCCACGGTCAGGCTACGCGCTTCCTCCTGCTTCGCGTCCATTTTCAAGTCCAAAATCCGTTTCCTAATCCTCTCCAAGTGCGCGAAGTCGCGTGTGCGACGTGAGCAGCGGTCTCTCGAGTGTCGGAATCCACGTGTCGAAATCGCACACCAAGCCAACCACCTTTCCACCCGTTCCAACCGGGAAGGAATCCGGGTCGAATCCCCTTTCACTGGGGTAAATTCCAGGTTCGAAAGGAACCGAGACTGGGAGCGAGATCCTCGGCGTGTGCTGGTTCGGTGGAGGGTCCGGGAAGTGGAATCTACCTTCCGATACCCGGAATCGGACCGAGGGGCGTAGAGGAAGGTGTTGCGTCATCGTTTTGTGCTCTACGAACCTTCCAAGTGTACACACCGACTGATACGATTGAAGTGAACGTCGGGGCAAGGGGATTCAAGAAAAAAACATGCACAATGCAGGAAGGATAGCGACAGTTACATGACGGTACTCAGAAGTGTCTCCCAAGCCAAGAGCCAAGCTCAGGGGTCCAGCTAGCGATGGACCGGCTTTGTCAATACCTACTGACGTGCATACTTGGAGCGCCTGACAGTACAGGTTTAAGGTGGGTAGCGTGGAGATGATTCTCTTAGTTGCTATGGTATGATCCGGTACCTTGCCAGAGCTGCTCACTTTCACATACTATCGCATGAGCGCATGGCTTTCATTGCAGAAGTGTGGACGGGCGAACGTAATTCGGTGAGCCTACTCGCGAAGAGGTGTGCCTGGTGCTTCCCCAATGACATCGCAACACTTCTGCATCAATTGGCCGGTCTAACCCAAACGTACATGGCACAGTTGTGATTGCTAGGCAAGAAAATCCAGCGCATACGTGTGCACAGCATACTCGAGCTGCGTACTGGCAATGCCATACACAATCAGTCTCAAGTTGTTCACCACTAGAGGTGGTGCAAAAGGCACACTGCACATGATGTTTTCCTACCTTGCCAAGATCAGGACCTGTGAGGGACCATTGAGGCAACAAGAAAACTGCGACACAAGAGCTTGTCTCGCTTACATATAGTGAGGGAAAACAAAGCCTGGCTTATTCAACTTTGCGCCACGTGCCGTCATGTTTCGCACACTTGCTACGGAATGAGGGCAAAAGAGCACACCCACAAGCTTGTCCTGATCCAACGCCCCACCCATGGGAACCTAATTCTCACAACTCCACAATCGGGAAGGGGATGGGCTCAAACGATTCCAGAGGTCGTACGAAGGGATTGCTGACGTATATTCGTCCTCTATCGACGCCCGAGTATGTCTTGCTCCACAGCTTTCCTTCTGTCAGGCAGTCTTGCACGACCTTTGACAAGCTTGCGTACGACATTTCTCCGTAAGCAGTAGGGCTTTCGCTGAGGAGAGACTCGCCCCCGTCGCCATGGAACAGCGGACCTGCGCGCAAAATGAAGTAATGAAGGATCCCGCTCTCTTTGAGGTAGATCTCAGCCCTGGTCTTGTCCATCATGAGTGGCATGACCGCATCTTTGGAAGGTCCAGGGATGGCTACCTCACTGTCTCCGGCCCCAATCGAGGAAAGGAGGACAAACTTTCCCACCCCTTGGTTCACTGCAGCATCAATCAAACATCGATTTCCGGTATAGTCGGCTCTGCGACAATCTCCCACCTTTCCTCCTATGCAGCTGACAATCACGTCCGGCCTGGCCATTTTCACCAGTTTCGATACGAAACCTTCGTCTCGGGCATCTCCTCGCGCCACGATTTCCACTCCTGCGTCCAGTAGCTCCACGTCCTTGCTGTCCAGCTGTGTGCTGGCCAAGGCCACGAACGCTTCGCTGTGGCTCAAGTGCTTGGCCACCGCCAGCCCAGCTCCTCGGCTCGCTCCCACTACAAGCACGCGCTCTGCCTCCGCGATCGACGCATGGACGCAAGATGAGTGTCTGATGCTGCTCCTAGTGCCGCCTGCCCGCTTGGAACGCACGTGGAAGCGCGTGGTGGGAAGCAGCGCGTGCGCCATGTCGAGGTGAATGTCGAAAGTTTACGAAACCAAGGTACATTCGGGATGGATGAGGTCGGTGAAGGGGTCTCCAATGAGCACTTGGAAGAGCATTGTGCAAGGAATTCAAAAGACATGCATCCCAAGCAAGGATGGCGTAGACCGATTTGAGGTAGGTGTGTTGCATGGGCACATAGGCAAGGCTTGGCAAATGTTGAATGTGATGGAGGTGGAAGGGAGAGGTGTCGTCCCATGGTCGCTTTTCGCAACCGATCGATAGGCAACCATCGACGGTGTGAGTTCTTGTCACCAAGAATGCTAGAACATGTCCAGTAGCGACATGGATGGTGCCTTAAGAACCGTCCTCGCAGTATTGGAGCATGAAGCGAAGGTGAGTGTACAATGTGTGGGATTCCTTCTTATGGAGCTAAGACAGAGGGAGCCTCCTCAAGCGATTCTGCTCTTCCCATGCATGAAAAGGAACTATCTGATTTGTTTTCTTGTACAGAAACTCCGCACCCGAGTCGATTTTCTGCGCCGGTGCACGCATCGGGGAACAACGGTACTCGTACTTCTTGCATGTTTCAGTTCGATTTGAGCGTGGACCATGGTTGCATCTTGGATTGCATAGGGTGGGAAGGAACGGCCATCGAATCTCAGGCGTCGTTCGAGACCTCCGTAACCTGTTGATCTCCAAAGCACACTACATCGCCATCGAGAAGCCTCTGATCACACGCGACTTCATCGTGCGACGTCGTTCTCCCTGGGATTGGCCAGCCTTGGAGAAAAAACTCCCCTCCTTTGGAAGGCGCCCCGGGTAGGGTTCCGAAACGTAAACACGTCGGTTAATTTCGAGCCATCGACATGTCGGCATTTCGGAGCGCATCGACGACGGCGAAGATGGGCGCCATGCGAGCGATGGCGACGGCGAAAGGGGGTGCAAAGGAGAAGAAGACGTACCTGGAAGAACTGTACGCGTCCGTGGATGCCAGACCGCGGGTGCCGCTCCTGCAGCTGCGACGCACGTCCAAGGGAAGAGGGATGGTGGCCATCCAAGACATCGCAGCCGGACAGCCGATGGTGCGCGTGCCGATGCGTCACGTGATCTCCGTGAGAGAGGAAGGTGGAAGAGGATTCGATGGGGATGCGAGGCTCGCTACGAAACTCCTCCTGACACTCACCGCAGACGGAGAGGAAGTGGATGAAAAGGACCAGCGAAAGTGGGACCTGTATGCGAGGATGCTACCGACCAGGACTGGTTGTGCTGCACTCTGGGAGGACAAAATAATTGAGGAAATGCAATTTTTACCTGCGATTGAGTCCGCTCTTCGTTTGAAGGAACGGTTCCATTGCGAAGCCGAAAGGGCTATGCGGGAGCATTCGCTGCCCATCCATGCCATGCTGTGGGCGCTTTCCATCGTCCATAGCCGCTCATTCGCGATATGCACCAGTAAAGGAGAAAGACTCCGTGTTTTGGCACCCGTTGCTGATCTGTTCAATCACAAGGCAGATGAACCAGCGGCTGCCGGTGCCTTGGACATGCGACTGAGCGATGGAGAGACAGGAGAAGCATGGCGGATGGTACTGGAACACGACTTGGAACCTTGCTTTCAAATGTCTGCGTTAGACGCTTGCAAAGCTGGAGAAGAGATTTTTATCAATTACGGTCATGAATCAAACGCGGAGCTGCTGATCTCCTATGGTTTCCTTCCCGAACCCAATCCATCGGAGTTCGTCCCCCTGTACCAAGGAATGAGTGATTTGCTGGACGACGACCTGTTGGTAGACACCCCCTCGCTCTCGACTATGCAGAAAATAAGGGATATTCTGCTTTCTTCACGGTCTGTGGAGGCTCCTTTGGCAGTTCGTCCCGGTGGAATCCAGTCAGCTGGGCGTTTGCTTGGTTGCCTGCGGGTGGTCCATGCCAAAGACCACGAGCTGGGTTTTCTGCACGAGAAGTTTGACCGTGCTCTTGGAGAATTAATCTTTGAATGGGAAACACATCTTGATGGATGTCCAAGCCGGTCCCGGAGAGAGGAGATTGAGCGCCTAGCAATCCGCCAGTGCGCTGTTCGCACGATCGAATTGCTGGCAGAATTTCCGACCACATTGGAGGAAGATGAAGAAATCCTAAATGAGCTCATGCTTGATCTTGGTACTGAACATCCAAAGGAAGGGTTTGGACTTGTTACAACAGCATATCTGAAGGCTGAACTCTCAGACGAAGATAATTCCGCAAGCTTGGTAGATTTGACGATGGCGATCCGGTACAGGTTGCAGTTGAAGCGCATTCTTTCAGAGTTCTTAGAGGAAGTGATAAGAATGGGCTTCGACGAAGAAGAGCTGTGCATGGACGATGAGCTCTAGCCAAGCTTTTGCCCAGCTTGGAAGGCTGCAAACTTTCCATCATCCCCAGCCGTAAAAAGGGATGGGCCAGAAGCACACATGCACCTCAAGCCAGATCCGTTGGCCCGAAAGCTGGTGAGGCTACGGAGCTGCTGCACATCTACAATGTTGCACATCCCGGTGCCAAGTCCCACGAATACTCTCGTTCCACTGATAAGGCAGGAGTAGACAAAGTCATCTGTTGCTTGGCTGAATAAAACCCGAAAACCACTCTGAAGACAGTGGATGTTCACTTGCTTGTCAGCACCGGCTGACACTACACGGTTTCCCACCACCCCAAGAAAACAAACTGCTCCTGTGCCCGTAGTGTGTGCGTGTGAGGGAATGGACCCTATCTTGGCGGAACACCTGCTGTCCCAGAGGCGTATGCACCCGTCTTGCCCACCGGACATCACGGTAGTCTCATCCAGCCATTCCAGGGCAGTGACATGGCCCCCGTGTGCTGCTTCTCTTCCCCAAAGCTGCTTCAAGGTTGTGGTATCTGTGATGGAGATTTTACCTCCACGACATCCGCTCACCAGTGTATGGCTTTTGCTGGCCCTTACTAACAATACGGGTGACGAGTGACTCCTCACCACACCCATTTCCCTTGGTTTGCCTTTCCTCTGCACGGCGACATCCCAAATTCGGATGGTTTTGTCGTAGGACGAGGTAACGGCCTTCTGATGATTTTGGAACACCAATAGATCCGAAACAGTGCCTCGATGTCCATGTAGGTTTTCACAGACGTTCCCATTCTTTGACCAGAGGCAGAGGTACGTATCCATGCTTCCCGAGAGGATTCGTCCGTCCGACATCCATTTCACGCACGTGACCCATTCCTTGTGTCCGTTCCTTGGGTGATCGAGCCTTCGAACCGCTTTTCCTCGCGTCGCATCGACGACATGGACGTCGTGATCCGATCCTCCGATGGCGACTTGGTCGTCGAGTGCGTCGGCACAAAGCAGAGGTCGGTCGGAGAGATCCACCGTCGACATCACATCCGGTGCTTTGACCCAATTCAGACCTCCATCCACCAAGGCCTTGGAATGTTTTCGTCCCATTCTTGTCGCAAGCTTCGTCCTGGATGCGACGAAGGGTTCCTGCGCGGTCGTCGTCGGTCGTCGCCATTCCACGTCCACACCTCGAGACCGACGATCCACGGCCAAATCGCGATGTTCCTCCTCGCCACGAATGCCTAGGTCGTGCATGGCACCTTCCATCCGTCTCATATACTCCTCGTCGAGCTCGTGCGCTCGAGCAGCGCTGCGCAAAGGCGCGCTTCGGCCGTGCATCGCGTCGGTTCGCGTCGGTTCCGAAACGCCATGACCACTCCGATCGAGATCATCTCAATCCTAAGGTGCAGCATCTCGATATCTTTCAGTTTACGATCGAGATCTTGTAGAAAGGTGCCTATAGGAGAGCGAGCAAAGCTCCTCGGGTCCAAGATGCGCACGAAGCTACGGAATGGGAGTGGTAGAGAGCCAGACGGCTGGACCCTGAAGTGCAGCTCAGTTGCGTTGGAGATGGGATGCACTACGTTCGGATTCGATACAATCGGTGTTTGTGGGCGCAAGGACCGAATTTCCTATACTTTTGGACGCGACAACGGCGCTTGTGGACATGGGTTGGGCATGGATTCCTTATCCGTTGGGCGAGGAAACTCGGACCGTGCCCTTCAATTCGAGCGGCGTGATGACATTGCCTCAAAGCCCTTTTCGTCTTCCTTTGATGGGCTAGGAATAGGGGAGCGAAGCGTCCACGAGCCGGCTCGATGGAAGTGCTTTCTCGTCTCGCGAATCCAAAGCGTCTCCCATTACCCGTGCACAGATTCCCGCGTCGTACCAAATCAAATTTGGCTGCCTTCCTTGCGCATCGCGTTCATCGTTGTCACGAACTCTCATCCTTCCTCTTCGAACTGCTCTGTGCACATCCCCCTTTTGTGACCTTGGATGCCACGGTTCACACGGATGCCTTCATCGATCACACCGTCCGGTTCAAACTCTTAAAAAGAACCCTTCTAACTTAGGGTTTCAACCTGACACAACAAATGACCAAACTGGGGACCCGCCAAAAGCGACCTCCCAAGAAGTCGAGACAGAAAGTCCGACGAACGCTGAAGACTGGACGCCCTCCAAGGAAAGAGTGCGAAGCATCTCGAAGACAACGGAGATCAACATCAGCAAACGATCTCCTCAAGAACACGTGACATCGTAGAACTCGCTGAACGCACTATATAAAGCGCTCACGACCATACCTGTAATTCAGTTTTTGTATGACACGAAGTTCTGTCTCGTTTCTTCGCGGAGTGCTCGACCGACACCTCACCGACATCCTACCACGCTCGACGGATCGCTACCGTGAGCGAAACCCCATCTGAAGACCCACTCGACTCATTGCTGAGCCCTGGACCCAGTCCAAGTAGGATTGTTAAAACATGACAAGTTTCCAACCATGAGAAGTTTGAAACACTTGATCGATATACCCGTACTGGCTATAGCAGGATGATGTAAGACCAGCCCGGTCAACGGAGTGGGTCTAGAAGGAAGGTACCCACCTTCTAAAAGGGGAGATACTAAGTTGTGATAGTGTTGTGATTGTACGAATAGTCTTGCACGGTTGGGGGAATGATGTAATGCAGCGCAGATGCATCCACCCTATATAAGGAAGCAAGCATGCATGTAATTGATCAGTTGAGTCTTTGCAAGGTCAGGCATCCCACACCAAACGGGCGCGGGAGCATCACCTCCGAGCGAGACCCAAAGAGCGCAGGTCCACTTAGGAGAAGGGGCACCTCCTAGAGGAGAAGTGCGAGAGACTCACTCAACCAAAGGCAGTGTAGGTTAACTAAGCTATAAATATTTTTCAACAAGTTAAGAGCCTTGGTTGCCCGAAGACACCTACACAATGGAAGAACACATCATGGCGCGATACAAGATAGACAAGGGTGACATTCCAATCTTTGTACAAGGAAATTGGAACTTGTGGAAAGGGTCAGTGCTCCTAGCAATGGAAGAAGCAGGGCTCGACGATGTGTTGGAGATTGCAATGTCGCATGATGAAATGGATGCGGAAACCAAACAAAAGTCAAAGATGGTACGAGCAGCAATACTTCGGCGAGTCAACAAAGAAGAACGCTCGCTACTGCAACGAGACACGATGCTCTCTGCCAAGGATGTTTGGGACCGCCTACATGCAAGCTATGGGATACAAAATGCCGCAACATCACTGCGCATACTTGGGAAGTATCGGACATTGAAGAAAATGCCGAGCGAGAGCGTGATGCAATACTACACAAGGGCACTTTCGCTAGCGAGCGAACTCCGAGAAAGTGGCGAGAAGATATCGGAAGCCGACATAGTCGCCACAACACTCAATGGGTTACCAAGAGATTACAATCTCGTGAAGACAACGATCAATGCAAGCGGTGAAATGCCAACATTGGATCGATTGAAGATGATACTCGTAAATGAAGAGTACAACATGCAAGGTGACGACGTGGTGATGGAACAAGCACACGTGAACCACGATCGAAGCGAGACAGGAAGCCAACCACTAGTTGCGAGAGTTGGACACGCCAAGGAAAAGAAAAGGAAATTCAATGGCAAGTGCTTTTAGTGCGGTAAGCAAGGACATATGGCCCGTTATTGCCGACAAGGTACCGAGACCGACAAGCAAGGTCGGAGTATGCGAGTAACAATGGAAAGCACTCCAAGCATACGGGACTGAATACTTGATAGTGGAGTGTCAGATCATATGACAGGAGACCTACAGAAGTTCGACGAGGGAACTTTGAAACAAGCAAGCGGTCAAATTATGGTGGCCGATGGTCGGAGCATGGCCATTGCAGGTAAAGGAAACGTGACGCTCAAGATTGGAAAGTTGGATGTTCGACTTTCAAATGTGTTGTATGTTCCAAACATGGCATACAACTTGATCTCCGTGACAAAGATGGGTCGCCAAATAGGAGCTAACATAGTTATGAGGAGTGATGGAACTTGCGTACTTCAACGAGACCAAGACATCGTGGAGTTGCATACACACACAGACGGTGTGCATGCCTTACAAGCGGAGGCGGATCTATGGCATAAACGATTGTGCCATGCAAGTTCCAACACATTGAAACAAATTGGATTGCCGGATGACATGAAATCGTGTGAAGCATGTGTCAAAGCGAAACTAAGCCGTAGAGCGTATGCACATGATGAGACATTGAAGAAACCGCTGGACAGGATCTCAATGGATTTGATTGGACCAATCACACCGGAGGCCGTTGGAGGACAAACATATGCACTTGTAGCGGTGGACGCCGCAACGAAGTTCAGTCTTGTCACACTACTCCCAAACAAGGGTCAAGCTACAGATGCAGCAAAGCAAGCAATCACATGGTTGGAACAATTGTCCGGAGAACATGTGAAATGCATACGGACCGATTGTGGCAAAGAGTTTTTGCAAGAGAATATGAGAATTTGGTTGAGCGAAAAAGGGATCAATCACGAGACGACGGCAGGATATGAGCCACAACAAAATGGTCAAGTGGAACGACTCAATCGCACGTTGATGGAAGGGACTAGAGCTTTGCTTGAAGACACCCAGCTACCCACCGTCCTCTGGGGAGAAGCAATGCGAACCGTTAACTACGTGAGAAACTTGAAGCCATGCAACATAAATGGAAAACAAAGCAAGAGCCCATTAGAGATGCTGACTGGAAAGCAACCCAACTACAAACAACTCAAACGTTGGGGATGCAAAGCTCTCGTGCATGTACCACGAGACCGTCAAGTTGGGAAACTTGGACCACGGGCGGAACCCGCAATCTTCGTTGGATATGCTAACAGCACTACTTATCGTTTTCTTGTGAAGATGAATGTGTTGAGATCGCGCACTGCGGTGTTCCTAGAAGACCAAGCGGGCAAGATGGATGATAGCCTAAAGAGTGGAACGGTGCCCGAGCTACTCATGGAACCCAACATCATTTCTCAACCAAGCCATGACGAAGGTAGTTATCCAGCAACAACACCAAGTGAAGCAACCGTGAAGACTACTATGGATAGCGAGACCGTTCAACAAATGGATGAAAGCTTGGATCCTCAGAGAGAGACTGAGGTAGATCAAAGTCAAGCAATCGACGACGACAATGATGAAGCAGGTAAAGATGAAGCAATGAACGAGCCAACAAGCGTATACAACTTGAGAGAGAGGAAAACCTTGGACTACAAACACATGGCAAGCAAGGGACTTAATGCTAAAGCCACGATTCTACCCGATGAATTTTCAGGTTATCATGAAGCAATGGAACGGCCCGAGAAGTCCATGTGGAAAGAAGCAATTGAAGACGAGAAACGAGCACTATTGGAAAATGAAACATGGGAAGTTTCAAGGTTGCCCCAAGGTAGAAAACCGTTGCAAACGAAGTGGATTTTCAAGGTGAAAAGAGACGGACTTAAGAACGTGGAAAGGTACAAGGCAAGGTTAGTTGTGAAAGGCTATCAGCAGCGTGAAGGCGTAGACTACACGGGTATTTTTTCTCCGGTTGTCTCGAAGCCAGCAGTACGCCTATTCTTGACAGTGGCAGGGATGAAAGACTACGACATACAACAACTAGATATAAAGGCAACCTTTCTACATGCAAATCTCAGAGGAGAGATATACTTGGACATTCCGGAAGGCATCGAGGAAGAACCAGGAAATGTCTACAAACTCAAGAAGAGTCTTTATGGACTTAAACAAGCGCCAAGAGAATGGAACAAGGAGCTCATATCATTCGTGTCAAATGATTTGGAATGCCGATGCGTAAGTGTGGATGAAACTTTGCTCATATGCAAGAAGCAAGATGAAGTTGGTTTTGTGTGCGTTTACGTGGACGACATACTATTGGCATAAAGTTGCCAAGATCTTATGCAAGAATTGGTCAAGAAAATATGCGAGAGATTCAAAGTTGGATCGAAGGGTGAGATTGACACCTTTTGTGGAATGCAAGTCAAACGTGACCGAAGCAAAAGAATATTACACCTCAGTGAACCATCTAAGGTTGAGAGAATGGTAGAGGCGTATGGAATGAGTGAAGCTAAGGAGAAGAAGATACCTATATGTGAGGACGTGAGCGAGCCACAGCAAGTATGTGATCCAGAAATTGTGTCAAGCTATCAGCAATTGGTTGGACAGCTACTCTACCTATCCACGACGGTACGACCGGATCTTGGACATGCCGCCGCAGTTCTTTCAAGACACATGAGTAAGCCAAGCAAGAAACACTGGTCAGTAGCAAAAGGAGTGCTACGTTATCTCAAGGGAACAAAAGGTCATGGAATTGTTCTTGGAGATTTGAAGCAGAGTGACCCAAGTGAAATAGCATTGGAAGGATATTGCGACGCCGATTTCGCGACAGACAAAGAGACACGGCGATCGAGAACAGGATATCTGTTCATGGTGAATGGAAGCATAATTGATTGGAGAAGTCAACCACAATCCACAGTGGCCACAAGTACTGCAGAAGCTGAATATATGTCACTTGCAGAATGTGTGAAAAAGGCACTTTGGCTCAGAACAATGCTTGCAGAATTACTTGGAAAAGCATCACAACCAGTACCCATATATTGTGATAACCGGCCCGCGCTTCATATGGCCAAGGATTTGAATTGTGTGAGCAGGACAAAGCATATTCATGTGAGACATCATTTTGTCAGAGAGCGTGGAGTGAGAGGTGAGATGGTATACAAGTACTACCCTTCAGAAAACATGCTGACAGACTACTTGACAAAGGTATTGAGACCCGAAAGGTTCAATGAGTTGGTACAGAACATTGGTGTACGATAGATGTGAAGAATGGTCACTTCTCTGGTTGGGCGGGAGTGTTAAAATATGACAAGTTTCCAACCATGAGAAGTTTGAAACACTTGATCGGTATACCCGTACTGGCTATAGCAGGATGATGTAAGACCAGCCCGGTCAACGGAGTGGGTCTAAAAGGAAGGTACCCACCTTCTAAAAGGGGAGATACTAAGTTGTGATAGTGTTGTGATTGTACGAATAGTCTTGCACGGTTGGGGGAATGATGTAATGCAGCGCAGATGCATCCACCCTATATAAGGAAGCAAGCATGCATGTAATTGATCAGTTGAGTCTTTGCAAGGTCAGGCATCCCACACCAAACGGGCGCGGGAGCATCACCTCCGAGCGAGACCCAAAGAGCGCAGGTCCACTTAGGAGAAGGGGCACCTCCTAGAGGAGAAGTGCGAGAGACTCACTCAACCAAAGGCAGTGTAGGTTAACTGAGCTATAAATATTTTCAACAAGGATACTGATCACATCCTACAACACAAACCCATCCTTTAGTAAGGGTGTCGAAACGGTTGACCGAGGACGGATCGGGGATGCCCCACCTTTCCTCGTCTCCGGTGAAATCGACCCCCTTTGTGTCCTTATTTCTGACAAGGGAACCTTTATCCCCGGCACAAACCTGGTGGTTGGTGGCGCGCCTGTCGGCGGCGCATGGCCATGCAAGCGCGTCTTTCCGCGCATCCGACGCGGTCCTACTGCCGCATCGCACGTGCCAGTCCCAAGATGGAAGCCAGGACCGTGGCCGAGGACCTCGAACTGAGCGAACTGACCGCCGTGACGCCGCTGGACGGAAGATATGGCGGCAAAGTGAAGGCCTTGCGCCGCATCTTCTCGGAGTATGGACTCATCCGATTTCGAGCCATGGTAGAAGTGCGCTGGTTGCAGCAACTGGCCCAAGAAGACGGTGTGTCGGAGGTCCCACCCTTCAGCGAGGCAACCCAGGCCGTGCTGGACGCCATCGCCACCGGATTCTCCGTGGAAGATGCTCTACAGGTCAAGAGCGTGGAGCGAGTGACCAATCACGACGTCAAAGCCATCGAATACGTGCTCAAGGACAAGTTCAAGGGAAACGAGGAGCTGGAGCGTGTGCTGGAATTCACGCACTTCGCGTGCACGTCTGAGGACATCAACAACATCAGCCACGGCTTGATGATGACCGAAGCCATCCAGGAGCACGTCCTGCCGGCCATGGACCAAATCATCCGTGAGATCGCCAGAGTTGCCGGAGAACTTGCAGACGTACCCATGATGTCGCGCACGCACGGCCAGCCAGCTTCTCCCACCACCATGGGCAAGGAATTCGCCAACGTCGCCTACCGACTGAAGCGACAGAGGGACCAGCTGCAGCAAGTACCGATCATGGGCAAAATTGCTGGCGCTGTGGGAAACTACAATGCCCACATCTCCGCATACCCGAACGTAGACTGGCAAGGCCTTGCCGAGAATTTCGTGACAAGCCTGGGCCTTCAATGGAATCCTTACGTCACCCAGATTGAACCGCACGATTACATGGCTGAGGCATTCGGGGCAATCATTCGTTTCAATAATGTTCTGATTGACTTTGATCGTGACGTGTGGGGGTACATTTCTCTTGGATATTTTAAGCAAAAGACGATCGCTGGTGAGGTGGGCTCGTCGACAATGCCTCACAAGGTCAATCCCATCGACTTCGAGAATTCGGAAGGAAACTTGGGAGTTGCTAACGCTGTCATGGACCACCTCAGCAATAAGCTGCCTCTGTCAAGGTGGCAAAGGGATTTGACGGATTCCACGGTACTTCGGAACCTAGGTGTGGGAGTCGGTCACTCGTTGCTTGCTTATCAGTCCACATTGAGGGGCATCAGCAAGCTCGAAGCCAACGCTGCATGCATGTCGGCTGATCTAGATAATAACTGGGAGGTCTTGGCGGAGCCTATCCAGACAGTCATGCGAAGATATGGCATCCCTGAGCCATATGAGAAGCTCAAAGCATTGACCAGGGGAAACAGGATAACCCGCGAGGGCATGCAGGCCTTTGTGGCGACGTTGGAGATGCCCCAGGAGGCAAAGGATCAGCTCATGCATCTCACGCCTGCCACATACATCGGTAACGCGGTGGAGCAAACCAAAGCGCTAGATGTTTGACCTCACTGGTTGCAAGTTTATGGATGTTCGATACGTTTGATGGCAATCTGTCCACCCAAGTGAGCATTGATCTGACAGCAGGCAAAGAGAATGTGAATGGCATTCAAATATCCAATCTTTAAGAATGAAAACCTGCACCTCACAGTGCAGCGCCATGTGCTCTACCCAGGCTGTGAAGTCGACCGTCCGGGCGAAACAAGGAAGACCTGATGCTTTTTGGCGTCTGCACCTATGCCTTGTCGAATGTTCTAGATCTGGCTGCTTGCAGGCCGAGTGGGTTTAGGTTGTACATGACCTGTCACAGGCAGGTTGGCTATTCAAGAGTAATAACAAAGGTGCCAAAATTGATGGCTTCTCCTTGCCACATGCTGTTGGAATGTGTTTTCTGCATGCCCCCGCCGGTCCCGTTTTCCACCGGACAATTTATCTGCAGCAATGTGCGATGGGTACATCAATATCAAGAAAGTCATGCATTGCTCCAATGCTTCCTTCTGCATGTAGAGAGAAAGGAGGTCATGGCCTGCGCTGCAAGCAAAAGCATTCTGCCCAGAATCGCTTGCAAGCATTTGACCTGCTGCACCCAGGGGCAGCGCGTTTTTGTGACTTCGAACGCATGGCCGCGTCCATTGATCAAAAACGATCTGCGGAGTCTCGTATGCGTGCATCAGGGCATCTAGCATTGGGAGTGGACGGACGTACGATGCAATCGACATCATCCGCTTGCCAGCCTTACCAATCGATGGATTGGATGGGCTCACCTTGTTTGCACGCTTCCACGGCTTTCTCTGCAGCCCTTTGCACGTCGACCTCGACTTCTTCCACGGTCCGATTGGCATCGAGAAGGATCCATTCGTTTTCTTTCAAGAGTTCGAACTGCTCCTTCACGCGGGTTTGCATGTCCAAGTTCTCGTATCTCTCTTGCCCAAATCCTCCTCGGCTCGCAGCCGTTTCCACCGGTGCGTGTAGGTAAAGGAGACAGTCTGGTTTGACCAATCCTCTTTCTGAGGCCTTGCACCAGTTCACATCCAGTCCAGGCACTCCTTTGGCCGCGGTGAAGGCGACTCCAGAATGTGCGTAACGGTCCACGACGAGCGTGATTCCGCTCTGCAGCTTCCTGATCATTTCTTCACGTTTCTCCCATCGGTTGGCCGCGAACAGCAGGTGCGCCGCACGATCGTCCAGCTCGATCTTTTTGCTCAAGTAGTCGTCGATGACCGTTCCGATGGCGGTGGTGCGATCGGGATAGCGCCACATTTCCGCCTTCACGCCCTTCGAGACCAGGTGGGAGACCAGCCTGGCACACTGTGTGGTCTTCCCGCATCGATCTCCCCCTTCCAGCAGCACGAACGCGCCGCGACTCGCCGTGGACATCGTCTTCGGATCCCTTCTTCGTTCCCTTTCGAGGCCAGTTGGGTCCTCGGGATGGGATCCTTCCCGCCAAATTCGCACCTCCCCTCCCGATCGGGCAGGAGGCGGGGCGTAGCCCGAGGGACCTTCGGTTCGACCTTCCATATCGAAAGGGGAAGGGACCCGATGGAAAGGAGAAACGGGCCCTTGAGATGGATCCAGACCGGAGGAAGAGGACGAGGAACCGGGATCGATCGTGAACTTTCGGTTAACCGCACGCGGTAGGGGCGGTCGAGGGGAGTAAATCCGAGGTTAACTGCGGTGAAAAGCGAGCCTGGGACACGTGGGAGAGGGCACTCGAGGATGAGGACGACCAAGGTGGTGCGTCATGGCGCGTCGCGCCTTCGTCCACGTGCGACTCGGATGGCGATGGACGTGCCCCTGGCGGCGAGGGTGGCGGGATCCGCGTCCTTGGGTGCGGGACTGGCGATCTACGGACTCGCCAAGAAGTCCCTGGACGCCTCGGGAGCGGCGGCAGCAGCCGTGGTGGGTGCAGCGACGTTCGCGAGCTCCACGCGCCTGGGCGTGACGCTCATCGCCTTCTTCCTGGTGTCTTCGAAGCTCACCAAGTTCAAGCAGGAACGAAAGGCTCAGATCGAGAAGGAGTTCAAGCCAGGCGGACAGCGGGACTGGAAGCAAGTGTTGGCGAACGGAGGAATTCCGACCCTGCTGGCGGTGTTCGTGGGCTTTCAGACGCAGGCGGTGGACCAGGTCATGCGCGCTTCGGCGTCCATCAGCACGGCTTCGATGGGCGCATTCTTGGGCTACTACGCTTGCTGCTGCGGCGACACCTGGTCGTCCGAGCTCGGCGTGCTCTCCCGCGCTCCTCCCAAGCTCATCACCACGTGGAAGACAGTTCCACCGGGCACCAATGGAGGTGTGAGCGCTTTGGGACTCGTCGCAGCCGCACTGGGAGGTCTTTTCGTCGGAATGGCGTTCGCACTGGGCGGTTATCTGGCCTGTGGCGACGTCCAGCTACAAGCTGTGGTCGTGGGCGGCGCGGTGGGCTTCCTGGGTTCGCTGTTGGATTCGCTCCTAGGCGCGACGGTGCAGTACACGGGATACGATGCCGAAGCAAACAAAGTGACCCACAAACCTGGAGAGGACGTCGTGCGCATCAGCGGACAGCCTTGGCTCGACAACGACGCCGTC
Source organism: Picocystis sp. L7 (assembly GCA_020975725.1). Lineage (NCBI taxonomy): Eukaryota > Viridiplantae > Chlorophyta > Picocystophyceae > Picocystales > Picocystaceae > Picocystis > Picocystis sp. L7. Next base: position 267,557 of record QXJR01000019.1, on the reverse strand, counting down.
AATGCCGTCTCCGCCACCTGCTGCGCGGCAATGGCGGCCTGGACGTCCCTCCATCTATTCTGAAGCGCGTTTCCAAGGGAAACGGCGGTGCTCCTTCGCTGCTTTCGATGCAACGCAATCGTCCACGATTGCACGTCCTTTTCTGGACCTCCTCTTCCTGCAATAAAGCACACCTGGGATCCTCTCTCCTAGCGAGAGACGGACGTGGTCGACGGCGGACCTCCCACATCCAGGACGCTTGCCTCTGCTTCCTCGCATCTCCATGCAGCAACGACCGTCTCGACAGCTTCGCGTTCGATCAGAAGCGCAAGAAGGGGATCTGGTCCGGTGCAACGTACGCCTTTCCAGGTGGGAGGAGCAGGAACGATTCTCTGGTCGCTTCGAATCCGTCCTGGTACAGGTCCCATTGGTCGTCCGGTGCCGACACGCTCAGGCTGAGCACGTATCCGTCTCGTTCCACGGTGGAAGCCAAGGCGCGTCGATATGTCTCTGCTTCAGGATTGAGCGCGGTGGGCGCACCTTGCGACACGTATTCGTACCAGTAGTACTTGGTCCCGTCGCGTTCCACCACGTCCGCCTCTTCCACACTGGCCAGGGCCAGGCGCTGTCCAGTGGTCACACGTGCCGTGGCGCGTTCCGTGAGCACGGCGTTGGCCACTCGTTTGGCGGAAGGCGCCTCCTCGCGATTGGCCATGCGCGTCGGCGTCGGTCCCACCACCACGGCCAAGGCGATGGCGCGCTTCAAATCCACCAGCTCGCACACCACGCGTTGCCTGGCGTCCGCAGACAGCGGCGCGGCGTTGAAGTAGGCACGTGGCTTCCGAGAGAACGCCCATCCTATCCTTGCGCCGGACGCGTCCTTGGCAGGATACGTGAAGCGATACGCCAAGGTGTCGTCCACCAGCTGTCCGTCGGCGTCCGTCCAGCTGGCCCCTTGGACGGGACGTGGACGAACCGTGGGCAGAAGGAGTGCACCGGCCGCAACGAGGTGCTGCTGCATCAAACGACGACGCGGCACCGTCGACGCCTGCATCGTTGGTGCGATGGTGCGCTTCCCTTCCGGCAAGGCCATGCCGATGTGGACCACGGGATCCGTGCCATGGGCAAGGAAGCACCGATGCCGACGAGGACAGAACCGGGAAAGAACGCGAGATCCTCGCCGGCAAGAGGAAGATCGCCCAGCCAAGAGATCCGATCCAAGTGGCATGGAACCGAGGAAGGGAAAGGAGTGGTCCACCACCAAAGAAGAGGCAAGATGGAGAGGTGATGCTCGCGTCCACATGCGCAATCGATCGCGTGAAGAGGGATGTGGCCGAAGCTTTCGACCTCACCAAGGCAACCCCGGTCCGGAGGTGGATGCATCGCAACGAACGGATCCGATGGGAGGCACGGTGACAAAGGTGAGATGCAACCGTGGACGGTCCCATGCGACGTGAACGCGCGTTCGAGGTTCCCACACACGTGCACGCTGTCCTTTCCTAGGAGGTGGTGGCATCCCGTGGTCATTGGTGCACCTTCTAGAAGCGATGCACGCAATATAGATGCGCGCCCCACCTCTCGTTCTCAGATGCTGTAAGCTTTGGAAAGGCAGGCTGTCGTCTCGGAAGGAAGATGGGGAGCGTTCACGAGGGTAGTTGCTTGCCAGATGCTTTCCATCCCATCCTACGTATTATGGATGGCATAATTCCATTCGGACAGGCCACGCCATCCCCCGTTGCGTGCGCCCTCGCTTGGAATTCCGTCGAAGGCTCGATCATCTCGCGGATCCATGGACCGTTCCGGCACCTCCTGCGCACGGCAACTTCACCCGCGTGCTTCCATGTTCGGACCACGACGCGCGGCTTGGCATGTCGAGTTCCACACCGCGTCTCCTTGGACCCCACAAGGACCGTTCGTGGACCGTAAAGACAGCCCATCCTTCGGTCCCCGTCCGGGGACCCATCGGGTCTCGTCTCCCCCTTCGCCCTTAACTCGCCCTTAACCTTCGTCGGCGGCCGGGTCTCCCCCTCACCCCCCCTCGGCGACGCCTACTTAACCGCGTGATTAATTCGGAGGGTGTGGTGGGACGAGCGAGTGGGAGCCATTCCTGGAGCCCAAATCGCGCATTCGCTCGTGCTCCTTCCATCGCCATCGCCATCGCCGTCGCCACACGTGCTCCTGCGTCCTTCCAGAAGCCATGTCGAGCGTGATGCAGAAGATTCGGGACATCGAAGACGAGATGGCGCGGACGCAGAAGAACAAGGCCACCGCAGGACACCTGGGCTTGCTCAAGGCCAAGCTCGCCAAGCTGCGCCGAGACCTGCTCGAACCGGAAAAGGCAAGCGAAGGATGGCGCCGCACGCGATCGAAAACCGCAGTGCGTGAGCGAAGGCTGACGGCGATGGCGTGCCCGACAGGGAGGCGGAGGCGGAGGTGCAGGAACGGGATTCGACGTCTCCAAGTCCGGCGATGCCCGTGTGGGACTGGTCGGTTTTCCGTCGGTGGGCAAATCGACGCTTCTGAACAAGCTCACCGGAACGTTCTCAGAAGTGGCTTCTTACGAGTTCACCACGTTGACCTGCGTCCCGGGCGTCATACGATACCGAGGTGCGAAGATACAGCTGCTGGACTTGCCAGGGATCATCGAGGGAGCCAAGGATGGGAAGGGAAGAGGCAGGCAGGTCATCTCCACGGCAAGGACATGCAATCTGATCCTCATCGTGTTGGATGGACTCAAACCGCTGGACCACCGCTTCCTCATCGAGCACGAGCTGGAGGGTTTCGGCATACGGCTGAACAAGAAGCCGCCGGGGATCGTGTTCCGCAAGAAGGAAAGAGGAGGGATCAACTTTACCTCCAGGGTCAGCAATCCGCAGCTGGACAAGGAGGCCGTTAAGCAAATTATGGCCGAATATAGAATACACAACGCCGACATCCATCTCAAGGAGGATTGCACGGACGAGGACCTCATCGACGTAATCGAAGGGAGCCGCATCTACATCCCGTGCATCTACGTGGTCAACAAAATCGATCAAATGACCGAGTACGAGATTGCCGGCCTGGAAACCCTGCCCAATTACTGTCCCATTAGTGCACATACGGAGGAAAACCTTACCAACCTTCTAGAGATGGTGTGGGATCAGCTCAAGATGATCCGTGTGTACACCAAACCCAAAGGTCAGCTCCCCGACAGCGAAGAGCCGGTGGTCTTGGCTAAGGACGCAACGGTCGAGCAATTTTGCAAAAAAATTCACAAGGGGTTGATCAAAGATCTGAAGTTTGCGCTCGTTTGGGGGACAAGCGTCAAGCACATTCCCCAAAAGGTAGGAAAAGACCACGTGCTTCACGACCAAGACGTCATTCAGATTGTAAAAAGATAAATTACCTGGTGGTTCTTGTGTTGGTTATTGGGAGTTGAGCGTTTTTGCAGGCAGCAACAAGCCCACCAAAGTTTGTCCATGCTGTCTTGAATGATCGCACACCGTTGAAGCGATAACCATGCGGGGCTGGCAGCATGGATGGTGCTTGCCGCGGTCACCTCGCAACAGAGCGCTTGTTTTCAACTTGTATGCCGTTCTCCGATTGTTGGCAGGGTTGCCTTTGGGATGCGGTGTCTTCATTCATCTACATCCTCCGCAGATGGGGGGATGTCAAAGGCTTCCAGAATTTCAGATGGGAAGGCGATGCCTGATCTCTTCAATAATGGGCGTTGCTCCAGCCTGAACTTCAGAGCTTCAAGCATCTCCTTCACAGAAGGTGCCTCTGCCATACCTGCAGAGTGCTTGCCAAATTTCACCTTGCCAAAATCGATGCGAATATCGTTGTCCCAGCTGTCATCGCTGTACATGAAAACTTTGCGCTTTGCAATCTTTATGGCCGTGACCACAAGATCGACGGCTGGGTCATCTCGGAACATAAAGCCTTCTACCCAACCCTGCAAATACGCATTGGACTCGACCAATTTTTTGATCTCGTTGTTGATCTCCCAAGAGGGCCTCCCAAGAATTTTCATCCATTCCGGTGGCTCTTGCAATGGTTTGAAGAACTTGCTAGCCAGATCCTCTGCTGCAAAACGGAGCTTTAGAAGGCCATCCCATCCCTTGTCCTTGTCCTCCTTCAACACATCCTCTGAGGAAAGCTCATCAATTGATGTTTTCAGATGTGCATAGATTTTCTTTGCAAGGACAATCGTTGCAACCGCTGGATGGTCTCGAACTTTGTATCCATCCAAGAAACCAAAAAAGTAGCCGAAAGAGTTGGCACGCCCCAGAATCTTCGTATGGCTATCCCAGTCAGGACCACTTAGCCATGGCGCCGAGCGGTGGAGGGCCTGCTCATCCTGATCTGATAATGCCCCATTTACAAAGAATGTTGGAGCTTGGGCGATCTTTTGAATAGTTTTTTGAGCGTTTGACAAGGAAGACATGACTTCCAGGATGGTTCCAAGGCCAGTGCTGTTACTATCTGCCCCAAGGCTGTGTATTTCTGAGATATCAGATTCTTCGGGAGTTTCAGCGAAAAATCCCTGCACCAGATCGAGGACAGGACGTCTTGGCTCTGTCCTAGATTTCATGATAGACTCAAGAGTGTCTTGCCACCTAGCAACGCGGTCCTTCACCACTTGTGCTAGATTGATGGAAGGAAAACCTGGAATCCTACCTTCCTGAATGTCTTCGCTGATTCTGCTCAGGTCACCTTGTTCGGGCATCAGCCCATCTTCATTCATCCTTTCCGCCAATGCCTGAGCCTGAGACTGCAAGAACGACCATGTTTCAAAGGTGGTGAGCAGGGGGTTTAGAACGTCACCAAACTGCTCGATTTCACCTTCGATTCGATTCAGCTGGGGAGCGCAACTCAGCTTCAAGGAGCGACAACCTTGCACAAAGTCCTTCACACGATCCATCCCAATGGCAGTAATGATGCGGTCCAGCAAATTTGATTTCTTTTGCAGGCTTGCTGTTGCAAAAGGTGCCCTGGCAGCGGATGATGGACTGATGCTAGCCCTTAAATTCGCGCCGTTCAGAGGTGGAGCTGCACTTGCTTCTGTATCCTCAACATCATCCTCAACTGCATCCTCAACAGTTTCAGATTCAGGAGCTGGCGCAGATCCTATCATGCTGCTGATGGCTTCAACCACTGTCTCATCAAGCCCAGCTGCTTGAGCTGCAGAATCCATCTGGCCGGTCTGTTTCATCGCACCAGCTATCAGTTCTTCGATATCATGCACTCCTTCCTCTAACTGCTGCGGGGAAACAAGTCCACTTCTTTCAAGCTCTTTGATGATGCTTCCATCAATGGGTAGATCGGTGAGCTTGCCAATTTCATCAAGCATTGAACCATCAAAAGGAAACGAGCCGCTCAAGGCCATGTCCAACATGTCTGTTGAGGCCAAGAAGTCGTTTAGATCCAGAAGCTTTCGGCGACCGACCACGTCGAATTCCTCCTCCAACAAGTCAGTCACTTCAGCCTCGGGTGCTTCAGACTGATCAAGTTCCAGCGTGTTTTGGAGGAATGCAGCAGCGTCTGCTAGAGCATCGTTCGCCATGGAGATGATGCGAGTAAGCTCAGCCTTGGTCATCTTCGAAAGCTCTTCCAAAGAAACTTTGCTGGAGCGCCCCCTTGCTAGTCGCTCGCTGAATGTTTGTCTTGCTCCTTTCAGACGTTCAATTACTTTCTGGAGGTGCCCGGCCTCCTGGTCCTCATTCTGAAGCAAGCGGCGTGATCCTGAGGAGATCAAATCTTCTCTGATATCTTCCATGAAGCTGTCAAGTTCTTCTGCTGCTGGAGCAACCGCACCCGAGATAGACTCTAGCATGGCTGTAGCGTCATCAAGGATACCCCCAAAGGTACCAAGTACATCTTCCAAGAAACTTGCAAGGCTTGGACGCGCGGTATCTCCACCATCTTGTTGCTCTTCTTCAACCTGAAGAAGACGACGCATTAGGTTTTGCCCATCTGAAATAGTTTCTTCTTCCAGATCGGGCGTGGGAGCTTCATTTCTACTCTGCCTGATCTCAGAGTGAACTCCAAGGTCAAATGAGCCGAGGAAAGACCTGGCCAATTGCGCCATGGAGTCCGAATTTAAAGCGTCAGCCTCGTCCAGCGGCTGGAGTGCCTTTGCAGCACTTACCAGCGCATGGTAGATTTTGAAGTCTTTACCAAGTAGTTTTCTGCCCGTGACAGAATCATTCTCTACTCCAAGGTCATGAAGCTTCTCACCAACTCTTTCGGTAATCTTGGCTACGAAGTCGGGCACTTCCCCCAGTAAACTCTCTGTATCCAGCGATGATTCCCTGAGTTCTGCACGAAGATTCTCAATGAATGTCTGAATATGCTGACGTTGTGAAGATGGTGTGTCTAGGAGTTTCCTAGTATTCGAATTTTCGTTGTCTTCTGTGCCCAGCAAGGTCTGTTCAGATTCTTCGGGAGCTGAAGCCACACCTTCCTCTTCCATCTCTGATAGTATGACATCCAAGGCCTCCAAAAAGTTTGAAAATGGTTCTGTTTGAAACAAGGATTGCAAAGTCGGGGGCCTGTTTTCAAGCAAACGGCGGTTCCGGTTTACGTTTGACGGGGGTGATTCAAATTTTGATGCTCCAGGAGAATCGAGGACCTGCAACATGCTCAAGAACTTGTCGCCTGCCGCTTCCAGGGACTCTGCTGGTAGTCCAGCACTGCCCAAGCGCATTCCCATGTTTTTCAAGACAGCAGGAAGCTCCTTGGCAATTTCTTGAACGGCTTCCTGTCGTTCCGTTGGATCTTCGGGAAGAAGTACATACCAGTCCAAATCAGTTCCATCAGGAAGCACGTCATGTGCATGCATGGAGTTGTTGTTGTGCAGGATATCCTCCGATGCAAGCTGCATAGTATGTTGCAGGAGTGGCGCCAGAGGGTCGCTTGCCCAGCCCTCTAAAATTGGATCGTTGAACCAGGCCTCTGCTTCTGCCTGGTAAGGGAGCAAGTAATCCAGCAGCGCAGACTTGGTTTCAGAAAGCCAGTCGTTGTCAGGGGAAGTTGTGCCAATGATCTTGCTCCATTCGTTCTCGGCCAAACCACGGCCAGGCACACTGTTGAAGAACAAGGGAGAGTCCTGCCCAATATCAAACAGTCCCTTCTGCCAGTTTTCCTTCAATTGTTCGCTGGCCTTCTTCATCTTCTGCACAATCTCCAGGTCATGACTCTTCGACGGGGTAGGACCTTCAAGAGCATTTCTCCCATGAACGAACATCTCTGGATCTGCATTCTTCCAGTTTTCTTCCATCCCGGCAATACCTTCTTTAAAGAACTGCATGATCCACCCTTCGTCGTCGTTTTCATCACGGTAGAGGTAGTAACTCTCATCGATGTCATCAAGTCCCTCGCGTCCTACCGATTCCACGAGAAGCGGCATGATTTGCTCTTCCCAGTACTGTTTGGGATTGAAGTCCAGTCCTTCACTTTGGATTTGTTTGAAATCTTCAATCAGTAGATCGAGCGGTGCTTTGATGGTCTCTCCAGCGGAGGCAAGCGTCTCCAAGACTGTTTCGGTCATGTTTCCAGTCCATTCGATCTCTCCGAGGTTCCTACGCTTCCTCTCTTCCTCTCGAAGTCTGTCTTGTTCCACCTCGTTCCAGAAGTACACGTCTGCGTCCTCAGCCACCGTCCATCTCTGCATTGCACAGAATGGATAGGACATCGTCTGTTCCAATCCACGCCTTCCGCCTCGTCCCCTTCGGCCCACTGCTGTCGCGCATGTTGCGGCCAGCAGGGCCACGCCCAGTGCGGCTCTCGACCTGCGCCTCACACGTCCCATCGCGTGGCGTGGTGCGGATGCTTCGCTTCGAAATGATGGCTTGGCAAGCACAACAAGTCGACTTGCTTCCATCCATGCCTGCGACGGTTCGTACCCTTCGTTCCCCTCCACCCTCGAGAACGCCGATGATGCGGTCTACGTCCGAAACGAAGGGAAATCTTCCGCTTGAAAAGAGGGAGGATCAGGGCGAAAGCAACATCGCCCGGAGAGGAACGCGAACCCAGGGAGGGAGAAGGGGATCGATCGATCCTCTGCGGCAAATGTTCAGAACTGCGTTTTGATCCGAAGACAATCTATTGGAAGGGTGCTGTTCGGCGACGATGACCGTAGAGGGTAGCCGTTCAGCGTGGCGTTCGAGGTGCGGGTGCGAACCGGGAGAGATTCCCGATTGATTGGAAGAAGCTTCCAATGGAAACGAAATCTGCCGGGTTCCATCCCGGGTTGAAATCCCGATGCATCGAAAGCTCCGCTGTGAAAGACCCAGAACCACGTCCCGAGAGAGAAGGGGATGAGAAGAGCTACACCTGCAGCTGCAGACCCATGTGCCAATACTTGCAAGGGCGCACGGTCTTTCGGTGAAATACCCCGGAAGTGGAACCCAGGAGCAGACGGTTGAATGGACGGAGAAGCCCGAAACGGCGAGGAGCATCTCCAGAGGGGAAGGTGACATGGTTCACGAGCTCGTGGATTCCCCGAAATTCGATGCTCTCATTGCAAAATTGGATCAGGGACTCAACCCACTTGAACACTGGTCATGTGTCTCAAGGCATCAGTGGTGCCTAACAAGGCCCCCACTAGACCAACTACAAAAAGAAATATGTCTAGAGCCTGAACAAGCATGCTTTTGTCCTTCGCTATCAGCTTCAAATGGAGTGTCGAAGGGATGATGAAAGCAAGCATGGCGCAACACAAAGAGCCAATCAAAGATATGAAGTTCCCAAACCCTGGTACAAGTCTACCCATCAAACCAATCAGAAGTACCACGGTGATTCGCAACACGTCAACCATGGCCCGTTGCTTAGCTGGCGACACCGATCGCTCGAACCAGGCCCATGACGAAAGGGATCTGTCTGTGATCTCATAGACCGGGACCAGCATGAGAGGAAACGTAAAATAAAGACCTACACACATGCACGTTCTGACCAGCTTGCTCAGCCAGTTTTGCGGAAGGTTGAGTGTGATGATTTCCTGGGTTTCCTCTCCATACGCACAGTAACCAAAGACGCCATAGATTATATACACGGAAGTTATGGAAAAGATGCCCAACCCAAGAACTGCTGGGAATTTCTTCGGCTCTTTGACTGATGATTCAATGGGAAGAATCATTCCCACTCCTTCAAAGCAGTAAATGGAGACACCAAACAGGAACGGCAGGCTGCTCAGTGATGTCACCATGTCCGTGGGTTCGTTTTGGCTGAAGTTCTCGACATCCCCATACAAGACAAAAAAAATACCAAGCAAGCTTGCCATGTCGGCCAGAATGCTGAACGGCGCAAGGCTTTTCAGCGACCGTATAAGGGACAACACGCACAGCAGCGGGAGCATGAGCACCAGGATGGCATCTTTGGACCATCCAAAGGAAAGATACAGGTTTTCAGTGATGAAAATAACATAAGCGATGCAAAATCCCGCTTGGGACACTACGAGGAGTGTGTCGACCAGGGATCTCCCGTGTTTCCCGAGCACTTCTTCGGCCAAGTCGCTGTAGGTCTGCACCGCGTCCCTCCCGACCGCTTTCTTGCATTGGATCAACATGAGCATGCAGAAGTACGAGAGGAACGAGACCGTTCCCATGAGCAGTGCTCCTGGCAGAAGTCCACTACGCATGAAGGCGTAAGGAAGACCAAGGATCCCAGCACCCACGAAAGCGATGTAGAGGTGTCCGAGGGTCTTGAGCACGCCAAGCTTCTTCGCTTCATCGGCCTTGGCCCGCCTTCGTGCAGCACTGCTTGGCGTGTCCGGTTTCTCCTCTCCTCTGATCAGTGCTGTGCCTTCCTCCGACCAATCTTCGTCGCCTGTGTGCCTCGCCTCGGCCATCTCCAGCTCGCCTCCATCCGCGGCCATCGCGGAAGTGGCGCAGGTTTCCTCGTCCACTTCCCGTCTCTTGGCTTCCCTCCTTCCCACCCCCTCCTCTCAAAGCCCGTGCCGTCTTTCCACGGCCCGCGGAGGAGGACCGCCCTTCCAGAAGGGGGCGAAGCTCCACGCCAGAACTGGCGGGAACCGACACTCCCGAAGGTCCAGGAGGGTTGTTGGCGGGAAGAGCGAGCCGGATCGGATGAGAGGAACGTGGGATTCCGCCATTGGTGAAGAATGCACGGCCTGTCGAGCCGTCATGCACGTGATGCGACTGCACCTGTTCGGAACCCAGCCGAGGCTGAGGTATGCAGTACACGCCCTCGTGTTCGACGGGAAACTGGCGGGAGAGGCAAGGATAGAAGCCGAGAGATTCGTGGAGAACACCATCCAAGAGGCTTGCGCATCGAAGGAGCTCGCGAAACATCGACTGTGGCACTCGCCCTGGGGATTCAAACACTACTCGTACGATCCAGCCAGTCATCGGGAACTCGATCCTGTCGCAGGGGAAAAATTAAGGCAGATGTGCTACGACATGAGCCGTGAACTAGGACCGAAGCTTCTCGTGGCAGCGATGGACGTCGAACCGACGAACCTATGTGTGGACCGCCTTGGATGCAGATTTAATATTCCTTTCACAAAATTTGCAGAAAAGGCGGTATGGAACGCCTTGCATGACATCCATGTGTTCTGGTGCTGTATTCCCTGGCTGGTCATCCTGGTATCCTTCCCCTTCTTCCTGACCAGCTATAGAAAACACAAGCCATTTCCCAGGGCAAAGGTGAGCAAAGAACAATAGGGCCCCAAAAGAGCCACTGCCCATGCAAGTTGTACCCACTACTGCCAGGCTCCAGGCAATAAAGAGAGGAGCGTTCCTGAATACAGGAATTGTTTTTCCTCGTCCGTGAGTAACGAGCTGTTCGTCACTTTGTCACCCTCCTCGATCACGGACCATGCATTGACATATCCGCACTTGTCCATTACCCAAGGAAAGTCCGTACCAAACATGACGCGATGAGCCCCAAACGCATTCACCAGACGCCGGATCTGTGTCCGCAAGTCCACATAAGGAAATTCCTCGTTAGATACGCGGAAGTGAGCCGATACTTTGACGTACACCTGGGGGAAGGCTGCCAAAGTTAGCAATCTCTCAAAATCTTCTCCCATCCTAGCGTTGCAAAAACCATAATGGTCGATGATGCACTTGGTTTGGGGATACTCTTTCAACAGTGTTTCGATCTCCTCGATGTGATGGAGAAGCCCCTTGAATGGCATGTGTCCTACTGGAAGACCCAACTCCCCAGCAAGTTTGTACATTTCTCTCCCTTCCTTGTTCGTCATCTTTTCACCATCTGGCCACAAGTACGGATTGAATCGCACTGCTCGATACCCCTCTTTCGCAAGCTTTGAAATGGCTGCGGCACCGCTACCGCTGGGCGAAGGATCTGCCAAGAGGCATCCTACCAGGCGGTCTGGGTATCTCTTGAGGGCATGGCTGACGTAGGAATGGTCGAACTGGTGGCATCCAGGTTGAACAATCAAGGCTCCTTGTACGTCTGCTGCATCCATCTGCTCCAGCAACTGTTCCATCGTGCCCTCTATGGGTGGCTCTGCGCCTGCAGCCCCCGCCAGTTGGCCCACATAAGGATATTTGTCCGCGAGCTTTGGCGGTGCCCACACGTGCACGTGTCCATCCAGACGCATGGTCGCACGAGGAGTTGCGGCACGGGATACGGCGCGAGCTGCTAGCATTCCTCGCTGTGTGTTGCCACCGGCGTCCGCGATGACGACTTCGTCGTACTGTCTCGCTTGGTTAACTCTGCTTAAATACAGCTCTCTCACAAAGATGGAATGCAACAACAAGATTGGTGTCTCCCCAAGGAACTCTGCTTATTGAACAGAATGTCGCAAGGTTCTCTTCTTCGGTACTGAAAACTCATACCTTAATTCGAACCACAATGCATTGCCGCATAGGTGGTACCACTAGTCAAGACGAGTCGTTGCTCTAGTGGTTGTACGCATGTAGCAACACCCGCTCGATTTTATGTACGAAATTCAGAGGAAGTTGCGTTCTTTGTGAGACTACTAGGGGCAACTCCCACAGTTTATACAAGAGTACCATGCTTGGACATCGGCCTTCGAATTTTCAGAGGTCGTCGTTGTTAAGGCAACAACAACAATACTCAAATGCAACCCTGGAAGAATGATTCGTGCCTCTAGCTAAGCATAATCTATCTGTCAATCAAACGGTGGGTGGTCTCCCTCTCCGAAATTGTGGATATCACCCTTTCTTTCACTTGCCCCGCTACGTTTGCAAAAAACTACAACGACCTCGTTTCTCCTACTTCCGTCCGTCTTGTGAGTTCAAGTTTCCCTTTTCTCAAACCGTCAAGTCTTACATCCGCCTCTTCTTCTCTTTTGAGCATCGATTCCCGACTTCACCCACCACGTGGGTGGACGGATTTACTCAGACAATGGAAGGGTATCCCTTGATCCACATGCTCTACACATATGTTTGAGCAATGGCCTATGCATTGTGGATTTACCATATTTTTGTGCCTCTGATTGAACGAGGAAGTGAACGAGGGGCAGTGCCCCATTTGTTGTGACCATTCGTACACGCGAGTAAGTACACATGACCATCGTTTGCGTTCACGCAAGAGTGTTGGAATGTGTCACTCGTCTGGCTCGTATCAACAAACAATATGGAGGGGCGCGCGGGGGCAAAAAGTGCGCATCTTTCACAAGAAACCATCGTCCTCATGCCCAATTCGATTTCCTCCTCCGTGGTGGTGTGCCGTGAAGGAAGTTGTATATCCCTTTGCTCCCAATGCAAAGACTCGGAGGTCCCCCAAGTGACATCAAGGAGTGGACCACTCCTGTGTAGGTCTTCAAGTACATCGAGGCCATGAGGAAGCACACATCTCGGTCTCGTAGTCTTGGATCGATGTCTTGCGATTGCGAAGGAGTCAAGTATGGACAGGGGACTTGTTTGAACCTCGCTCTCCACATCAACGATCTTCCGATCCTTTCTGCGACTTGGACGGCTTCACGTGGTTTGTTGGAATCACGTGCCCAATCGATCGATTGGGTTGGGTCGGTATCGCACGAACGGGTTGAACGCGTGGCGTGCGTGTGTGTGTCCCCATCCACGCCCTCATCTTTGAGCCCTCTGTTCCCAAGCACATACACCCGATCCATTCCTTCCGTAGTCCTTGAGTGGTGACCGTTTCCAACCTGTGTTTCACGCCTGCACGTGTCCACGTGCGTTGTCCCGACGTGTTGGGTTGGGGAGGGGATGGATGTGGGTGGCTGGAGTGGTTCCAGACACAACACAGAACCAGACCCTGTCGATGGCGACTTGAACGGTGTCGGAAAGCTTCGCTGGAAGGCGGACGGCGATGGCGGAAGAGGAGGAAGGATTGGAACGGATCGTGGCGCACGTGGGACGAGGTGCCAAAGCAGTGGGTGGAGCGATCTCCATGGCAGGAGTGGCGCTGGCGAAAGGAGCCACGAGCGCAGCCCTCCTGGTCACCGATGGACACGCCAGGAGGAGCGGCTTGCGAGGCCTTGCGAGGCGCACGAAGAGGCTGAGGAACGCTTCGTCCAGAGACTCCACGAAGCAGCTGGCCAAGATCTACCAGGCGCTGGAAAAGGCCCAAGACAGGCTCCGCAAGCGACGCATCGAAGTGCTGCGCGACGACGGACTCGAGGACGAAGTGGACGTGCAGATCTGTGACAGGCTGCTGGAAATGGCCCCACGTGAACTGAGATCGAGGCTTTGGTGCTACTTGGCCTCCGTTTCCTGCGCCAAGGAAGTGGGAGCGGTGCACACCGTTTCCACCTACAACCACCTGTCCGAGCAGGAGCAGTACACCCTCGCTCAACTCCCCATGCCTGTAGGTGCGGACGGGACCAATGACAGTGCAGAAGATGACGCCGTGGACAGCAGTGTAGCGCGTTCCCCTAGGCTTGCGGTGCGCGGGGATCAAGGTGAGGTGAAGGATTGGGTGGACCAAGGGATCAAAAGGGACGAAGAAAGCATTTGGGTGGGGATGTCACACATTGAGTGGCCCCCGTCTCCTCCACACGGAACCCGTTACGAGACCCTGCTACAGGTGACGAGCGGACAAGAGGAGATAGATGAAATGATTGACAGGGACATCCACAGGACGTTTCCAGAGCACAGGAAGTTTTGTTCCAAGGATGGACAAATGGCCTTGAAAAATATCCTGAAGGCGTACTCCTTACATGACCTGGAAGTTGGTTATTGCCAGGGAATGGCTTTCCCTGCTGGGATCTTGTTGATGTACCTGCCAGAGGAACCGGCCTTCAGAGCCCTGACGTTGGCATTGGGAGAAGGCGGGGCAAACCTGCGACAACTTTACACCCCTGAATTGTCTGGGCTGCAACTTGCACTCAAGCGACTAGGAAAACTCATTTACCGCCGACACCCGCACCTCGGAAGACATCTGGAGGAGCATGGAGTGGTCCCGCTATTGTATGCAAGTCCTTGGATGCTGTCACTTTTTTCAAACACATACCCGCAGTCCTTTTCTGCACGCATCCTGGACGTCATTCTTACTGAACGTTCGGGCAATATTCTAATGCGCACCTGTCTATCCATTCTTGCACACACAGAAATGCACGTTTTAGCCCTGGATGATTTTGAGGAGATTGTGGAGTACCTTAAGATCGAACCTGGCAAGTGGCCAGATGCTGAACTCAGAGAAGTCTTGTCTCATGCAATACGTTATGAGTTGCCGCAGTCGGAAATCAACGAAATCGATGCAGAGTTGGAAACGGAAGAGAAAGAGAGCAGGGCACATCGATCTTCTACACCTGACCTAGCGGAGTCTGCTTTGAACGATGAGGGGTCTATTCCAGAAGGCCCTTCTACGGAGACAAGTGGGATTGTTGGACTGCAAGACGGGGAGTCAGAAATAGCCGAAATGATGCTGGCAACACTGGAACAGGACTTAGGCTGGGAAATCATCGACGAAGAGGAAATTTCCGATGGATCGATTACTTCCCCGCTCGGCTAATACATGAATAACACCTGCTGCTGGTTGGCAGCATCCTTTTTGTCGGTTCTACATACCTCATCGCTCATCCGAAGCAGTTGTCGTCAGGCACGGCGCCCGGGATGTATCCAAGCTGCACATAATTGATCCCCAAAACCACGATGTAGGCTAAGAGAACCAGGTAGGAGAGCCCTTCTGCAGCGCCCAAAAGTCCATAGGGTCCTGCCGGAAGTCCCTTTCCTGTCTTCACCTTGGTATAGGCTGACCATCCAACCACGCCCAAGAGGGCCAAGAAGCTCACACCTTCCAGTGCTCCGAGTGCTCCTCCTGGACCAGGCGGCAAACCGCATCCCGTGGTTTTGAGCGTGAAGGTGGACCATGCACACACCCCAGCCGCGAGTGTGCCTCCTGCGCCTGCAGCAATGTACTTTCCATCATTCTCCGTCGATTCGGGCTCCACGGCCTTGGGCTTGCGGGCACACACGCGCAGCTGCGCACGTCGGTCGGTTCTGCCACGTCTAACACTGATTTGCACACCCTTTTGGACGCCAAGAACGTTCGCCATCGTCGTGACCATGGTGCGCTTCGCCTGCTTGCGGTTCGTCCTTGTTGACGAAATCCGAGCCACGAATTCAATCCGGTACGAAACGTGTGAAGATAAAACGAGGTTAACTCGAGACGGGATAGATTGGGATGCAAGGAGGCAATGCCAACGTGGGCATCCCTAGAAGGATGCAAAGATCCCACCGGCCACTTGCATGCTCTTCACCAAGGAACGAATCCGACCTGTTCTCTATCCATTGACTTCAATGCATGGTCGAATCTTGGACGTGCTTGCGATGTAGTTTCGTTTGGGTGTTTCCCATCGCCATCACTTCCAATCGCGCGTCGCACCCGGAAATCGGAATCTGTACGTCGACATACTTTGGAAGGACTCCACTGTCGCAGCAAATTCGCGTACGGATCGAGGTGAATCCCTATGAATGGGACTTTTGCATGGTTCATTGGTGTCCACTCTCAACACAAGCAGATACATCCAACGCTCCGGTCCCTTTCGAGCGACCCTCTTCTCCACACCCAATCACTGCATGCCAAACCATTCCGTGCACAGCATTGAAGATCATCGTGGACGTCTCTTGCAAGCATCATCCGCCCAACAGCGCTTCCACTTCCATCCAAAACCAAGGGCACCCCTCGTCCCATGTTCACAACTCTCACCACCGGGGATCCGTCACATCGATTCACAACTGTCGATACCTGACGATTCGTGCCAATTGTGTCTCGGACCTTGACACCAGGACGCAAACCGACGTCGCGACGCGCTTCTTCCGCGTTCGAGGCGCGCGAAAGGCGCACGTGTTGCGAAGGATACCCGCTTCTACACGTGAGAGGAGGCTGGTGGCGTCCAGAGACGAAGCAAGAGGAAGATCCTGGTCCGAGGACGCGGGAAGGCGCCATGGGAAAGGGCGGGAAGCAAGGCATCACCCACCAGATGATGGTCGCGGTGCGTCTCGTGCAGGCCGAACGAGAATGGCGTGGAATGCATTCGTCGACGAAGCGAAAGCGAGTTGGGTTCGAAGCGGTGGAGTGGCCTGTGCTCCCTCGCTCTGACATGGCCGGAAACATTCGAAACAACAGGTGGGGATGCAGGAAGAGAGAGAGCCAACCCTCTGGGACGAGATAGATGATGCTGTGAGCTTGAGCCGGACCCAACGCATCTACGGGTTTGCTATATGTGCAGTTACTGGTATGCTTTTGGGATTTCTGGTACGCTGAGTTGATGTGTCCGCACGAAATCCTGGCACGGTCAGAGATAGAAAGGCGCCTGCGAATTTCGGAATGCTGACCTGGAAAGCGCTGCCTCCCACTTGTCGACGGAATCAGTCACTACTGTTTCTGTTTCCTGTGCCAGATTTTGTCGGCTTTGGCATCCTCTACTCGTTTGGTAGTGTCCTGACGATCATGAGCACCATGTTTTTGGTCGGCCCGATGAAGCAAGTCAAGAACATGTTGAAGAAAAACCGAATCATTGCCACTGTTGTCTACCTAGCTAGCATAGGTCTGACACTTTTCTGCGCCATCGGATTGGAAGACGGACTGCTGGTATGAGATGTGCTGAGGCGAGCTTGTTGATCGTATTCAACCGTTGTGCTGACCTCTTGCCATTGCCCTCCATTCGTCTTTGCAGGTCCTGGTGTGTCTGCTTATCCAATACGTTGCATACTTATGGTACTGCCTGACATACATTCCCTTTGGACAGAAGATGCTAGCCAAAGTACTTTTGTTTTAGTTTGCCTGCCCTGCTAAGTCTAGATCCAATATTTAAAATCAATAAAATCCTTCACGAGGGTGCGAGCTTCCATGTCCTGTTCCAACAGTCGACTCTCATCAGACCTGCGCACGCCACGCCTGGAGCCCATCCATCCTACATTCGTTTCACCTCGTTCCAAGATGCCTTTCCAATGCAACTTTCTTCTCTACCTAACACCTGTAGGTGGTTTCAGCTCACCTTCCAAACCCATTGGTTTGGGAGAAGAGAGCTCCAGGACGGCGGTGAATCTGCGGACCCGCTGAATCCTGCTGTCTTCGTGGCTGCCTGAACCTGCGCGATTGCCGGTGTGCTTCTCGTCTGCATCGAGGCGCAGGTCGGGTCACACAACGATGAAGTGCAATGCCGACGTCCGCATCGTCGGCGACAAGGTCGTCCTCGTTCCATACAAGAGGAACCACGTCCAGAGGTATCACGAATGGATGCAAGATCCTTACTTGCAAGCAGCCACTGCTTCGGAACCGCTGTCGATCGAAGAAGAATATTCCATGCAAAAATCATGGGCAGAGGACGAGGACAAGTGCACATTCATCGTCCTAGAGCGCCAATCCGAGGCGGATCACAAGCGGGAAATCGACACCATGGTTGGGGATGTCAATCTCTTTTACAACGATGTGAACGATCAACAAGCAGCAGAGGTTGAAGTCATGATCGCGGAACAGAAGGCAAGGGGGAACGGCCTGGGATTGGAGGCGGTGGTGCTGATGATGGCCTATGCCTACTCCAGGCTGGAAACCCGGAAATTTTCCGCAAAGATCGGCGACGACAATCACGCCTCTCTAAACATGTTTAGGAACAAATTGGGGTTTTCGGTTGTGAGTCGAAGCGATGTTTTCCGTGAAACGACCCTGGAGCTCCTCCTCGATGGCGAGGAAAAAGGGAAATTCATTACGGATATGGCAAGCAAGCTCTGCATGGAAAAGTACTGCGAAGAATAGCTCGAAGTCATATCCTCTCCATGCAGAAGTGGGCCAGAATAAATCAATCGTCCAATCTCCAAATGAACTACCAATCAGATGTGCAAAAATGTGTATGTTCGCTTATGTGGTAAACACCTTAGTGGCGCCTGCTGGCGGCCCAGTCGTGTACCTCCACTGACCACATGCCAAGCAATTCGAGGTTTTTTCTTCGTTGACCAGCGTACAAAACTTACAGGACCAAGTCTTTGCACCCGGCAGGTGAGGCTTCCTTTCTTCTAGACAGGCAAGACATCTCAAACTGGGTCCCTCATTTCGAAGAGTGCAGATGCTGCAGGTCCACACATCGTCCGGCTGCTTTGCCTTGGAGTCACCCTCGCAATCAATTGGATCTGGTGCTTTTCGTTTCCTGGTGCTCGTCTGTCCCTCGCCCTCGTCATCTGTTTCTGTGAGGTCAATGATGATGGGACAGCCACATGGAGCACAAGTTTCCCCGCAACATCGTGAGGAAGGATGTGTTTCCTCCTCACTGACCATCCCTTCATTTGGACACCAAAGGTTGTCTTTCAAACGTCTCTCGGCCGCCCTTGCAGCTGCTTCTCTGGGTGACAGACTACGCATAGAGGTAGACCCGCCTCCTAGCTTCCTTCCTCCGGTAGGCATCAGTGCTTGTTGAGTTCCTCGCAGCTCTGCTGCACGCAGTGCAGCCTTACGACGCATGTGTTCAGGAGGGTTGTGTGCAAAAGTGCGTCCACCGAGCTTCCCGCAGCTTGGTGCATCGAATCCTTCTCCAGTTCCGGTGATTCCTTTCGCCATAAGTTCTTCGCACTCCCCACGGATTTCGTCCAGGAGTTTGTAGAACGCAGCATTGTGGGGACCGTGCACGTTGTGCGTGAGCTCGTGCAGCATGGTTCCTAGCAGATCCTCGTAGGGCAAGAACGAATTTTCGTCGTGATGCGGACGTAGACGGATCTTGATCTCTTGGCCGCGATTGACGTTCAAACCAAGCAGGTTCGGATTCTTCGGGAACATCTCCGTGAGTTTGAGGCATCGCCATCGCCTTCGCCGCATGATCGGCTGCACCTGCTTGGCGATACGTTCCAGCATGGCCTCTGCCTGCTCCCGGAGCGGACGACGGACGAGCGCACGCACTTGCATCACGCGGTGTGCGTCCATCGCGCCTGGCGCCATCGCCCATTCCTTTGCGAATGAAGGCGAATATTCTATACCAGGAAGCATGGCGTTTCTTTCGAAAGCGGTGTAGGAAGAATTCGGCCACCTGATTCACCGTCGTGTCCATCCGGATGGAACGCCGCAAGGTAACATCGGATGCGTTGGATGCCCATGGGAACGCACACGAGGCCAATTCGTTCCTGAAGGCTTCTACGAAGTAAGATGGATGATTGCATGCTGGTGTGGGATTCTCCCTCGCAATTCACCATCAAGCGTGAAAATTACGGATGTAGGTGCTTCCAACGAGCGGTCCCACACAACACGCAAGGGCGATCTATCACATGGAGTCGCCCTTGTACTAAGCATAGTCCGAATGATCCGTGCTAGGTCAAACCTCGATTCGCCACAACGACGACGATGAATTCTAAGTCGACACCACCTACGTGTCCTGTTTGCTCTCCAACGGGCGCATCGTGGATGCTTCAACTTCAGTTTAGTTTGTACCACGTGTCCCCGCCGAGCGAGAGAAGCTCCTCAAGTGATGCTTTCATCCCCGCCTGACAAGTGTAAGTGGTAGACTTTGCAGTGCCATTCATTTCGTGCCACAACCAAAGAAAGAGAAATGCGAGACACCTTGCGCGTGTGGCAAAAATCTAGCATGCAAGTAGGGGATTCACCTCAAGACAAGGCGTTTCCCTTGCGTCATCCAACCTGGCACACCAAATCGGTCTCTAGGGCATCCCATCCTCACAACGCAATCACATATTGGCGTTTTAAAACACCATTCGCCATCCTAGTTGGTCTAGGTTCTCGAAAGATGTAGATCTCACGTGAATTGTCACATCCGAGGTTCCACACTCATGGGTCGGTTGATGGATCGACGTGGTATTTGAGTGTCCACTTGTTTGCCCTTCTAAATCTCGGTAAATAAACAATGCACTCCATGTAGGTATATCACTGAAATGCAATGTTTTTCTGTCATCACAACTTCCATCCATCCTCCTTGAAACGTCAAAGGTTCTCCGTGGATGGAGAGCGTTCAACTTGCGCCTTCCGTGTCTCTCTTCCAACGTATCTTCTCGAACGAGCCTCCCGAAAGACCTTCAGCACGGGTCCGACAGCGTTGGAACATGCGAGGTGCGTTGGTTCGTAGCTTGGACCGCCATCACGTTCGTGGACCGTCCGTTCCAGCATGGACAGCAGTCCATGAACGGTCTTCGAGCGCCTCCCTCGTTCGAACCGTCCCCCTTTTCCGATCGAAACCCTCGAGGAATCCTACTAAGACCGGATGGTTCCCTTTCAAACCCTCTGGTAGAAGGGGATCGAAAGGCAGGATTCCTGGTGGAAGGAGTGGTCCTGGCGGCGCGGAACGAATCCGCATCCGCTTCGGCGATGGCGGTGCGTTTGCGCTTCTGTCTCGCGGTTCGAACGAAAGCTATGGATCGAAAGAGGTGGACCAGACGTCTTTCCATCGATGGCAAACGCCGCACGTGTGGGCGAATGGAGGGTTGCGTGGTGCGAGGGAAAGGAAGCTGACGATGGTTGGACGTTCGAACGGAACCGATGGATGTGTCGTGGACGACGTTGCAGATCCGATCGAGGCACGAGGATGTGGTTCCAGACATCGTGCAACAGTTCGTGGTGTACTTTTACCGGCATATACGGGAGAGGAACGTCAACGAAATCCTCAAGATGTACGAAACGTCCTTCAACAAGATCAGCGAAAGGTTTTTTCAGGGATCCCCGTGGCCCCATGTGGATCTGATCGCACCCTACGTGAAGAACGATCATGTGTTCTGCATGCTCTACAAGGAGCTCTATTTCAGACATCTGTATGCAAAGCAGACACCCACCCTGCAAGAACGAACCGAATCGTGGGAAAACTACTGCTCGTTGTTCGGAGTGATTCTGCATGGAAATGTGAATATGGTTCTTCCCAACCAGTGGCTTTGGGACATGATGGACGAATTCGTGTATCAGTTCCAATCCTTCTGTCAGTACAGGGGAAAGCTGGCAATGAAGAGTGAGGAGGAAATCACGATGCTAAAGGGCTGCGGACAGGTCTGGAATGCGATATCTGTGTTCAACTTCCTTCAGGCCTTGGTGGATAAATCTGGCATCAATGAAATCCTGGAAAACGATGTGCCGTCCGATCCGGAATCTTTCACAGCAACTCAAGGGTACGGTAAGGGAAGCAACGTGCTGAAGAATCTGGGTTACTATTCTTTACTGGGGCTTCTGCGCATGCACTGTCTAACTGGAAATTACTGGGGAGCTCTCAAGTCAATTGAAGCCATCAACCTATTGCAACCTGGTCATTTGAGAAAGATTATCGGAGCAAGCGTCTCGCTTTACTATTATGCAGGCTTTGCGTACATGATGCTTAGGCGCCCCACTGATGCCATGAGATGCTTCAGCACAGTTCTGACGCAACTGATCAGGCTGAGAAAGTATCTCCCAAGAATGTCTTGTTACGCACAGGTCTCCAAGAAGCAGGAGCAGCTGTACGCACTCTTAGCAATCTGCTACTCATACTGCCCTCGGTCAAGACTGGTGGACGATGGTGTCTTGAACACAATGAAGGATACACTGGGGGAAAAGATTCAGGGTATGTCCAAGGGGGACGAAGCAGTTTTTGATGAGCTCTTCACATTAGCATGTCCGAAGTTTGTGACTCCCTCAGAGCCTACGTACACCGAAACAATGGCGAATTACTCTCAGGATGCGTTTCGGCTGCAATTGGGGATCTTTTTGTCAGAAGTGAGCCAACAGCATCGTCTCTCTAACCTCAGTTCTTTCCTCAAGCTTTACAGCACAATATCTGTTCCAAAGTTGGCTAGCATCATGGAAATCGACGAGAAGGAGCTGAAGGTACAGCTGCTCAATCTAAAGAAGAGATCAGAGACCCTTCAGTGGTCTGGGAGTGGGGCGCCGCTGGATGGGGAAGTCATCAGCTTGTTGGATTTAGACTTTTGCGTGGATGGGGATCTGATCAAGATCGTGGATCACAAGGTCGAACGCCGTTATGGTGACTTTTTCACGAGCCACATAGCTAAGATGGAGGAGATTCTAGGAGATCTGAAGTCGCAGCAAGACCAGGAGGTTTCTTCCCCCGCAGTTTAGGTGTGCCTTGAGCTCAATCGTGCATCCGACGTTCGAATGGGGACGAGTGTAGCATTCCTCCGAAAGTCGGGACCGCTTCGTTGCAATTAAAATCCGACAGACACCCACCCTTTCTCCTGCAGAGCGAGTCGGAGCGCTTTGATACGTTTGCGGTTGATGTCACCGTCGCTCTCTCCGATGCGCGAGGCGGAGCGGTACTCCACTCGGCTACCGTTGCCTGGGAACCAGAACTCGACGTCATCCACGAATCCCAGCAGCGGCGACGCGTATTCCACGTAGAGGTAGTCGTCGGTCTGCTTCACGATGTTGGGTTCGAATTTGTCTGGTTTGGTGTTCTTCACGACCTCCACGAGTTCTTCCATCGCTTGTTTCTGCGTGACGGGTCCGGTGCGTCCACGTCCTTCCTCTGGGTTGTAGTCCCATGGTGGAACGAAGTGCGCAGGATCGTTCATTTCCTCCGCCGTGGAGATGCAGTTGGGAGACTTCGGACAGAGACCCAAAGCACGCACGCCACCGCCGTAATCACGTACGCCGATGCCTTCCGGACGCGGCGCACGTCCGATCGTGAACACCGATCCCAGCAACAAGGCCGAGGCGTTCAGGGTCACTTCACGGCGCGTCGTCGGCTCAGGCTTCGCCACTGCAGGTGTCACGTCCTTCTCCTGTCGTCCACCTGCCTTTTGCGTCCTCCCTGGCGCCTTCTGCGAGGCCATGGCGCGCGCACGCATCGCGATGGAGGTCGCTCGAGTGCGGATGGATCCAGATACGGAGGGAATCCTTCCATCCGACCCATGTTAAGCGAAAGTTAAGCGTACCGTTTGTCTCTCATCCTCCCGAGGTTCGCGTCCGGATGGTCGGGTTAAGCAAAGAAGTTCAGCGACAGTGGGCCATCCGATCCAGGGAGACGTGGACAGGGCGAAAGAAGTTAACTGCGGATTGTAACTCCGCAGGGGAAGGGAAGGAGAGGCATGGAGAGGAGGCGAAAGGTGGTTAACCGATTGGTTAATTTCGCCCCGGGGGTCGAACCCAATCCATTCGACACGACGGAAGGGAACCAAGAGAGAAGAAACTCCCGAGGAGAGGATGCATGGCAGAAGGGATCATATCCAAAGGAATACGCCAAACCAATGCACAACACGCAAAAGGAGCGGACCAGGTTTTCCTGAAGCAAGGAAAACAGGAAAGGCGACATTTCCACGTCAAAGATGCAGGATGTGTGCAGCAGAAAAAGGCTGTGCAGCGAAACACGAGAGACGTTGCCTCCCGTGAAGCTTCTAAAGATAACGGGGACTCCCCGCACACTCACTCCAGTATGCCGCCACGGTTATGTGAAAGCACAAAGAGGAAAACGTGCACACGTCGAATTCCGGTTCCAGACCAGCCCCGCGAATGCTTGTAATCTGCATGCATGATGGCAGTATCACGTGCCAAAGATTGAGGAAGGTTGGAGCGCAGCAACCTATCCCGGGGCAAGTGCGCGGATCACGTAAATTTAAGCTCGAAGATTTGCAAATGCAAGTTGCGCCAATGCTCCAATGTTTGGGTCGGCAAAGTACTTGGCAGCTAACTTTGCAATGTTTTCTCCGTTTTTGGCATCATGGAGCCAGATGGCTGTCGGGAATACTGGGAGAGGGCAGTACAGGACACTCTTTTGCAGGTGATCAAACCGCAGGCTGTTGTGGATCATAGCGTTTCCTGAACCAATGTCTGCAATTCCATTCCCAGGATAAGCACCCCATCCCAACCGGGAAAATCCAAATGCAGGAAGTATGCATGTGTTGACAGATATACTCCCATATCGGAGCCCCGCGATGATGTCTCGTTCCCACGCTGAACCGAGCCGAACCTGTGTCTTCTTAGATGCCCAGACACTGCAGGACAACTGTCCTGCGCAGCTTTCGTTTGCAAATTGTACTGCTGCCTTGCCGTAACCTTCCATGTCATTGACTTGCACATCCAGTGCAACTTCTTGCAACACTCCGCACCAATGCTCTGTCCCATCTACGTCTTTGGCACCCAAATTTTCTACCAGTAGCCAAGGAACCGCGCCATTCACTCCTTTTTTACCAAGTTCCTTCAAGTGTGCAGGGTTACATGCACGTTTGAAGGCGTTGTACTTCTCCAAGCTACCTGGATAGTAGGGGACTCTCTGCGCTGCGAGGTCGAAGTGGTGCTCTAGCCTCTCTAGGAATTCCTCCCTTTGCTTCCAGGCTCTGCATGTGACCACAACTTCAGCAGAGAGGCAGTTGTGGCCACTGTTGTGCACCTTTCCTGCAACGATTTGCCGTGCGATGTAATCGAGTTGCGCGCTTGTCCATCCTCCTGGAAATATTATGTAAGGCGTGCAGCCTCCCAATTCTGCAGTGATGCGCTTGTCAATAATTGGAGAGCTCCCTCCTTCCTGCCTAGGTTTGTCCCCCCAAACAATGGCATTGAAGGTCGCCTCCGAGCCGGTGAGGTGGATCGCATCCACCTTTTCGTGACCGACCAAAACCTTTCCCACATCTGAGCCCCCGTATGCAAACTTCAGGACCCCCAGATTAAGTAGAGGCTCAAAGATCTTTTCCATGACAGCTCCGTTGTAGCAGTTGACAGGAGAAAATTTCAGCATCGAAACCGATGACTCAACAAACAGCTTGTGAATGACGTCGCCGAATATGACCGGGATTTGGTTTCCTGCTCCCAGGATCAGCGCAAGCTCCTCTCTTTCTTGCACCTTCCTGGCTTTCTCGCCGACGGTCGGTGGTTGTTCAGGCTCCAGCCAAACCTCTCCCAGATATTCGGCGTACAACATGCAGTCTAGTCCTGTTGGAAGGACTGTGCAGACTGTTTGCTTTCCCACCTGTCGACACGTCACACCTTTCAGGCAGCCTCGTCCTTCTTTCAGGAACTGGATTGTTTCCTTTGCAAACAAGATGCATGTGACCCAGGCAAACATCTCTTCTGCCAGTCCCACTTCGTACTGTCCTTTGGCTCGGTGTCCAAGTGCAGCTGCTTCTTCCATTACCTGCACGATGTTGTTCATGCAGGTTTGCAGCAGGACGGCTTTGTCTTGGTCCCCCTTCTTAGACCACATGCTACGGTTGGCTGCAAGTGTGTCCAGCGACGCTTCCAACTCTGCTCGGCTCGTCGGCTTGCGCTCCTCCATCGCCTCCGGCGGCTTCCACCGTGCCTCCTCCTTCACCGCAGGCATCACTGCACGCATCAGCTTCAGCATCGGCTTCGAGGCACGAAAGGCCAAGCAGAGGGCGCGGTCCGACCAGCGACGATGTCGGGAAACGCCTTCCATCGTGTCGGAATAAATTTGGATCCTTTCTTCAAGATGGTGTATTGCTCGTGTTTAAAAGGGGACAGAAAGGAGGTCAAACTGCAGACAGAAGTGGGTCCCTGATTGGAAGTGTGAGAATGGGATCCAATTCGACAGATTTGCTATGATCAGGGGATGCAGGGAAGAACCTGCCCATTGGCACAGGTACAAACCAAGGTCTTGGAAGTCTCTTCTGCAACAATGCATGGGCACTGACGGTCTGCTCCATAAGATGTATAGACCGTTGCACCACTGCAAGTGCGTGTTTGCCAGTCAGTTGACCTCTCTGCAAGGCCGGCCTCGTGCCCGTCCTGTTCCGCTCGGTAGCCCACAGCAGAGATCATTGCCTTCTGTGAGCAGCAGTGTTTCATGCAACCTTGGAGGGAAAAGGCAGGTGGGAGCGGATCAAGCAGGGGAAAGGTGGAACAATGGTGTTTATGAGCGGTAGCTCGTTGGACGTTGCGACCGTCGTAGGAAGGATACAGTCGAGTGTAGACAACACAGGTTGAATTCTTATTGAGATGGGCATGGACTACATGCACATGTCGGAGGATGTACTGAAGCATGGTTAGCGGAGTTCCACCCCCAGTTGCTCAACCAGAGAACTGCGAACGTTTTCCTGCAGCTGATTGATCTCCTCATCCGTCAGAGAACGATCCATGGAACGATAGGCAATGCGATAGCAATGGGATGTTTTCCCTTTCTTCGGATTGTGAAACTCATCGATCAGCTTCACCTCTTCCACAAGGTCCCCAGCGATTCCCCTGGTCACCTCACAGAGGTTGTTTTCTGTGAAAGTCTCTGGGATCCAGAATGAAACATCCTTGAAGCACGGTGGAAATTTGCTGTACGGTTTGAATTTGGCAGACATGTCTCCAGACTTGAACTGGGACAGGAAACGTTCGTCCGTGCTCCAGAACAATCTAATGTCCGGGATTTCGAACAGCACCATGGCCAAGCGTTCAAGACCGAGTCCGAATGCCCAGGCCTTTTTGTTTCCCAATCCTGCCTCTTCCAGGATGGCTTGTTCCATGACACCGCACCCAAGCACTTCCATCCATTCGTTGTTGAAGAATATTTCCAGCTCGAAGGAAGGGTCCGTGAAGGGGAAGTACTCGTCGATCCAGCGCATCTCTACGTCTCCGAAGAGGTGCCTGGCTAGCCCTTCGAGGGTCTTCTTGAGCTCCGCTTCTGCTAGTTTCGTCCCATCGGTGCCAGCTCTTTCCCATTCCTCTGGTTCGAAGATCCTTACGCCTTCCATCTGGTGGAACACAGGATAGTGCGTGGCATCGACGGTGTCCCTCCGGTACACGTCTCCAGTGACGAGGAACTTCCTCTCTCCTTGTCGCAGCATTTCGGCCTGATGTGCGGAAGTGTGGCATCGAAGCACGGTGTTGGCGTCGACGTAATAGGTGTCGTTCATGGATCGCGACACGTGGTCGGCTGGCACGAGTACGTCGTCGAAGTTGGCCTTGGTGGTCACCAGTGGCGGCAGATCGTTGAAACATCGGAACTTTCCATCGTGTTCCTGCGCGAACCACTCCTCGATGGCGCTGCGTAGGATGCTGAGCGGATGGTTCTCACGGAGGTGCAGCTGGGCGCCGAGCTTCTCCACGATGTGTTCGGTGACGTTGTTGTCTGGTCGTCCCGTGATCAGGTCTTCCTTGGTGAACGTGGTGCAAGACGAAGCACGCACTTTGCACAGTCGACGTGCGCATGTAGGACGGCGAAAAGCCGCCAGCGCCATCGCCATCCCGTGCCTCCTGGGTCCACGTCCAACCCTCTCTCCCCCTCCCTCTCACCCTTTCCCTCTCTCCCTCCCTCTCTCTCCCTCACCCATTCCCTCTCTCACTCCCACTCGCCCGCTCCCTCTCTCACTCCCAGTCT
The DNA here is from genome assembly GCA_020975725.1 of Picocystis sp. L7. NCBI lineage: Eukaryota > Viridiplantae > Chlorophyta > Picocystophyceae > Picocystales > Picocystaceae > Picocystis > Picocystis sp. L7. Next base: position 239,953 of record QXJR01000019.1, on the reverse strand, counting down.
CTCTCAATCCCTCTCACGCTATTACTCCCACTCACACCATCACTCCCGCTCGTTCCATCACTCCATCACTCCCTCTCAATCCCACTGCCAGTCTCACTCCCACTCCCCTCCCTCTCAGTCCCACTCCCTCTCACCCACTCCCTCGCTCCCACTCTCACACTATCACTCCCTCTCTCCCGATCCCTCTCCCTATCACTCCCTCACTCCCACTCCCAATCAATCTTAGTCGCACTATCACTCTCAATCTCAATCTCGATCCCACACTCTCCCACACGCTCTCTCGACCGCTCAGCTCTGTGTCTCCGTTGGCCTTCTCTTCCTGGCGTTGACGCACACACGCCCACACTTGCTCGTGGGTCGTTGCGCCCAGTCCATGGCATCGAAACCATTGGAACAACCTCGCACTACCACCATCCAGGATGTGGAGACGGAAGAGTGGAACTGGATAGATGAGAGATGAAGCAGGACATGGAATGGTGATCTTCCCATGCAACGGGACCAGGCATAGAAAGGAAGCTAAGATGGAGCCAGGAAAGAACTGGAGGCGATGTTGGAAAGGTCCTGGAAAAGCCCACCTGGACGATCCGGTCGTCCTTTGTGGCTGTCTGTGGTTTCCATCACGGGTCGGTGCAAGGTGATGAACTGGTGCTCGGAGCAAATCGGCACTGAGTGGCGTGGCGAGAATTCATCCTCCCAAGCCCCTACCAGATGAGGAATGCGCAACCTTTCTATGACTGGAGAGGAGTGGATAGAATGCGAAAACAATGAACGGTTTATTGGAGACTTTACATTTGAACCAGTCTGTTCCCAAGCTAAATTGAAGCCTTCACCTCTTGAAAGAAGGACATGGTGCTCTGCAAGGACGTCACGAACGAATCTATGTCTTCTGTCGTGGTATACAGATAAGCACTCGCACGCGCGCTGGCAAAGGGCTGCCCGTCGGACACAAGGATACGGTGCAGAGGCTGCGTGCAATGATGTCCACTGCGGATCGCCACACCCGTTGTCTGGTCCATTATCGTCGCCAGATCGGTTGGGTGGATGCCTTCTACGTTGAATGCACACAATGCAGCCCGCTCTCGAGGAGGTTTTGGACCATAGATACGTACGCCATCAATGGATGAAAGCTTCTCGTACATGTACGTGCTCAAAAATTTCTCATACTCGTACACCTTGTCCATTCCAACCGAGCTCAAATAGTCACAAGCCATGCCCAATCCAATGGCCTCGCAAATTGCAGGGGTCCCTGCTTCAAAACGAGATGGAGGTTCGGCATAAGTTGAATGATCCAAGTACACGTCTTCGATCATTTCCCCCCCACCCATCCATGGATCCATACCCTCCAACACATCATAACGTCCCCAAAGAAACCCGATCCCGGTTGGCCCACACATCTTATGGGCGGAAGCAACGAGCCAATCTACACCCAGTGCCTGAACGTCTACTGGCATATGAGGCACGCTTTGGCAAGCATCCAGAAGTACTTTGGCCCCGCAGTTCTTGGCAATCTGCACGACCTCTTCCACGGGTGTGATGCATCCCAGGGTGTTGGAGACATGAGCCAGCGCTATGAGCTTCGTCTGACCCGACTTGGTGATCTCCTCCAATCGGTTCAAATCCAGTTCTTCGTCCTCCGTCATGGGCACGTGGCATAGCTTGGCCCCGGTCCTCTTGCAAATGATCTGCCAAGGTACCAAGTTGCTGTGATGTTCCATGACGGAGACCACCACTTGGTCTCCTTCCTTCAAGTTGTCCAATCCCCACGAGTAAGCAACAAGGTTGACGGCTTCGCTGGCGTTTCTAGTGAAGACAATTTCTCGGTCGGTCTCTGCATTGACGAAGTCGGCCACTTTCGACCTCGCCGTCTCGTACTCTTCCGTTGCCTGAGAGCTCAAAGCGTGCACCCCACGGTGCACGTTGCTGTTGTACTGCATGTAGTAATCCGACATGGCTTCGATCACGCAGCGCGGCTTCTGCGAGGTGGCTGCACTGTCCAAGTAGACCAGAGGAAAGGATTCGTACACCTGCCGCTCCAGGATGGGAAAGTCGGCACGAACCCGATGCGCGAGGTCCTGCGAGTTTCCAACCACACCCGTCGCTTGTGCACTTGTTTTGGCATGTCTGGCGTTCCTGCGCCTCGAGGCAGGCGTCGCAATCGTCGGAATCGTCGCGCGCATCGTGACGAAGTCGGCGTGCTTCGTGACACGACGAGTGAAGCACAAGCGTTTGCAAGCTCGATCGAAAAGGAACTCCGAATAGGAGGCTTCACTGGACAGTGCGAGGGGCGAACCGAGAGAGAGGTCCCAATCGAAATCGAATTTCGATCGAGAAAATCTAACCCGGGGAGGAATCCAGGACGTGTCGGTTGGCGAGACGGGTTCCATCTCAAAAGAAACGCAAGTGGGGGAGTTTGCAGAGATTGTATGGACGAAAACGAGTTCCGTTACATTAAATCTACAGTGCACCTCTATTTCCCCATCAGACCCAGTTCTCCGACTGGCGGAATGCTTTCATTGCACGGGCCTCTGGAGTACCCTCCTCAGGCTCGTAGTCGTACTCCCACCTGGCTGTCAGAGGAAGGGACATCAAGATAGACTCGATTCTGCCTCCGGTCTTCAATCCAAAAGTGGTGCCCCTGTCATACACGAGATTGAACTCGACGTACCTACCACGGCGCAGCTTCTGCCACCTCAGCTGCTCCTCGGTGTAAGGATCATCCTTATGCTTGGCAACAATGGGAACGTACGATTCCACCACGTTGAACAGGCAGTCTTTGGAAAATGCCATGAGGGTCTCGGGGTCCTTGTCATTGAGATCGTCAAAGAAGATACCACCAATGCCACGCGTCTCTCCCCTATGCTTGATCAGGAAGTACTCGTCGCACCACTTCTTGAACTTATCGTAGTAGGTCGGATCGTGCTTATCGCAAACATTCTTGTATGTACCATGAAAGTGTTTGGCATCGTCCTCGAAGACGTAGGAAGGGGTCAGGTCGGTGCCTCCTCCAAACCACCACTGGGATGGCACACCGTTCCACTCTTCTGTCTCGAAATAACGGTAGTTGAAGTGCATAGTAGGGGCAAAGGGATTCTTTGGGTGAATCACACTGCTGATTCCTGCAGCAAAGAACGGCACACGATCGTTTCCACCCTCTGGAATTTCAATGTTGCCTCCAGTTGCAGCACGGTATGCTTCAGCCGGCATGGTGCCATACACAACGGACACGTTCACTCCGGCCTTCTCAAAGACGTTGCCATCCTGCAGCACCCTGGTGATGCCGCCACCACCTCCTGGACGGGTCCAGGTGTCCTGGTGGAAGGGGGTTCCATCGAGCTCTGCAAGAGCATTGCAGATTTCATCCTGTCCCTGGCGGATGATCTTCTCGAATCGGGCACGGATGGTTCCCTTGTCTGCACCATTGGGATCCCTCAGGAGAGAATCGGGGGCTTCGTTCACGTAGACTTCTTTCTCGATGGCCTGGGCTCCAGCCACCTGCAGCTTGGCGTTTCTCTTGGCCTGAGGATGGAGAGGTGGGTCCGCGTCAGCAATCAATTCCATGCACCGATGAATTCGCGTCTCTCGACGAACTCGCTCTCACCTGCGAGTGGTTTGCTGCCTGGAAAGGAGCGTTCACGGTCGCCTTTCCGCGTCCAAAGGTTGCGGCGCGGATGGCCACGCTCTTGGGCGCAGGTTTGCGTCCAACACGTGCCGTGGTGGGCACACATTTGGCTGCGGTGGTCTTCATGGCAGTCTTCATGGCGATGCTAGCCTTCGGAACGCGGCAGGAGGTGCGAGTAGAGCAGCTGGAGGAGGCGCGCGTGTCGTCGCGTCCGAAAGGAATGATGCAAACGAAGCTGTCCTCCACCGAAAGGCTACCCCTCCCCCCGGGATGTTTACCACGGGTTCCGCCTTAATTAACAAGGAAGGTTCGAGACGGATTCAGGGGGCATGGACGCAGATAAGCGAAGTTTAGGGCGGGAAGTAAGCGCGTTTCGCACCCGTATCGACCGTTCCGACCGGGCAGATCCTGGAAAGACGATGGTTATCCGAACCGTCTTTCCTTTTCGATCCGGGGACAGATCGGGTCTCTTGTTTCGAGTTAGTCCGGGACTCCGCCCCCCACCACGGTCTCACGCGGTCTCGCGGGCCAAGGAGAGGTGGCACGTGACCCGTCGGCACTCGGGTTCAGCCCCGAAGCTTCACCGAATCGCACCCCCTTTCGAACCCGGGTCCTTGAACCGACGAAACGGAGGGGATCGTAACTCTGCGGCATCCGTCCGCATCGAGGAACGCTCCCTACAGTCCCTTGTCCGACGGGACGTGCTCGGGCATGGCTCGCCGAGGACGTCCTCCCGTCTTATCCCGTACAAGATTCGGGATGGGAAAGGGAAGGGCACGATCTCCATCGGAGGTCTCTCGACAAGATCTCGGTGGACCGCACCCGTCTCCTCGGATCCCAAAGCACCTCGCTGGAGCTCCCTGCCACGACACACCAAGGAGGACGTCTCGACGCCCGGTTGGTTTCTCCACCGTGCATCTGGACGAGATCTATCCCGAGGTGGACGTGTGATACCTTTTCCGAATCTACGAGGGGAGGGTGGATCGGAGGGTGGGCGTGGCGGAGGTCCCGAGACGTCGCGAACCACGACAAACGGCGGTGGGAGAGGATCCTGGACGAAGGGGATCCTGTCGGAGGTTGAACGAGGCACGCGGAATGAAGACCCTCTCCGTGCTCATTTTCGATCACGTGGGTCCAGCTCCCTCCCGCGGATCCACCGTTCCTCACACCTACGGAACGAGGCCGTGCACGTCCACGACCCAGACCCTTCCCGTCTCGCACACACGTTCCTACGTCCACCGCGGACCTGGGTCGGATTGCCGTCCTTCGATGGCCATCCGCTCGTCGACCCTGCCTCCCTCCGGATTGGTCTCTCCCCTTCCCTTCCCTTCCCCTCCCTTCGGGGTGGATCGAGGGAAGGCCAAGGGAGAACCAGGGAGAAGGGGGGAGATCTCCGAGACGAGACAGCTGGCAGGGAAAGGACCGCACCTGGCAAGACCACCACCGCAGACGAGAGACACGCGAGGGATCGAAACCGGAGCCGTGCGCCACGCCTGGGTCCGAGATCCATCGGTGCACCTGCAACACACGACAGACATGACGACGTGCGCAGCAACCTGTCGCCCGACGACGAACCAAAGCCGGCCGACGGCGCGTCGAGTCACTGGTGGCAAGTCCTGCCGTTGCAAGGCCGCTGCCAATGGAACAAGGGTCGTGGCCCTCATGAATTTCGGAAAGAAGCTGCGTATGGACTCCGAATCGGCCGGTGTCTTCGCAAGCCAAGGAAGAGACGACTACAGCGAAAGCGACGTGCAATACTACTTCGAATACGCAGGGATGCTCGCGGTCGAGAAGACCTACGACAAAATGGACCAGCTCCTTGCGACCGGGGTGGCACCAGTGGATCTCCTCCTCCTCATGGCAGCTTCAGAAGGGGACAGGCAAAAAATCGAGGAACTGATGCGTGCAGGTGCAAGCCACGAGATCAAGGTGAGAGAAACTGACCAGACGGCGATCCACGACCCGCTCGTGCTGAAGCGCACATGCTGACGGATATGCTCTTCGGTAACTCCCACAGGACATCGACGGGAGAACTGCACTGGATAGGGCCTGCGACGATGAGATCAGGGAACTCATCCTTAGCTTCTCCAACTGATCACCACATGGAAGTGCTCGTGGAAGGATGGGATTGACGGGCGGCTTCATCCAGCCTTCCGATCCTGCGATCCCTGAACGGTCCTTCAAGAAAACTGTGCGTTCATTAAAAAAATGTACAGCACGTCGATACTCGCACAACTCCTTCTCTACGTTTTGGATGGACCGTTGGCCAACATCTCCTTGACTTCGTCGTTCTTGGCAACTTCCACGGCAGTCAAACCATCCGGGTTCTACGGAACACGACGGCGATTCGGTCAGCCCCGTGTCACATCCGGATTCCTCGATTCTCTTTTCTCTGACACGATGCATGTAGCTCACCTTGATGTCTGCTCGAGCGCCCGCCAGAAGCAGCTCTTCGACCTTCGGTTTGTCCCCTTCTGCGCAGGCCATGAGAAGGAGGAGATCCACTGGTTCCACACCCGATTCCAGCAGCTGGTTCAGCCTGTCATACGTTCCCTCTTCGGCGAGCATCCCCGTGTAGTTGAAGTAGTGTTCGACGTCGTCCCTGTCGTAGTCATCCCGTCCCTGGGAACCATAGATTCCTGCGGACTGCGAGTCGGTACGCAGCTTCTTGACGAAGTTGAACAGCGCGACGACGCGCCTTCCGTTCGAAACCGCCAAGCGTCGGGGAGTTCGGGTCGAAAACTGGTGCCTGGACAGGCTTGCGACGCGTCCGCGCGTCGTGGAGGCGACCGACAGGCGCATCGTGGCGGCGCCTTTCCCTGCGCTTCGACGTACCGAATCCACTCGGATAGACGATCGACCGGTGTGGATTTCCTTTCCCCTTTCCTTTCGAAGCACCCATCCTTCCTATCGATCGGACGGTGGTTCGGGTTCACCGTTCCCATGGGACCGGGTTCCCTGGGTCCCGTCCCTCCCCCCACCCTGGAGATCTCGATACGTTTCTGGTACGGGTGGATTCATCCCTCAGGATCTTCTTCGAGATCTCGATGGGACGGCCTGGGGGGTCCCTCCGGGTTCGATTCCCTTTCGATCCGGACCCTTGAACCCGGACCTGGTCGCCCAGAAGGGGAGCACGACCCCTTTACAAAGGGAAAGGTACTACGGAATCCATCCGGGTGGGAATGGCGTGGACGTGTGCCACCACGTCCAAACACGACGAAGGAAGTCGACGATCGCGTGCGCCATGGCGCGTCGCGTCGCGTCGATGGCGCTCGCGCGCGTCGCGAGGAACTCGAACAGGAAGGTGCGAGACAGGACACAGCGGATGGGGCGGGGGAGCGGACGGAAAGGCCGAGGCTGACGCCGCGAGGTGCAGGTTTGCAACGTGGAAGCGTGGATCGGACAAACGAAGGATTCGACGGAGAGACTCGCCGAAACAGGCGTGGCAGAGCGTGCATTCGCTTGGTCGAGGGGTAGTACAACGGCAAGCCGAGATCCGAGAGGGTTCTCCTCGTCGGCAGTGGAGGTCGTGGACGTGCTCGGTTCCACTTCGACCACTAGCCAAAGCAAGGTGAGGCGACGAAGGAAAATTCAATGCCGGCGAAAGCGATGTCGTACGAAAGTTACCAAGCGAAAACGAGTGCTGACTGGAACACGGACGGACGGTTCCATCCGTTCCACGTCCCTGCCGCGGAAAACGACAGCACCTGGAAGATAGCCTGGCCCAAGAGGACATGTCGCCTGCCAGAGTCGTGCAGTTGTTGGACCGCTTCATCGTAGGACAAGCAGATGCCAAGCGCGCTGTGGCGGTTGCGCTGCGCAATCGTTGGAGAAGACACCGAATCGGACCGCCGATGAGCGAGGAGGTCGTCCCGAAAAACATCCTCATGATTGGACCGACCGGTTGCGGGAAAACCGAGATCGCACGCAGACTTGCCAAGCTTGCCGACGCACCTTTCGTCAAAGTCGAGGCGACGAAATTCACGGAAGTGGGATTCCATGGAAGAGACGTCGATCAGATCATCCGCGATCTGGTGGACAATGCGATTGTTCTGCAGCGGGCCAAGCTCAGAGCAAAGGTTTCTACGCAAGTGGAAGGCATTGTGGAGGAGAAAATCCTGGACATCCTCACTGGAGAGGAAGCAGACACCAATACCAGAGAAACCTTTAGGAACCTTTATCGAGCAGGCCAGCTCGATGACAGGTCGATCGAAGTCGAACTGCCTCATCAGGGTGGTAGGATGCAAATAGATTCACAAGGAGGTCAGATGGCACTTCAAGAACTAGTGATAAAGGTGGACAAGATGTTTGGACGGAGAAACACAGAGAAGCACCGCATGCTGGTGTCGGAGTGCCGGCCCATACTCGAGGAAGTGGAAATGGAGAGGCTGATGAGCAGTGACTCCATTGCCAAAGATGCCATCGCTGCTGCTGAAAGTGATGGCATCGTTTTTATTGACGAGATCGACAAGATTGTGTCCAGTCCCGAATCGAGGACAGGTGCAGATGCGTCCAGCGAAGGTGTGCAGCGGGACCTGCTTCCCATCATTGAGGGCTCCACAATATCCACCAAGTATGGGAACGTCAACACGGATCACATTCTTTTCATTGCATCTGGTGCCTTTCACTCCTGCAAACCCTCTGACATGATGGCGGAGCTTCAAGGGCGGTTGCCCATCCGGGTGGAGTTGAAAGGGTTGTCCCAAGAAGATTTACTAAGGATTCTGACTGAACCGGAGTTCAACATGGTGAGACAGCAGCAAGAGCTGCTTGCAACAGAGGGTGTTCACCTTGAATTCACTCCAGAGGCCTTGCAAGAGATAGCCTCTGTGGCTGCAGAAGTTAATCTGTCTGTCGACAACATTGGTGCCAGAAGGCTTCACACCGTCATGGAGCGGATTGTTGAGGACATAAGTTTTCATGCACCAGAGAGAGTTTCTGAATACCACGTGGGTGGTGGTAATGGAGAGTTGCTGTACAAGATCGACAGGGATGACGTCCGGAAGGTGATAGGGGACATGTTGACCAGGACAGACATCAGCAAGTATGTTTTGTAGGCAAACGGCGAGTAATTGAGTATCGTGTGGAAGCTTTGCGCCACCTCGACAGGCTGCAATCAATTCCCGTCCAGATGTAACCAGACTTCCATGTGTATGTACAACATCCTCTAGGTTCCGTTTCCCTGCCCAACTGACTTCAGGCCATCCGACCTGTGCGACAGGTATTTCTGTCTGGATGCCCAGTCTTGCTCGTTGACCCTGAGAAACACAATGACCAGACACACCAAAAGGATGTAGAAAAGGCATCGAATTGTCTCGAAGCTCTGTCGCGGCAGATAGAATTGCTGCCTCGTGTATCTCAACAGTTCCAACCCCCTCTTCCCACCTACAAAATTGCACAACCGGACGCAGACAGACCACGTGCTGCATCTGCACAGCAGTTTGTGCAAGGAGTTCCTCTCTTCCTTCCCTTCTTTAACGCCTTTATTCTTGTGCTGCAGCACACCGGAAATTCTGACCGTTTCGATGAACGATTCGAGGGCCCTGTTGGGTGTGATGGTGTCTATGGTGCTTCCGACGAGTGGAGTTCGGCACATGGGACAGCAGTCCCGCACCATCAACGCCTCTTCGAGGCAGGCTTTGCAGAAGCTGTTACCACAGCAGCTGGCTGACAGCGGATTCTTGTACACACCGTGACAGATGGGGCATGCCAAAGCCGGATCCAGTAGGTCGTCCTCGACTTCCGAGTCGCTCATACTCACCAAGACGGACTGCTTACCTCAGGCAAGCCGCATGCACGTCTCGTTTTTTCCTCTCTTACGGCTCCTGCCACTCGGATCAGTGCACCTTGGAAGCTGCACGCACGCGCTCGAAGCCCAACCTCGCGCTTTCCCTCCTCCACGCAGCAGGCGCAGCATGCGCAGCACGCGCACGACCACGTGTCGAATCGTGATCTGCCACAGACTGGGTCCTGGGTGGAAGTCATCGAATATTCTCTCGTCCCGGGGGCTCGTCACGGTTCCGTAGCGTTTCTCGGACGTTCCGAACCGTCGCGTGAGAAGCTGACAGGGGCGCGTCTCGGAAGGTTCTCGGACCGTCCGACGGGCAGGAGCCTGAGGAGGCCGTCGTTCCGTCCGAGAACCCGGGACGGACAGGTCCAACCTCGGACGAGTTTACGAGGAGATGCTTCCCTGAGCCAGAACCGACGAGAGAAGGGACGGACACGAGGCGCGTGGCAACGCGAACAGCGAGCATGGAAAGCGGCATGGGATCCATGCCCACGGTGGACGTGGTGAAACGGTCGGAGCAGGACCTCGTCGGGAGGTCGGTCCGCCTGCGAATGCGCCGAGCACGTGGTTCCCGTACCCCCGATCTGTCCGGACGGGGTCTGGCGTCCCGTCCAACGACTGCTGCTCGTCTTTCTGCGGCCGCTTCGATCCCCTGGAATCGCACTTGCTCCACCTCCAGCCGGATTGCATCCTTCCCGAGCACGTGTTCGATCCTTTCTGCCCAGCACTGGGACGTCTCGCACCTCGCTCTACGTTCCCCTCGGATCCAACCGATCGAACCTACTGGCTCTCCACCCCCCTGGAGTTCACCGTAAACCTCTCCCTCCCCGCCTCACCCTCCTTTCGGTTAACGCCGAGTTTAGGGATCGGGGGAGGGGACCCACTGGCGAGGGAGGGGGAGGTGCTCATTCGCGCCAGCCTGGACGCACGAACTGGCACCGACAGACGCGCGTCGGCGCAGCATGGAAGGCCCTTGCACGCGTTCGAGGAGCCTCAAGAGACGAAGGAGGGATCCAGAGACGCCACAGGGACCTTCGGTGGTGCCGGGAGGGCCAGGAACGTGGCCCAGCGATCAAAGAATCACGCCAGAAGTCATCACCGTCTACCACAGGAAGGCCAAGAAGAGAAATCGACCGCTCACTGCTGACACGAACAGGCAGAAATCCAAGTGCAGCAGAGTTTTGGACTTTGGCGAATCCCCGAATAAGGAAAACCAGTCGAGCCCGAGTCGGAGCTCGCAATCGGCTTCAATGAGCTTCGACGCGAGGGGGCCCTCCGGTACCAAGATAGATTCCAAAATGGTCCAATTCTGGAAAAACATCGATGCAGAAACGCTAGTTGTCGAATCAGAATAGAAAGAGAGAGATGCAGTGCCTGCACAGGCAGACCTGTCGGAAAGAAAAGAATGGGCATTGTATGGTAGTGTACACGATTCCCTCCTTGTACCTTTGTTCGATAATTTCTATTGCTAACCTGTAACCAAAATGCAGCTGCCTTCCATTAGGCAGTTTCCAATGCAGAGCCCCGCGCAGCATAGTTTCTCGTAGATGAGCACGTCATGCATTGCCTAAGAATGGGAAGAATGAAGAGAAAAACGATTCCCACGCCTGCTAGAATCCCTTCATGCCGAGAACGTGTCTCAGCTGCTCGTAGACGACCCAGAACGTGAACTGGAAAGGTCCCAATCTCGCCCAACTGGGGAAAAAACCTTTGTACAAGGCAGACACTCCTTCATGACGCACCGTCTTCACAAGACAATCGATAGTTCCGCTGTATTTTCCTTGCGCATCTGCTGCCATGATGCGAGACTTCACCACGTCCGCAGGGCAGGAGAATGCCGTGGCAAAGAATCCAGAAACGATAGCGGAGGTAGTGTGGGTTGTCAGGTTATCCTTCCATCCTTTGTCCAGCAGATAACGCTTGGCCGTGTCGTAAGTGGTGAGTTCTCCCAGGTTCACCAAACCTGCGCGGTAGAGGTTGGGTCCCAGTCCTTTGTACAGTCCCCTCACACCTTCCTCTTTTACGATGGTGCGCATGGCGTCGCTCAGTCCTCCGTATCGAGGTTTCAATCCTTGTACCACTCTCCTCCCATCGGCCTGCATCCGCACTTTGACGAGATCCGTCGGTGAGGCCACGGCCTGTCCAAGGACTCCTGCGGACGCGCCTGCGAAGGCTCGCTTGTACAGAGGCAGGCTCTCTTCTCCTTCGGTGGCCAACGCTTCCCTCATTTGTTCGTAGATGACGATCCTGAGGCTCGTGTACACGCAGTGTCGCAACAGCGCTGGCGAGAGACCCCGATAGAATCCCACCACACCTTCGTCCTTGGCGATGCGTGCGGCCATGTTCCAGCTCGTCGTCCTCTCCGGGTGCAGCTGCATCCGCGTCTTCGTCATGTCCACGGGGAACGTGACGGACTCGGCCACGCTCGCGGCCATCCCCGTGAGCGCCAATCGTTCCAACACGGAGGTGCGCGTGTCCATGACCACTCGTTTCCTCGTCTGTTGCCAATGACTGTCTGGCCCCTCCACACCCCTCCTGTTCCCTTTCACGAGGTTAACTCGACCACTTCATCCGAACGAATCCCATGGACAGCCAGGGAAAGGAAAGAGGCGAGAATCGAATGACGAGACACGAGGCCACCGCCACGAGCAATGCCAGGTAGGCCATCGTGGGGAATTCTGCACAGGAAGGCACCAATCCGAGAAGGAGACGATGAAGCAACAACCCCGGGAAGGAGATCCTAGCATGCGATGCTCTGTAGGCGAAAGGATCGTCAAGTACATGAGGGACTGTAAAGCACTTGGTACGCATGGTTTTCCTCCATGGTATTGGCCATGCGTTGTACCACGAGGACAATTTGTTCTTGATCGGTTGGACGAATCCCTGCCACAAGTGGTGGTCCAAGGCCTACGTGCATGGTTGCAAGACCCTGGTGGAGTTCTCCAAGTGGCGCGTGTGCGTGCTCAAAAATTGTGTGGATGTGGGTGACCAAGCGTTACACCGAGGGATCATCAAGCGGCATCTAGCCAACCCCATCGAGAATTCTTGCACCGGGTGGGAACGCATGCCACGGTCGCATCGATGGACCGAATTGTACGTTTTGGGCAGGTTGTCTTTGCGGCAGCCCGTCTAGGAATGGGAAGAGGTTAAAGTGGCAACAACGCCGTAACTCGATGGCATTGCTGCACCACCCTCCCGTCCGTTATCGTTCCAACAAACCCTCGACGTGTGGGCGGAGGGACAGCAACACCGCAGGAAAGCCCATCGTCCCATTGTTGTGCAGTTTGCGGTGCGTAAAACGCCCCCACCACTTGGGTTGTCCAACCACGAAACAAAGGGCTTGCGATGCCTTCCTCAGAGACAGGTTGCACAAGCACCCCACCCAGAGGTCCTCTAATGGCAAACCCATCCTTGTTCATGCCTGGTTTCAAAAGGAAGACGGTCCCTGGGATGGAATGGGCTGGGATGGAATGCAAGTTGATCACTTTTTCAGTTGTGGCAACAGCTTCGCGGCACAACAGGCGCGCACGTTTGATCGACAAGACGACATGCCGCCGTTCACAAGTCCCAGGTGGGAAGCTCCGCCGCAGGTGCACCTGTCCTTGGACGTGTGCGACGCGTCGGGACGGGTGCAGTCGCGCATCGACCTGGAAGGAAGGTCCCACGTCGTGCTGGGAAGAGACGCTTCGGCGGTGGACGTGGCCGTGGACGATCGAGGCGTCTCTCGAACGCATGCCGCCATAGTGCATCATCGGAACGGCAGGTTGTACCTCATCGACCTGAAAGCCACACATGGCACCAAGATGGACGGTGAACCTGTGGAGGCACACAAACCCACAAGACTCAAAGACGGGAGCAAAGTGCAGCTGGGACATGCACAAGCCCTGTACGTGGTGCATCTGCATGGCAACCGGCAATCTGCTTCCGAACACGGTGCAGAAACCAAGCGTGAAACGTTGCAGAAGAAAACTCCGAAGCAACCCGAACAACAACCGCAGGACAAAAGCGAGGGGAAGAAAGAAGCGGTAGTGAGGTGCTCGCACATCCTGGTCAAACACAAGGATTCGCGCAGGCCGTCCTCATGGAAGGAAAAGGTGGTGAGCAGGACTAAAGAAGAAGCGCTCAGGATGGTGGCCAAGATGAGGGAGGATATCCTAGGCGGACATGCAACGTTTACAGAGCTCGCCAAGATAGAAAGCCATTGCAGCAGCGCAAAAAAGGGAGGAGATCTGGGAGAGTTTAGTAGGGGATCCATGCAACCACAGTTTGAAGAGCAAGCGTTTGCTTTGGCCGTGGGAAAAATCAGCCAACCTTTCCTGTCCGATTCAGGGGCTCATATCATCCTGCGAACCTCCTAACGAGACTTGATTGGTAGAATTTCTAGGCAAAAAGGGAATACGTGTTCTCACAGCACAGACACTTCTAGGCCAAGGAATCTTGCAGGGCATGGCCTCAATCACGAGGGGAACTTCCATCTCCCTCTTCTGCCTTCTTCGGCGTGGGCTCCCACAGGTTGCTGAGGGAACCCACCATCTTCTTCACTTCACACACAGCCATCTGCTCCTCCTCAAAGCGGCGTAGGCGGGTGGACATATCTGCTTCCAACGCACGGGCATGTTCTTGGATGGCTCTCTCCACCTTTTGCTTCAAGTATGACTCATACTTGTACCGCTTCTCGGCCTCCTGCTTAATGCGCATGTCTGCTGCCTCGGAGCATGTTTGCATTTCCTGCTCATGCAGGGCTTTCATATTCTCCAGTTCACTGGCCATCTTTTTCTGGAACTCCTTTTCCTGTTGACCAAATCTTGCAGCAAAGCCAGCCTTCAACTCGTTGATTCGAGTCTCGAACTGCAGGCTCATAGAACTCTTGGTCTCGTCAAAATGGGCTTTTTCTTCTTGCAATCTGGCATCTGCCTGCTTCTGAAGCTCCTCCTTCTCTGATTGATGCTTTTTCACTTGATCAGCAAGCATCTGTTCCGTGTGCGCTTCAGCATCAGCCATCATCTGCTCGTATTTTTGACGGAGGCTCTGTTCAAGCTCTGCCTTGCTGCTCTGAGAGGCTAGCATCAAGTTATGGCACTCTTCCTCCAGCACACGTGCCTCTTCTCTCAAGGCAGATTCCTGAGCATCCCTGGTCGAACAGAGCTCGTCCATCTGTGCTTTCAAGGCACTGTTGAGCTCCTTTATACTTTCCGTTTCAGCTTCCTTCATGGAAATTTCTTCCTGGAGGCTCTGAACATTTTGGGATACTACCTGCATCTCATCCTTCAATTTAGCTCCTGCGTCCACCTCTTTGTCCAGGGCTGAGTGAGCACAAGTAAGTTCTTCAGATTTAGTACGAAGTTGCTCTTGCAGGTTTGCGACCTCTCTGCTCATGCACTCGTTTTCTTTCTGAGCGTCCTTGAACTGCTGTCTCAGGTTCGCAAGCTCAGACTGCAAGGCGTTCTGAGAGGATAAGGCTGATTCAAGCTGGCTTGCGACCTCGTACTTTTTGTCTTCTTGCAGCTCAAATGCACGGGACTTGGCCTCCAGCTCGTCCTTAAGGTCCAGCTTTGCTTTTAAGGCAGCTGCAACTTCCTGCTTGGTCTCGGCGATTCGGTTCTCCCGTTGTTTCAGAGCATCCTCGGCAAACTTCAGCTCTCGCTCGTTTGATCCCAGGCTCACGCGGAGTTCTTCGTTTTCCTTCTCTTTCTCGCGAATCATCGTTTTTGCCTGTTTCAGTTCTGTTTCAGCAGCCGACAACTTTTCCATGCGTCTGGTCAAGGCATCTTTGAAGTCTTGAACATCCACTGCCAGATCTTCCTTCTCTTGGGAGACTTCTCTCAGCTCCTCCTCTTTCATTCCCAGGGCTTTTTGAAGCTCGTGGACTTGAGAGTGCTGGGCAGTAGCATCTGCATTAGCCTTCTGAAGTTTGGCACTCAGGGATTCGACCTCTTCCATCAATCTGCTGATTTGCCCGTCCCGGTCCATCTCTGCAGCCTTGGTGGCAGCCTTGAGGTTGGCCTTCTCTGTACGGAATGCGGATTCCTTGATATGGATGGATTTCACTTCTGCCTCTGCCTCCTCCAACAGCATGGAGAGATGGCTTCTGTCTTCCTCTGCTGTGATCAGCTGTTCTTCCAGGCGTTGTTCGTTGATTGCTTTGTCTTCAAGAAACATTTCCAATTCTCGCATGAATTCGGATAGCGAGCAAAAGTCGCCGGAACCAGCACATCCTGGTTGCACAAGCTCTGACCAGAACGTCTGCAAGGACTCAAAGTCGCTCTTCCAGTATTCCAGTTCCGCACGAAGGGACCCCAGGAGCTTGTCGATTTCCGAGTGCACATCCATCAGTTCCCGCTGGAACATGCGTTCATTCAAGCTTGAACAATGCACACGTTCGTATGCTCCCCCTTCATCACCAGAGATGATGGAAGAAGCCCTCGATGCCCGCAAGGGGTGGTCTCGAGGACGGAAGCGTCCCCCTACGTCGATGGACCTCCGGAACCCGTACGACTGGTAATGGTTGGGAGGAGCATCGCGCCACGCCTGGAAGCTTCGCCGTACATTGACTTGGCTCTCCCTCAAGTGGTTCGGATGGTTCAGATTCGCTCCTGGCCTCGCCGGCGACGCGCTGCGGCGTAGAGGATGTTCTTCGTGGAGTCCTCCACCTTCCTTGCACGGGGTTGGATGCAAGGGTTTGGTCCCTTGATCTTGCGAATCTCCATCGTGGAGGTTTTCTTTTTCCAATTCCAAGGCGTTCTTGATCGGCGTTCGTTCTTCTTGCATGGGTTGTGTTGTTTGTTCCTGTCCTTGTTCTTCGTATCCTTCCAGTTCCACGTCGACGTCCACGTCGACGTCCACGTCGACGAATTGTTCCTTGTCGAAACCGGGTGGTCGTTTGGGCGTGTTTTCCTTCTCTTGTGGTTCCCCTTTCCTTCGGTTCACTTCTTTGAGCACCATGCAGGCTGCGGCCGCCATGGCTGCTTGGTGCACTGCGCTGTTTCCTCTGGATCTGGCGTTGATCTTGCTGGGCGTGAGCTCTTCCATGGTTCTCCTCCTGGACCGTCCGTTTCGACACAATCAGCTCCGATTCCCACTCTCTCACGTGCGTTTCGCTTCGCGTCCGTTGGCGTTCCTCCGGTCCCACCTGTGCCTTCGCGTGCCGCCCACGTGCAGCCTTGCGGCACGTGGCGAGGTGCACGTCCCTTCCTCCGTCTCGTGGTCCTCCCACGCGCTCGAAAAAGAGCGCAGCACGCCGCGAGGCTCCTCGTGCTTTGCAACGATCGAATGGGAATCGAACGAATGCGAAAAGGCGGGAAAGGGGAAGGCCAACCGACGAGGTTAACCCGAACGAAAACAAAAACGAAAAAGAGAGCCGACGAAGGAAGGGACGAGGTGAAACAAGGGGAAAGGGAAGGGGCAATTCGGATCTTTTGCTGGTTTCGGTTTGGTTTGGTTAGGAAGCAAGGGAGGGGAACAGATGGACCACAATAGGAATCAGGGAGGGATGGAGCTAGCAAATGGAGCAGCAACCGCGGTTGTGGTGGGCCTGGGAGCCTGCGTGTGGATGGGACAAACGCCGGTAGTAACGGCTGAGCTGACGCACAATCTCCTCGAAGCTAGGACGCTGCTCGCTGTCGGGACTCCACATGGAACGCACCAATGGCTTGAGCTCCTCCGGGGTGCGGACCAGGCTCGGACGGAGACCACGACTGGCCTCGTACGCCACCGCCTTGAAATCCTTCCCCATCTCCAAACGCTCCTGGAAGGGACGACGTCCTTCGAACAGCTCGTACATGATCATGGCAAAGCTGTAGACGTCCGCCTTGAGGGAATAGTGCTCCTTCCTGTACACTTCGGGTGCCATCATCAACCACGTCCCCGTCCCACCCGTCATCTTGTAGTTCTGGTCCAGGTAGGAACCTTTCCCGCCGACGTTCAAAACGGCCTTGGAAAGACCAAAGTCCGTGATCTTCGCACGTCCGCCCGTGTCCAGCAAGATGTTTTCTGGCTTCAAGTCCCGATGTATGATGGCATGAGGCCTCTTGCCGTGGAGATAGGCCATGCCACGGGCGGTGTCCAAGGATATCTGCGCAGCTCTCTTCAGGGTGAGGGGTCCTTGCATGGCGACCTTGGCCATGAGATCTCCGACGTTTCCACCGTCCAGGAATTCCGTGATGATGAAGCAAGGCTGCGTCCTGGTGCACGCGCCGAGGAACTGCACGATGTTGGGATGTGCCAGCGAGCAGAGGATGTTGAGCTCGGCACGGAACAGGGTGAGGGCCGTGTTGTTGGTCAGCAGCTCACGGTGGAGTCTTTTGACGGCCACGGTGGTTCCTCTCCACCTCATCCGATACACCGCCCCGAACGAGCCTTCCCCGAGCATGCTCTCCGGATATTTCCTCTTGGCCTCGTCCAGCTGGTCTACGCCCACCTTCTTTCCCTTCTTGGCACCTCGGCAGTCGAGTTCGAGTTCGTATGGATCGATTTCCCAGCTCACCGAGGACACGTCTCGATCCACTTCGGCTTCGGCCAGGGTGACGAACACGCCACCTTTGAGGATCCTGGCTCCGTGTTTGTTCAGCGCTTCGACGGTGCTCATGTGGTTGTTTCGTAGTGCGTCTTGGAGCGGCGTTCCACCCCATCGATCCACGGGGTTCGGATTCGCGCCTTGTTCCAGCAGCCACTGGACGGTTTCGACGCGTCCTTCCGAAGCGGCCAGGTGCAGCGTGGTCCTTTCGTCGTAGTCTTGTGCTTCCAGCACCTCGGGAGAGTTCTCCTGGAGCGCCTTGAGCGACTTGATGTCTCCCGAGCTGGCGTAGTACAGGATCTGCGCGTTCCTGGCGATCTCGTCCGCGTTCAACCTCGCACGCACCGAAGACGTCTGGCTGTGCGAGCTGTGTCCGCCGTCCTTGTTCCCTGGGTTCGGCTTCGGTTCTTCCGCCACCGCGTCCATGGGCGGCGGCTTCCCTTTCTTCTTCGTCATCCCTCCCACGCCCACGCACGCGAACGTGCAGCAAAAGGGGACGTCGAAAGGACACGTGCAAGCCGCCTTGTGTCGCCTTGTGTCGCGTCGTCGTCGGTTGTGGCGTTGTGGTGGTTTCCTGTGCGATCCGGTCAGGACGGTCGGGTTCGTACCCGGGAGAACGCGGGTTTGAACCGGGAACCCGACGGGTTCGATCGGAGGATCGATCCCAATCGAAGGAGGGCAGTCCGGTGGGGGGAGGCGAGGGTGGAGAGGGGAACCTCCCACCCGATCGATCGATCGATCCCTTGGAATCGGAAGGGGGCACGGGTTCGAAAGGAGGAGGTCCACCCACAAGGGTTCCCTTTGGAAAGGAACCGCAAAGGGGGTTCGTACGTCCGGTCGACCCGGCGCCCCCGGAACCCGGGAGCAGGCCTCCTCCCCACGTGATCGACCTTCCACCAATCCCAAACCAGGACTGTCCCCGCCCTTCCCGTCCCGCCAATCCCGGCCCCCGACTCGGTGCGTCCACCAATCACAAGACACGACGTTCGTCGTCACGTGGGGCCAACCCTACCCCGGCCATGCCGTCCATCGCGCTTCGCGCGCTTCGTTCGACGCCTTCCACGTCGAAGCGCGCCTCGCACGTGCGTGCTGGCGCCACCCAGGCGACTCGAAGAACGCCATGGCGGTGCTGTGAAGCCCGTGGAAGCTCGGACGCGCGAAAACGAGGATCGAAAGCGACGGACATGCGCGAGAAGAAGCGATCGGGCATCCCGAGCAGCGCGAGCGCACTGGAGCTCGTGCCGGCGAAGGAACAGGACGAAGCGAAGGATGCCTTGCGTAAGGTGGTCTCGACGATGGACGTGGCGGACGGATCGTGGGACGGCGAAGACGAGGAGCTGGAACAAGAGGTCCGGAAGCAACACGTCGTGTCCGAGGTGCTCTTCTTGTCGAGCATCGGAGCCACGAAGAGGCTCACGTCCGTCTTCGAAGAGGATCCCCAACTGATCGACTGCAGCGATTACGATCGGAGGACGCCCTTGCACGTGGCGGCTGGGAATGGAAAGACGAGCGTGGTGAGGTTGCTGCTGGCCAAAGGGGCCAACCCGTCTCCCATCGATCGTTGGAAAAACACGCCCATGCACGATGCCATCAAAGGAGACAAACCAGAAGTGGTTGCCCTCCTCCAAAAGTACGAGGGACGAGTGTACTTGGAAGGGAAGTATTACAATCTGAACGAATACAACCAAGTCCTTGCCAACACGGCCGGCTCCCCACCCAACCAGGTCTCCAAGATCCTCTTTGCCGCCAGTGCAGGGGACCTGGATAGCGTCATGGAGCTCGTCGAGCAAGATGTCCAACTCAAGGATTGCGCCGATTACGACAAGAGGACACCGCTCCACCTGGCCTGCTCTGAAGGACAATCGCATGTGGCGAAATGGCTGCTTGAGCAAGGGACCAACCCATCCCCGGTCGACAGGTGGGATGGAACGCCCCTGAAAGATGCACTGAACAGGGGTCACTACGACATTGTGGAGCTTCTGCTTGCGCACAAGGCCAGGCTCTTCGACAAAGGGCATTTCATCACCCTGGAAGAACACAACAACAAGGTCGCCATGAGAGACATCGACTGGGAAATTCCGCGGTCGCAGTTGGAAGAAATGCCCGCCGAAACGAGGATGATGAAGTCGGGGACCTTCGGTAAGGTGTACACTGCCAAGTGGAAAGGCACCATCGTGGCCGTGAAGGAGCTGCACGAGCCCCGAGTTGCGAGCCAAGATGCCCTGGCCACGTTCCGCACAGAACTGAGCGTTTTCAGTTCCATCGCGCATCCGAATGTGGTTCAATTCCTTGGGGCATGCACGATAGATCCACCGTATTGCATCATCGAGGAATACATGCCAGGAGGATCGTTGCGTGATTTGATTGCTGGAGCACGGACCATGGGTCAGCAGGTACCGCTCGGTAAATGTTTGGACATCTTCATTCAATCCGCCTGTGGAATGTCCTATCTGCACAATAAGCGGCCATGTGCCGTCATCCACCGCGATCTGAAGCCAGATAACATACTCCTGGATCGTGGCGGCACTGCTAAGATTGCCGACTTTGGGCTGTCCAAGTCAATTATGAGGCCATCGAACAAGAGCAGCCAGGCTTTCCTGAATACGAGGTATAGGATGACAAGTGCAGGAAGCTTCTGTTACATGCCGCCCGAAATTTTTTTGAACGAACCTTATAACTTTAAAGTGGATGTGTACAGCTTTGCGATGGTAATGTACGAGCTATTCGAAGGTAAAGTGCCTTTTGAAGACGAGCTCCAGGTTTGGAGTTTTCAGGAGCTGGGCAACATGGTCTGCAAAGGGGTGCGACCATACATGCAGCGGACCCCGGCGTCCGTCAAAAGGCTTATCAGTCGCATGTGGGACACGGACTCCGAGAAAAGACCAGATTTTCGAACCATCGTGGAAGCATTGTCCGAAGTCAAATCGCTGGATGACCTGCCTGGACAATCTGCTCCCACGAAGAAGACGAACAAGTGCTGCGTCATCTCATAGCTCCACTGCTTACCATACTTTCCACTGCTTGCTGATGCTGGCCTTGGTATCGTTGCAAAATAAGTGTCAACACGTTGTTGAAATCATGTGGACGATCCAGAAACGTGTAGTGCCCAGACTTGTCTATCCTGTGCAGCCATGCATTTTCCTCTCCTTTGCTCCTACAGATTTGATCCCCTGCCTTCCAATTCATCCAATCCTTCTCTCCATACACAAATGTGATTGGGATGTTTAGCTTGTCCATTCGACTCTGCAGGGGCGCATGAGCCCATGCTCCCGGGGCAAGCAAATGCCTGAGCGCGTGCTCTCCACTGCCTTTCTGAGCAAGAACATGGTACATGTACTCGGAAAAGCTAACCAATGTGTCCTCTGGAAGACACTCACCATGCGTCCAGCCTCTTTCAACGTTTGCGAATCTCGAGCGGGTGTACCTGCTGCACATGGACGGTCCCAGCGGACCTAGAAAGCGGACGATCATCCCTGGCGTGACCCCCTTGTTCCAGGCCCATCGAAAGGTCTTGAAGATGTAAGAGTTTCTTGGAGCGTAGTCTTTTGGTCTCTCGTCCACACCCGCAGGACACACCAAGATGAGCTTTTTCACATGCTTTGGATACTTCAAGGCGTAGCACGTAGACAGGTATCCGCCAAGGCTGTGGCCGAGCAGTATGATGTCTTCCAAACCTTGTTCGATCCTCCACTTCTCCAGGGCGTCTACGAAGAAATCTTCCGCCTCTTCCCTGTTCTTGGCCTCGAATTTCGGCCTTCCCGACAGTCCGCATCCGAGGAGGTCCACGGCAAACGTTCGAAAGTGTTGTGTTAGGAAGGACAGGTTTCGATAGAAGAATCCCAGTCCAGCACCATATCCTGCTGTGCACACCAGGGTAGGATTCGTGTCTTCCCCTCCCACCACGGTGTGCATGTAGTGTTCTTGGGTGTCTCCACACTTGACGTCTTCCACACGAAACGCACAACCGGCGTGGGTCAAAAGCCGCCATTCCGCCGCTCGCGCCTCCTCCACGGACGTGTGCCGCCACCGTGCGGCCCTCAGCCACCTTCGCGGCGACCCTTTCGACGGGGAGAAGCCCGCCTGCGCGGCTGGAACCGCCATCTTCGCCTCGAACGTGCGCGACCTTTCGTGCCAGGCGAGGTCCACGTGGATCCACCAATGTGTGGTGGAGAACACAAGACCCCAAACACGTGTGCCTGGGTACGACACGACCTCTCCATCCCCCAGAGGAAGAAGAAGAACCCGCCCTTCTTTGCAAGCATCTGACAACGGAAACAACGGCAGGTTCGAATCACGCCCCCGCGCGATGCGAAAGCACAGGGAAAGCGTGGCGGCGTACAAGAAATCCAAGGGAGTGGGAGTGGACCGGCAAGGAGCTTGTCGACGACGGATGGTGAACTCCTTCCGCCTCAACGGTGCACTCGAACGGCTGGAAAACGTGAAGGCACCCCTCCGAGCTGTGCATGGGAAGCGCAAGCCACCTGTTGTCTGCTTCGTTCGCCCGATTCCACGAGGAATGTTGCATCCTACCCTCGGAAAGCTTCGCAACACGGCTTGCGTTGTCATCGACAACATGTAAAGTTAGGTTCGCCTCAATCTAGCGTCGCAAGGAAGAGGCAAGCATCGTTACTTGGGCAGGACCATGCGAGGATACGCCTTGCTCTCCTTCCTTTCATATGGAATGTCGAAAACCATCAATGTGTACAAATCGTCCTCGAAGAGTTGTTCCAAGCTAGCACGGCTAGCTCATGCCCTCACATTCCATTGTTGTGCATTTGTGACAGCATCACTAAGTTACAACAGTCGATGCCAATCTTGCGATGTACATTGGTAGATCAACGCACCAAGAAGATGGTGTGTTTCGCTAGTAGGAGTAGAGCTCCTTGTTGTGAAACATTCCATTGCGAGATCCACAAGTTTGACCAATGTCCATGCCAAAGCCCCATCGAATCTAAAGAATGCGCCCCTTCGTCTCAACAATACCTTTGTTTTGAGTGTTGCTCGTCATGTGGTACCGATGCCCCCACCCTATCGTGCGCGAGGTGGTGCCATACATCAACAACAGCGAGGCAATGGTCAATAGGAGTGGAACAAAGGCCGTTGGGGTTTTAGGCATTGTTGGATAGTTGTTCATTGATCTATGCAACGCAGTGATTGATCCACAATTCTCATAATTTTGAATTGAGTTCTTTGCGACTCCGTGTTTTTCTGGTGCGAAAGCCAAACACCACTATGCGTAAGATGTTGCACCTTCGCCTACAACTATGACACACTCTATGTGATGCAAAATTATTCCCGCGTGTGCACTTGGCCCCATCATGTGCAGCTTGATGTTGCGTGGCTGGCAAAGGCCGCAGACAATTTTCCCCTTCGAACAGGGCACAACTTGCAATGCTTTGTCTGTGGATGGTTGACTTCTTTCATGTGGCCCTCGATCTCGTGGAGTAGCATTGACGGATTGAGTCGATGGTCGTTTCCTCTTCTACGGCGTTTCTTGTCGCAGTCGCTCAGTTGGGGTCTTGACCCACTACATCACGGCTGTAACGACTCGAAATCTCGATGTTGAACGTGCGACCCAGGGCACCTCCCATGCCACGTAGCATCTCTGCCTGTACCTTCCACATGGTGTTGCTCGTGTGATGCCTCTTCCCTCTCGGACGAGGATCCATCGGTCGAACCGACCCGGTTCAGACCCATCCCTTAGTAAGGTTGTCTGTCCGGTTGATCGGGCGGTCAGTCGGGGGAGACGGCCGGTTGGTTCCAATGGAAGGCAGAAGTGTCGGATTTCGACATCGCGCGACACGATGCGCTGGCGTCGACTGGAGGCGGATTCGCCGCCTTCTTCTCGCCGCGGACACGCAGTTGCATGCGTGAGAAGCGAGGCCTGGGACGGTGAGATGGCGGTGGTGCACGGAGGGGAGGAGGTGGTGGACGCACGTGGTCGAGGAAAGCTGCTGGAAGACGTGGTGGTGTATCACGTGGGAAGCCATAGGTGGTTCCGACCCGTGGAAGGAGGACAAGGAAGCGATGTCGAGGAGCAACAAGGACCAGGACCGCGTGCAAATCACGCCTGCTTCGCTGTAGGTACATCCGTGTACGTCGTGGGAGGGCGGAAACCCGACGGACCCTCGGCCGACGTTTGGACCCTGGACACGAACACTTGGCAGTGGACGCAAGTGTCGGAGGGAAAGAACGGCGAACCGTCCGCTCGCGAAGCAGCTGCTTCTGCCACAAGTACAGATGGAAAGTACGTCGTGCTGCATGGAGGTTCGGACGGTTCCAGATGTCTGGGAGACGCATACGTCCTCCACCTGGAGGGAGGGAAGTGGAGGGCATTGCCCACAGGACAGGGTGGCCCACCACCCAGGAGCCACCACACCATCAACATCATTAACGACCACATCTTGCTTTTTGGGGGAAAAGGATCAAATGGCGCTGCCCTCAACGATCTATGGGTGCTCAAGGAGTTCAAGACGGGGAAGGATTGTACCTGGTCTAAGCTGGACATTCCAGGCACTAGTCCTACGGGCAGGTGGGGGCACGCGGCAGTCTCTACAGCCACTGCTGTGATATATGCAGGGGGTAGAGGGGATGCGGGCTGGATCACCAAAAAGGAAGTGTATTATGATAATGTCGTGGTGATCAATCGGGCAAGCGTGCAATGGATGCATGTTGTGGGGCTCAGTGGACCAACTGCATGCATGGGCCATTCCCTGACGATGCTCCGTTCCACGAATCAGGTGCTGTTGATCGGAGGGTTTGATGGAAAGAGTTCCTTGAATCAGTCATGGCTACTGGAGGAAGGAAACGACAATGATGGGATTTCCAGACAAACGTTTTCGTCCCCCAGTAGGATGGGACAGGACATGAACAGCAGCAAGGTCTGGAAAACACTCGGAGAATTCGGCCAAGGAATCCTTAATAAAGTTCAAAAGGGGAGTCCAAGATCGCACCAAGAAGGCCAAATGCTACTAGAAGCCCCAGCACCGCCGTTGTGTCTAGATGCAGTCGTGTCCACCATTTTCCCATCAGAAGAAATGGCAGTGCTCAGGAAAAAGTTGGGGTTACCAGCACACGGCGAGGCAAGCACTGCAACTGAGCTGGAAGACGATCAAGGGCAAGACCCCCTTGATTTGAAATGCATAGAGAGATCCCTAAGAAAAGATACAGACGAAATAGAAATGCACGAGGTAGGTGAAAAGGGGACGCACGAGATCACTTTTCTGTCCTTCTTTCCTGCAGCCTAACTGACTAGTTACCTTGTTCTCGATCGTCCACAGTTGCCGAGGCTCATGGAGCATTATAAATGCATGGTTCGTTCAATTGGACCGCGAAAGACAGATTCAGACCATCACCTTGCTCGATTTTACCATATGGAAACGGAGGAGTTGCGAATGGGGGAAGTTGGAGAGCTACTGGACGCATTCCGCGTTTATTACAGTTTTGCTGCTACACTGCCTAAAGAAGGCCCGGATAGGAGGTAATGTTGTCCCCTGGTGCAAAGGTTCCCTTCAGATCTCTGGGGTCGTATTCGTAGTTTTTCGGAGGTTTGGTCAGATCAACAAGTCTAACCTGTCCTAGTTCGTATGGGTAGTCAACGTGGTGTTGCCGGAGATCCGTCCCGTACAAAGCTGCTGTGAACACCGACAAGGTGTCCAGGTGGCTGACCAAAACAATGTCCTGCCCATAATAACTCCCTTCCAGCCTCGTGAAGGCTTCAAGGGCCCTCCTATAAATGTCAATGACAGATTCTGTGGAGGCTGATGGTTGCAGGCTTGACAAGACGGGCGGGGGCGCAGAATGCAAATCCACTCGATCCTGTTCCCAAACTGCCTCCCATGCGTCGACTTTGGACCGTTCTAATCTTCCCATCTTTCTTGGATCCAGCAAACCAGAGAACTCCGTTCTAAAGTTCGAATAAAGCAGTCCAAGATCTTCTCTGAGGATCAATGCGGATTGAAAGGCCCTTTGAAAGTTGGAAGTGTAGATCCAAGAGATGCTACCGCCCAGGCGTTCGATTTCCGAGGCCGCTTGTCGCATCTGATCTCTTCCTCGATTGGTCAGGCTAAAGTTGAAGTCGTACTTGCAGGAAGGATCCGAGAGAATCATCCGCTCCATCTCGAGCTGGCTTTCGCCGTGCCGTACGAGGAAGTATCGGTTGTGCAACCGACTCGGCAGGGCGATGAACGCCTCTGCTCGCGGCTGTTCCCTCCAACACGTGCTCCAGGCGGTGCCCATCAGCCACGTCCTCCTTCTCATCCTCCCTGCACCCTCTCCATGCCCTCCTCTCCCATGCCGCGTGTGTGGTTGCGCGCGTCCATTCGCCTTGGCCATCCCACTCCAGTGCCCGACGTGTGGAAGGCGTGTGCCCCTGGTCCTCCCCTTCCCTCCCTCGGGTGGATGGGAAGAAAACAACAACACGAGCGTGTCGGACGCATGTCCACGAGAAAGGGCGAGTGACACGCGAAGAACGGGAAAAACGGGGTTGAAGGAAGACGGATACGAGGATCGGGCAAGCGGAGGATCCATGGGAATGCAATGCGACACGGCAAGGAGGATACCGTGCACGGCGTGCGCGGAGGAAAACCATCGATCGTCTCCGAGCACTACACGAACGTAGAAAGCTCTCTTCGGTGGTGAAAGGGTGCATCGTCACCGTCCTTCGGTGGCCGTTCGAAGTGCGAAGCAATTGAACGTCGACGTAGGAAGAAGAATGAAAGAAGTGAAAGGCGATGCGTCCATCCGATGGCAACTTTCCACTTTCGGCCCCACATACGTCTCCAACGATTGCCACATGCACAACTTGCAACATCTTTTGCGGCCGTAAAGGGATAGGAATTGAAGGTCGGGTAGTTCAATGATTGCCAAGAACGACTTGAGTCGTTTGCAACAAAGAGACGACAAAAGTGTTCGTTCGATTACGATCTTCCCAAGAATAACTTAGTT
Source organism: Picocystis sp. L7 (assembly GCA_020975725.1). Lineage (NCBI taxonomy): Eukaryota > Viridiplantae > Chlorophyta > Picocystophyceae > Picocystales > Picocystaceae > Picocystis > Picocystis sp. L7. Next base: position 213,088 of record QXJR01000019.1, on the reverse strand, counting down.
CCATCGTTGAAGGATCTCACATCAAACGTAGATCGATCCGTTGGTCTAAAAAGATGCTTCGTGTGGGTTTTGAGTGTCATCTCCCGGGTTTCGCATGTCCGCAAGCTCTTGTTCGCGCACATCTTGGTGATTCGCACGGATTGGATGTCAAGGGGCAACTCCAATGCTCATGAACTCCAATCGTGTGGGGAAGCTTCATTCGAAGGCTTGGGAGCGTTGGGATGGTAACTGGTTTGGCTAGGGATCGAGAACAACTTGCTTTCAACGGAGTTGGGGTGGAAGGGAAGGATCGTGTATCGTAGGAGCTCCCCACGTGGATAAGAATGGGGACTCGATGCGCCCAATTCCTCGTGGTCGTAAGACTCCCGAGCCTTTCCCTTTGAGCCGCATGGACATCTTCGAGTTGTGTACATCGTCCGATTCCTTCTGTGAGCTACCTTCGCGCCGTGGTTGACCATGGTGTCTATCTCGGAGTCAAGGAGGCGTTCAAGCGTCACCCTTCGGCGTTGCTATCGCGTGCCACATCGGAACGAGGCATCTTCCCGAAACGGCTGAAAACCGACTCCGCTACCTCTCGGGACCGCGGCTTTTCCGAAAACACCCGAACGTAACAACGAAACATCCTGCCTCCGCAGGCGAGGACACTCGTATTTCCAGGACTTAAGTGCAACGCAGCCCCCCGGGAAAGGGTCGAGATTCAGACGCTACTTGGATCCCCCCGTACGTCCCGCAAGGGGGGCATTTACTCCACCGATCCTCCCTTCCTCCCTTTTTCGCACCTGTATGCCCCCCTTTTCCCGTTCGCTTCCAACGGCGGCTTCCCTTGCAGGGACCCCCCCTTTTTCCTCTCTCCGTTTGTGTCGAATCCACCCGAAAGACCGTGTGGACCGCTGTCCTTGGGTCGAAGGGAGGTCGGCCAAGCATCCATTTCGGACGTGCTTTGGTGTCTTGCGCGCACACGCCTCTCGTGCTGCGCTCCTGTACGGATCGAGACCGCAAGCGAAGGGAGGTCGAGCAGGTCGAAAAGACGGACTCTCAAGCGAACAAGGCCGGGACCGAACGACAGGCGGTCCCATGGGCTGCCTCTTGTCGTGTCTGTCCGATGGACGTTCGGCCAAAGGACGCAAGAGGACCACAAGCCAAGACAGGGTGCGCTCCGCGCGATGCGAACACGCGAGTAAGGTGGAAAAGGAAGAAAGATACGTGGAAAACGAACGTGGAAAGCAAATGCTGCAGGGAACGTACGTGGAGCGCGAAGCAGGTCTCGAACGGTCAACCGCTGTGCCGAACGGGACATGATTTTGAGGCTGGAAGCGACGAGAAAGGGAGAAGAGGAATTCGTCGATTCCTGAAAGCGAAGGAAGTGCCACCATGACGTAACGAAACGGAAGAGTCTATGTGGGCCTGAACACGAAACTGACCTGGAACACGCCGCGTCGCTTTGCAATCCGGACTTTCGCTGGATACTGTCCTCGTGGCTTCCGACCGTTGGTTGTCAATTCGCACGCACAGGCATCCTTCAACGTGCTAGGGAGACCCACGGAGGTACGGACGAACGAGATATTTCGAAGAGGATGGGTATTTTGGCGAGCCGTGGTGTTCTGTGCAGATGCTAACGCTATTTCTGATACGATATGTTGACAGAATGTGGAAGACGTGTTCGTTTTGAGTAAAGTCTTAGGAAGAGGGCAATTCGGAGTCATCAAACTTGCTACACACAGATTGTCCGAGGAACGGTACGCATGCAAAGTCATTACAAAGCGTCACCTGGTCACCGAGTCCCAGATTCAAGACGTGCGAAGGGAGGTGAGCATCATGCACCACGTCAGTGGCCATCCGAACATTGTCTCTATTTATGGAGCATACGAGGACAGAAAAAACGTTTACATGGTGATGGAACTGTGTGAAGGTGGGGAGCTCTTTGATGTTATACTTGAAAAGGGCCATTTTTCTGAGAGTATTGCTGCCACGATCATCCGCACTGTCTTGGAGGTGGTGGACCGCTTCCACTCTTACGGTGTCATACATCGAGACCTGAAGCCTGAAAACTTTCTGTTGAAGGATAAGAATGACGAGTGCTCTATCAGAGCAATAGACTTTGGGTTATCGACTTACTACATGCCAGGCAAGACTTTTAGTGAAGTAGTTGGCAGTGCCTTTTATGTTGCACCAGAGGTCTTAAGGAAGAATTACACCAACAAGTGTGACATATGGAGCGCAGGTATCATGCTATATATTTTACTTTCTGGGTCACCTCCTTTTCATGGTGCCAGTGAAAAGGCCATTTTCAGGGACATTCTTAAGGGGGAGGTTCGTTTTTGTTTTCCTCCGTGGCCAGACATGTCTGCCGAAGCGAAAGAGGTCGTGAGATTGATGCTGACTGCAGACCCTCAGAAGCGACCAAGTGCACAGGATCTGCTGCAGCATCCCTGGATCAAGAAAGGGGGTACGGCACCAACGGATCCCATCCAGCCATATGTGTTGAAGCACTTGAGGCAATTTGCAAACGAGAGTCGTTTCAAGAGGCTTGCCTTGAAAATGGCAGCAGAGTCCATGACTGCAGAGGAGATATCCGGTCTGGATGTGCTCTTCTCCCAGTTGGACGTAGACAAGAGTGGGAGCATCACCTTCCAGGAGCTGAAGGATGGATTAAGGCACTGGAACGTGAAGATGGAAGATTCGGAGCTTCGGGAAATCATGAACTCTGTGGATGTGGATGGAGACGGGAAACTTGATTATCGGGAGTTTATCACGGCCACGCTGCACCGGCACCAGCTTGCCAAGGAAGAGCACATTTTGGACGTGTTCCTTAGACTAGACTTCAATGGGGACGGGCGTCTCACCATGGACGAGGTGCAGCTAGCACTTGAGGGCGAGTATGGAGCAGACGTGAAGGATGACATCAAGGAAGTTTTTGGGGAACTGGACCTTGATGGGGATGGACGAATCGACTATGAAGAGTTTTTGGCAATGATGAGGAAGGGCTATGCAGATTTGAAGAAAACCAACTCTCTGCCCACGAGGGGATCGAAAGTGCGTCTTCCCAGGTCTTCCGCGGAGTTGGACTCGTACATGGTGCTAGAGAAGCGACGGAGTCGTGTGGAGGAAGAAGCTCCTCAGTTGAAGACGAGTAGGACGGATCCCAGGAATCACTGAGCGTCAAACGTTCGCGTGTGGCTTTGCACTTGTGTCGTGCGGGTCGTTGTTTGTGAATGCATTTTATCCACATTTCGCACACTTCAATCACTGGGCACATAACCTTTGCGCTCGTTCCTTCTCGGGCCACCTTGTGGTGCTTGGCCGTGCCTCGGCCGTCCGGTCCCGTCATCCTCCGCTCACTTCTTACTGGGAGGTGGACGGCGCCCAAACACCTTTCTGTCGCGTTCCTGCATCTTTTCGGACGCTTCCACGCCTGGTTTGAGCAGGAAGATGGACGCGGTGGCGGCGAGCGTCACCACCAAGGTGGCGCCGATCAGAACGCCTGGAGGTGCTTCCACCTCGCCCGTCCGTTCGGCGGCGGCCAGGAGCCATCCCATGTCGTACGTAGCCTTTGCACGCACGTTTCGGACCGGCAAACGGACCGTCTTCGCGCGTGGAGCGCACGTGGACGGCCTTCGCAGCTGCGCCATCGCCATCGGACACGTCGCCATCGTCTCGCCAATCGTCGAGTGACCTTCCTGCCCCGATCCAACCCGGTCTGTGCCCGGGTTCGAGACCCTTCGAAACCGATCGGATCCCCTTTCGATCGGAGGGGAACCCGGGCGTATCGACCCCATGCCCGGATGGATCGAGATCTCTTCCGGAAAGATTGCGATCGAAACGAGAAGAGATCGATGTTTCGGAGATCGGGCCGGTGCCACGTCGGATGGAAGGGTTTGGGGGAAGCGGATGAGGCTCCTTCGAATGCATCCTTGATGGAAATCAACCGATGCAGTCTCGAGATCACGCTAGAGATCCACCACCGAACCATGGTGCAATCCTTCCCGAACGGAGACGAGAACTTGGATGGATTGGCAAGGATCCGGATCAGGTTACAACTCCATGCAGAAAACTCAGTAGTTCGATCCCGACCTGCGGAAGTGGACAGCCGTCGTGGCCCCATCATCCAGCAACTTCCCATCGTCCACGGTGGCATACAAGATGTAGTGATCGCCTGCTTCCAACCGGTTTTTCACCGTGCATTCTACGTACGAAACCGCATCTTTCAGATACACACACTGATTGTTCTCGGACACTTCCGTTTCGATAGTCGTCGTTCTATCCTCTTGGGGCCGGTAAGGCTTGGAGAGCTCCTTCACAACCGGCTTGGCCTTTCCTTCCGCAAGCATGCTCAAGTTGAACTTGCCACCTTCAAGCACGAGGCTCTCCACGGCACGATCTTTGGCTACGGCAACAGTAAGCCCAGGAGGATCGAACGAGGCCTGGGAAACCCAGGATGCCAACATGATTTGCTTGGCATCTCCACTCTTTGCTGAGAGCACACAGAGGGAACCTACCACGCGCCCAACGGCCTGAGCTACGCCTCGATCTACACTGTATTGTGATTCTACTTTCAAGCCCTTCTTTTTGTTTGCTTTCCTAACTGCCTGGGCAAGATCTGTACCGCTTTCCTCGCAAAGCTGGAGAGTAGCTTCCGTGGGCTTGAACTTGCATCTGATGGGATCAAATGCAAAGGTAAAGCCTCCATCCTTTAACCTTGATTCCATCTCATCGACTGCCTCTCCGCTCCAACCAAAACTTCCGAATACCCCACAAGGATAGGATCGATCACAGTCCTTCAAAATCTCTCCGAGGGCCATTTGCATGGGAGTGGGCATGTGTCCTCCGAGCGTGGGGGCTCCCACCGCAAAACCACCGCACCTCTCAATGAGCGCTCCAACTTCTTCAGGCTTGCTCAGCTCACAGTTGAGTGACTCCACACCCACCCCGGCTTTGGTTATTCCACGAGACATGGCATTGGCAAGCGCGGCAGTATTACCATACGCAGACGCATATATCACTGCGACACAAACCTCGTCCAGCAGCTTTCTTGCCACAGTGTTCCACTCTTCATACTCTATCAAAAGCTGCTGCAAGCTCCTCTCAACTACTGGTCCATGCATGGGACAAATGCCGGTGACAACGTTCCTTCCTGTTGCCTTCCTTTCACTTTGCAGGGATTCTGCCAGTCCCCCATAGTTCCCGCTTGCAAAAAAGTCCCACACCTTTCGCAGTGACGCCTCTAGTCCTTCCATGCCTGAGCTTTCGGCTTCCTTGTACAAAGCAGGGCGTTCGTTCTTCACGGCTAAGTTCAGCTTTTCGAGCACCACAGTTGCTTGTTTTGCCACTGGCTTGACGAGGCACTCGTAGTAGTAGTTCCAGTCTTCGCCATACTCATCCCACCCTCCCGTGTCTACCCCTGCCTGTCCTTCTTGGTCGCAAACATGACATCCAAAAAACTTGTTGGAAAACAGCAGGCCTGTTTGGTTGTCATAGGTGCACAGAGCATCTGGCCATCGTGGAGTGGGCGTGGTGATGAACGTGAGCAAACGTCCAGATCCCAGGTCCAACGGATCGTTCGTTCGCACTGCCTTGAGTGTTGCTCTTTCCGTGAAGAAGTCTGCCATTTTTCGTTCCAAGCTCTTGAGCAGGAGCTGCTTGGATGGATTGGAGCAAATGATTTGCAACGGCGGAGCACTTTTAGACCTAGCCTTCAGCAGGGCCATGAGTGTGTCCATCCTTTTCGGACTGAAGTGTCCCACGATGAGGAACTGCAGCTTATCCACTCCAATTTCCTTCTCCACGGCTTGAATGAAGGCTTCGGCAAATGCTCGGTCCGGCACGTCAATGAGAGCGGACGCATTCTCGCCACGGACGATGTACGCGTTATCCGTGGTGCCTCTTTTTTTGCCGTACTCGACTTCGAACTTGAACCTCTCCTGTACGTTCCCTCGGAGTGCTACGGTTCCGTCGAGGAGCTTCAACACGCGCACGTCCTTCTGCGGCACCACTTCCGGTTTGGGAGGCGCTTGGGCGGATCCAGAGGCCGCCCACACGCGTCCGCGACGCGCCATCGTCGCTCCTTGTCGCATCGCCATCGCGCGATGTTGCGCTTGCATGGCTTCGTTTCCGAGATCTTCTCTCCCCATCCCTGTGCTCCTTCCTTTCGACCTCCCTTTCGATTCGGAAACGCAACCCCTTTGGGAAAGGAAGAAGCGTTTCGGTCTAGACCCGCAGAGCCTCCCCGATATAAACCCGAGAAGGGGGGACGGATGGGTCACGTACCCCTACTCCAACCGTACGTACGAATGGACGTACGGTGGTACGGCAACCGGGACGTCCCGTGCTTCACGACCGAAGAAGGGGACGGGAGAGGTGGACCACACGGGAATGCCATTTGCAAGCGAAGAATCAGACGTCCCCGTCTAACCAGTTGACGATAGCACTCGGTACAAAGACGCGAATCAATTGATACGCCTACCATGGTGCTCCGTGGCTTCACCCCCTATCGTCCGTTCGCTTTGGACACCGAAGGTCTTTGGGCACGGGGCACATTGTCGACCAAGAGTCTGTCATGCGTTCCAGAAGTTCTTGAAACGATGATGTCCTTCATCGACAGGATTGCCTAAGATCATCTATTCTACGTATGGATGTACAATAGTTATCCTCGTAATGCCTCGAGTTCACTCCGAGGCGCTTCATCTTACATCCGCAGAGGCGAACGGTCACGAAATAGGACCACAACGCGTGGGCGTGGAATCCGTATTCGCACCATGCATTGAGCTCGATTCCTTGCATGGTTGACCCTTCAGCATCCTTGACGTCGATCGTCACAATATCAACTCACAAAGGGTTGGGTAGGACCTTATTGGCCCCGGCCATTACTCCCAAGCTTCACAATACCCGGATGGACCCAATAAGCTATTTTGGGTCCACAATTCGCTTTTGGTGTATGCAAATGGCGAACTCGATCATGATTGGCACCAAAAACTATCTGATGAACGTCTCGTTGAGCGTGGTGTCCACAAATTCCTTACGTTTGCCACCTAAATGCCTTCTTTTGGATGGACGCAACAGCTACAATTCCAGAGCTTGTAGCAGACTGAGAGTATCATGAAAGCGAGTTTCGTGTATGAATTTGCGTGCGACAGCACTCCTTATCAACGTCAAGGGAACCAAACTAGCGTTAGGTGTCGACAGTATCATGATAGAGTGACGCTATATCCATCTTTCCAACGATGACACCGCATTTCAGTAACAAACAAAGTACAGCATATGATAATGGTGCACCTCTTGTTTGTAAGGATGTGTTCAACCGGTTTAGAAGTAAAACTGCGTTTATTTTGCGAATTTTCCATCGGCTAATGTGTTGTTGCTTATGGTGCATCAGAATGTTTTTACAAGTTAATTCACATGTATTGTGGCTAGTCATCTGTGATACAAGCAATGCTTGTCTTGATATGTTTGGACTAGAATAGGTACCCGGATGTTCGAACGGGTTTGTTCTTACAAGAAATTCCGAAACGTCTTGAACTTAGTCTTGTTATCGCTCCGTGCGAAGTGCTCCACAACACGTAGATCCATTGTTCCAGCTTGTTAGGCTATAATGGTCACGATCATTATTCTAGAATGACTTTTGAAAACATGTTTTTGACGTGATTTAATTTTGGGAAACAAGGCGTAGTGTAAACAAGTTCGAGTTATTGGTCGTCTCTAGTATCTATGTAACGAGTGACATAGTCCACAAGGATAATTGACGTCTCCGTCAACATTGATCCGGCGACTAAGCTTGCAAGCAAAGCGGTATTCTTGCTACTCGGGACAGTTTTCAGGTGCTTTGTTCCATCAAAGGCGGTGTCAATAGATGGCGGCATCTAGAGAGAGTATAACCTTTCTCATCGAATGGGTAAATTCGGCTTCTTGGTATGTACAAGTGGTGGAAGGACTTACAAAAAAAATGTATTCTCCAGTTCTGACCATTGGTCGCCTCTGACCAAAGTCGGGGGAGGGGCATTGTCCCTTTGACTGCAAACACCGTTTCATAGCTATATAGCAAGGAACCGAAGCATGTGGTGGTTCTTTTCCTCGCCAAGCCGTGCAATTGAATACTCTATAACATTATGTGCATACGCCGCTTGCGTCCCTTGCGCAAGAGCAACATCCATAGGTTGTTGACTGTCAAAGTGAGCCATCTACAGAGATATCTTGCACTATATTTGACATTAACCCTGCTTTTGTCACTCTTGTGGAGTGAAAGCAACTTGTGTTATGTAAATGTCTGGCATTGCTCAGCCACCTATGTAGTGTGCTAATGCTTGTTCCCATTGCGAAGCAAACCTTATGGAACTTGCGATGCAAAAAGTATAGCTTCAGAATGAGAATCCAAAAGTATGCAATGTGCATGGCCCAGTGCGTTACTCGGACAAAAACGGACGACGTTGGGCTGATAGACTTCTAAATTCTAACCGCACTTGTGACAAGTGCCGGGGCAAAGGAGCCCGAAGGAACTTTTTATTTTGTACCCGGATAGCAGAAACCATCTCTGTTGAACAGGGGAATCAAGCGCTTGCGGTGCCGGTATTGCCACCGTGTTCCTTCAAATCACAAGCCAAGTCATTTGTGTCCACTTCTTCCTCATCAAACGAAAGCATGTGACCTTGGTGATGGGCCAACACATCAATCGCCATGATCCAAAACACGATCACTGCTGAATGACTCAGCATGAGCACAGGAAGGGCCTTGGAAAGCGTACCCAAGCCCAGCAATAGGCCCTGTTGGAAGAGACTGCCGCTTGATTTCCCAAACTGAGAACCCACAACATCGACTGCTGCTTTTCCTTTGGTACGCTTCTCCTCATCCAACCCAATATAAACCATCTCCTCTGCTGGCTTGGACAGAGAATACTTGGCAGCTTTACCAAACACAAAAAGGATGGCCCCGCAGATAACCATGGGACCTAGGATGCCTTGTGCATGCATAAGTCCAGAATGAAGGGCCCACATTGAAGACAAGAAAAACACCCATCCTCCCATGATCATGATCTGGGGAGTGATCTGAGCAGTGCCTGACCATCCAAGGGTCCTGAACAGCAACGGAGCTGCAAACATGCTGATGAAAGTAAAAATACCTGATGCCGTAGCGACATCACCCATGAATGCAGAATATCTGGCTGGAGACGGATGAAGCATCCGGATCTGACCTTTCCAGGTCACTTCGAACAATATTTGGGCCAGACCCTGGGCAATCGCAATGGTAGCGAGGCACAAAATTTCCTTTGAGGACGCGATTGCCTGGACACTCTCTTTCAGGCCGAGCTTCTTCTTCTTTGGCTTCAAGACAACTCCTGCCTCTCCAGTCCCGGCCGTCCTTTTACGGATGTATTGGTGGAGGACTCCAATGCAGCAAGAGCAACCCACTACTACTATCATCAAAATTTTGAGCTGCAAGGCCCAAGCATCGGCCTCCGATGTGCCCACTCCGGCCTTGACATGGTCTGCCAACCACCTCAGAAGCCTTCCAGCGGAGGCTTGTGCAAAGTTCGCTCCGATTCCGAACAGCGGATAGATGATCCTTGCTTCTTCCACATTGGTTGTCTCGTTCGCAAGTCCCCAAAAGAGAAGAGACAGCACCACATCGCCCCACAGTTCGCTGAAGACGTAAAAGAGCGTGTATGTCCAATGCTGGATCATGGCCACTGCCCCCTCCAATCCCGTTGGTATGGCGTTGATCCAGGACTCTGCGCTTGGATGCAGCACATGTTGGAAAGGGAAGAGGACCGCTCCGAACAGTGCGAAGAACCCCACGAACGGCAGCAGTGTGGCATAGAACAGAGGGCCGCTTTGCAATCGGTTCGCCATTTTGGAGTAGAGCATCAGGAAAAGAACAGAACAGGGCAATGCTGCGTATACGGTGAGGAAGATGAGCTGCTCGGCTCCACCGAAGGCGGTGACCACTAAGGTGTCTTTGGTGCTGTCCAGGATGGCGTTGACGAACGTCATGAAGAAGAACAGCGTGGTCATGGGAATCAGCTTTCCCCACAATCCTTCCAGAGGCGCCAAGTATCGCTCCTGCATCAGCAGAAGTCGCTTGAAGATCCCTTTTGCACCACGGTCGAAGGTCGCAGCACGCACAACGCCTTCCCCACGTCCACGGGCTGGTGCGCGCCAGCACCTCCTCGCCACCACCTTTCTGGCTTCCTTCGTCCTCCAAGGCTTCCTCAGAGGCGTCCCAGACCTCGTGCACGCACGTGGCATCCACGTGGTGCGCATCACCACGCGCATCGCGCCGCGCCTTTCCCGTTCGCGCCAACGCACCCTTCACAACCGATTCACAACCGAGGACAAGGGAGATACCAATCGGGTTCGTGGGCGGATTCGACCCGGGACAAAACCGCTTGAAAGGAAGGGTTGAAAGGGGAGGAACCTCGACAAGCACGGGGTGGAAGGGAATTGAGAAGAGGGCAACCGAGGTGCACGAGAAATGTGTGTCCTTGCCCATTCCAGGACATGCATCCAAATACATGCCTCAGGGGGTGGAATTTCACCCACGAAGACGTGGAAGCTACGGCAAACGGGAGTGTGGCAACCACGTAGATCCCCGTCTGAAGCGGAGAGATTGAACTTATGGCAAGAAAAATGTACCCGTGTTACCACGGAACGAATCCTTCTGCCCAAAGAATCCAGACCCGAGGAGACATACCACAATTCAAGCTTCTACTATCGTGTCTCCCACAGGACGATCATCCAACTCACAAACCAAATCGTTCGTATCGCTCTCCCCTTCATCAAAGGCGAGCATGTGGCCATGATGATGTGCAAGTGCATCAATGGCCATGATCCAAATCGCAATGACTAATGAATGCGTAAGTAGTATGATTGGTAGTGCCCGTGAAAGAGTGCCCATGCCCACTAACAAACCCTGCTGGAAAACACTACCACTAGACTTTCCGAACTGTGCACCTACAACGTCAACGGCAGCCTTGCCTTTGGTCCGTTTGTCCTCGTCGAGGCCGATGTAAACCATCTCCTCCGCGGGCTTAAACAGCGAAAACTTGGCTGCTTTTTCGAAAATGTAAAGCGCAGCACCGCCCGCAACCATCGGCGCCAGTAAATGCGGGCAAGTGGCCAACCCCCCATTGTTCGCCCATATAGCAACCGCAAAAAAGATCCATCCACCAAAAACCATCACGTATGGGGTGAACTGAGCAGCCCCTGACCAGCCAAGCTTTGTAAACAGCATTGGGGCAGCAAGCATGGACAGGCCCGTGAACAGTCCTGATGCAGTGGCAACGTCGCCCATGAACGAGGAGTATTCTGCCGGCTGGGGATGCAAAATCCTTATCTGGCCCTTCCATGTGACTTGAAACAATATGGATGCCAATCCCTGGGCGACTGCCATCGCTGCCAAGCACCTGATCTGCTTGGAAGACACGATTGCTCGAAAGCTCTCGCCAATGCTGAGGTTGCTCTTCTTTTTAAGCACTGCTACACCATTTGATTTTTTCCTTTCGGCCCTGACCAATGCTCTCCTAATATACCCATGCAGTGCCATGATGCAGAATCCCGACACGACTACGATGGCCATCATGGCTTTCAGCTGACGAGCCCATGCCTCTGTGGCAGTCAAAGCAGCGCTTTCGTGCACGTTGTTCGCCAGCCATTTGAGCACCCTTCCTGCCATGGCCTGTGCTACGTTGGCTCCAATCCCAAACAACGGATAGATCACCCTCGCCTCATCCACATTGGTTGTTTCGTTGGCCAGTCCCCAGAACAGCAGCGACAGCACCACGTCCCCCCACAGCTCGCTGAAGACGTAGAAGAGGGTGTACGTCCAGTGCTGGATCATGGCGACTCCGCCTTCCAATCCTGCAGGGAGGATCTGCAGCCAGGACTCCGTGTTTGGATGCAGCACGTGCTGGAAGGGGAACAGCACCGCTCCGAAGAGTCCGAAGAACGCCACGAACGGGACGAGGGTAGCGTAGAAGAGCGCTCCAGGTTGCAGTCGGTTCGCCATTTTCGAGTAGACCATGAGGAAGAGCAGCGAGCATGGGAGCACTGCGTACACGGTGAGGAACGGCAGCTGTTCCGCTCCGCCGAAGGCGGTGACCACGAGCGTGTCTTTGGTGCTGTCCAGGATGGAGTTGACGAAGGACATGAAGAAGAAGAGCACGGCCATGGGCACGAGCTTCCCCCACAGCCCATGCATGCGCGCCTGCACCTTTTCCACGAGCCTCTTGGGCACCTTGGCTGCTTCCCAGCCTCCATCCTCACCCACCAGCGACGCGTGCACGCACCCACGCCTCGTCACGTGCGTTTTCTTTCCCTTCCCGCCTCTCCCTTCCCTTCTTTTTCCCTCGCATGCCTTCCTCCCTTCCCTCGGACGCCTTCGAAACGTCGCCATCGCCGGTGGCCATCGCCATTTCGCCACGTTCGTGGTGGCCATCCCTTTCTGCGCCCTTCTCGTCCTGGGTTCTTCCTTTCGTATCTTCCCTTCTGTCCCTTCTGAGCACCCCCTTTCGAAAGGGGAGGCTCGGACGGCCGAGGGAGAACCGATCCAAGGGATCGAGGACGGACGGGCGACCGAAGGGGGTTCGATAGGCGCAGAGGAATCGAGTCAGATCCGGAGGGGAGATTCCTGCGCGGCACACGGGAGAGGGACCGGGGTGGAGCCGGTTCGATCCTTACTCCTCCGGTCCGGGAAAGGAGGACGCGTCCGGTTCGAACCCGATCGGAGCCCCTTTCGATCGGATCGATCCCCATCCAGGCCACCACGAAACGTCGAACGTGCTCGACAGATGCCAAGGACGCGAGCGCGGACGTCGCTTCGAAGCACGCGCTTGCTCGAGCAAGCGTCGATCCGGAGACCATTCTTGGACAGGAGAGGCGAAGGAGAGCCGGCGGACGCGTCCCTCGTGGCGCAAGGCCGGCCGAACGAGGCGTCGTGGCGGGAAAGGGACGACCAGGCGTGGCCAGGCTCGTGCTGTTGGTGATCGTGGCGCTCCTGGCGAGCGTGGCGCTCGCATCCGCGGGACAAAGGCGCGTCCATCCAAGGCTGGGTGTCACCCGAACGGACAGGAACGCAAAGGAGAAGAGGGACATGGCCGAACGGACCGCAGAAAGCGGTGCAGGGAAGTTCGAGAGCTTGTCCGTCGGCAAAGCGCCGGACACCTGGGCGATGGGAACGCGAACGAAGGGAACAGGCGCCAACAAAGGGAACGCGAAAGCGAAGGACGTGAATCGCATGGGATTGTCGGTCTTGGGACTCCTCGACAAGGAAAACTCGTTCGTGTCGCCCATCAGCATCTATGGTGCCCTCGCCATGGCCGCGGCGGGTGCGACAGAAGGGAGCAATCACCTGCAGGAACTCGAGGAACTGCTGGGAAGCCGGTTCCGAGACAGAGAATCCATGAAAGCGGTCGGAGATCTGCTGTTCGCGATGGAACCTCGAAATTCCAACGCCACGCTTGACGTTGCCAACGCCGTGTGGATCAAAGACAGCGTGAAAGAGGCGTACGCCAGCACCGTGGCCGACGTCTTTCGGGCCGACGTGAAGGAAATGCCCACGTCGCCGGAGCCCATCAACTCCTGGTGCAACGAAAAGACGAAAGGGATGATTCCTAGGATCATTGATTCGATCGATCCACGCATGGTTGCTATACTCACGAACGCCGTGTATTTCAAAGGCATGTGGATGGACAAGTTCAAGCCGGAGAGCACGGTCAAGAAAGAGTTCCGCACCTTCTCCGGTCCAAAGGAATGTATGATGATGCAGCGGACGGCAAAAGAGATGCAGTACAAGCTGGCCAAGTTCGACAATGGCATGAAGGCCCACGTCGTGGCCTTGCCGTACGAGGCCAACGAGTTCATGGCCAAGCTGATCCTTCCGGAAAAAGAGGGGAAGGATGCCTACCTGGACCTCGTGAAGCACCTTTCCCAGAATCCCAAGGAATACGGCGAACACACCAGGTTGTTCGGTCGCCGTCACGTGGAGCTGAGCCTTCCCAAATTCAAGGTGGAATCGTTTGACGAGCTTTCGGGACCCTTGAAGTCCACGGGATTGAAGCATGTGTTTGGCACCGCGGGTGGTTTTCAGCGCATGTCGGAGGATTCTCAGGTCATGATCGACGAGGTGCTTCACAAAGTCAGTGTGGAGGTGACGGAGGAAGGCACGGAAGCTGCGGCTGTGACGGCCATCATGATGCGCACCAGTGCCATGTTATTTGAGGACAAGGTGACCCTGGCCTACGACCGTCCTTTTCTCTTTTTCATCGAGCACCGGGACAGCCGCACCATCCTCTTTGCGGGTCGGGTGGAGGACCCTCTCTTTTTGGGATTGTAACTTGGGTCTTTTGGCCGCAGCTTTGTTCACCTGCACCTCCATCCATGGAGGATGGGACAGGTCCAGGTGTGGATGGATGGAGATGGGAGACTCCCATTCGCCTGTGTCGTGTCCTGGATGGATGGATCCGGTTTTCGGACCCCGACTCCCTCCTCTTCGGCGTGCGTTCTCGTTTCCCCCCCTCGGTAAAGAAGACGATCCCTTCCCGATGCGCTCCAGCGCCGTGCACCGAAGAGGCCCTTCCCTCGGACGCATCCCCGCTTCTGATTTCCTCCTCCTCGCGCGTTCCCTCCGTGCCTCCCAGGGAGGGGTTTCAGGCGGGTCCGAGGGATGGGGCGGCCTCGATCCGAGGCGACGGTTTCTCGTCCCCCCATGGGTTAACTTTTCGCTTAAAAAGGGGGCCATGGCCATGGCAGGAGGCGCACAAGGCGCACTTCGCAGGACCTCGACGGAGCTGGAGGAGGAAGCCATGGCCGTTTCAGGTGCGAAGGAAGGTCACGAGCGCGTGGCGAACGGTGGAAAGTCCGAGGGAAGGGATCGGGACGTGATCCAGGCGGACGGAGGACGAAGCACGTCGACGCGTGCCAGCACCACCACGCACGAGGCGATGCATGGAGACGACGGGAGCGGACGAGCGTGCGATGCGTCCGCGTTGGAAGGTGCGTCGGACGGCGTGGAGGACCAAGACGCGCCCCTGAAGAGAAGAGGACCCATGTGGGAGACGTTGCCGGATCACGTCCTGTCGCACATCCTCCACCTCCTCCTGGACAGTGAGAACACCTGGCCGGGAAGAGCGTCCGTGGTCGCGGCCACTGGAGTGTGCAGGAGGTGGAGGAAGGTGGCCGTGCAGGCTTGCCTCTCCAGGAGCTGGAAGGAACTTGAGTCCCAGGTGGCCATCGTGCATCCGTTGCAGCTGCTGGAGATCGGGCCTCGCATGGAAGCCATACGATGCTTCATCAAGAGGGAAAAGGTCAGCAAAGGCGTGTTCTTCTACTACAAGTACAGCATGTTCATGGTGGACGAACATGGGTACGGAGGAGGCAAGTTCCTCATGACGGGAAGGACCTCTCCTGGGGGCAAGATCGTGGTCTCCTTCACCAGGAGCGATGGGAACAGCACCACCATCGGTTGCTTGAAGGTCAAGCGCGGCGGAAGGAAGTTTGTCCTCTACGCGAGTGATGAAGTGGACATTTTAAACAAGGACAAGCCGCTGGTTTGCATCGAGTACGCACAGGGAGAATCCGGCACGGGACCAAGGAGGGTGGCGGTCACCACCTGGTCAGGTGCATGCGAGGAGGCAAGAGATCAGTGCGAGGTGAGCAAGCGTGGCTTGCCGCAGCAGGGATGCCGGGAAGGGTCCTCCAGGGAGCACCGGGAGGATTCCTTCCCCGCCCAGTTGGAAGAAGAGGATAGCGTACGTCTGTTCAGCAGGAAGCCCAGGTGGCATTCGAGCACGAACTGCTGGTGCTTGGACTTTCAAGGACGGGTGACCCAGGCCTCGGTGAAGAACATGCAGCTCTGCATGCACCAGGACGATGCGGAGAACGCCCTCCAGTTTGGCAAGGTGGGTCGCAACTTGTTCACCCTGGACTTTGGGCATCCGTTCAGCGCCCTCACGTCCTTTGCGGTGGCCCTGTCTTCCTTCCACGCGCGCATCCTCTCTTCCTAGCTCCCATTCATCCGTTGTCATACATCTCCTGTCGCGTGTTCCATCTCCTTCCACTTCTTGCTTGCATGCAGGCTTGCATCTCCAACCGTCCATCCATGAACATGGAGGATCCATCCTTTGGCTTTTGGATGCACTTGGACCATTGCCTCTGGATCGCATCCACGTCCATCCCATCACACCATCCCGTCGCCACGCACCTCGCGCATCCGCTCGCGTTCGAAACGCGCCACATGGACGTTCCGCAGGTCCCTTGCGATGGAACCGCGTCCTCCACGTCCGCGTGGACGTCCCTCGTCGAACACGCGACGCGCATCCGGGACCTCCACCTGCGCCAACTGCTCCAGGACGAAGCGCGTTCGCGTCTCCTGTGCATCGACGGCGCGCTCGAAGGCGTTCGTTTGGACGCGTCCAGGCAGCTGGTGACGCAGGAGACCGCTTCCTTGCTGCTCCAGCTGGCCGAAGAGGTCCATCTGCGACGAAAGCTGGAGGCCATGCACGAAGGGATGGCCGTCAACGCCACCGAAGGACGTCCTGCGCTTCATACTTTGCTACGTGCGCCCAAAGGAGCGTCCCTGCGAGGGCCATCGGACCTGGAGAAGAAGCTCGTGGACGTGCACGCGGTGTTGGAGCGCGTGGAAAGGTTGAGCGAATCGATCCGAAACGGTGTGTGGAAAGGACACACTGGACAAGTGCTCAAGGACGTGGTGGTGGTGGGCATTGGTGGTTCCTACTTGGGTCCGCTCTTTGTGCACACAGCCATGAAGAACCATCCAAGGTGTGCACAGTGCGCCAAAGGGAGGAGGTTGAAGTTCCTGGCCAATGTGGACCCGATCGATTACGCACGTGCAGTGGAAGGCCTGGAACCATCCACCACCCTGGTGGTGGTGGTCTCCAAAACATTCACCACCGCGGAAACCATGCTCAATGCAAGGACGTTGCGCCATTGGATCACCAAGCACATGGGCGCGGAAGCCGTGAAAAAACACATGGTCGCGGTCAGCACCAACCTCAAGCTTGTGGAGGAGTTTGGGATCGATCCGGATCACGCCTGTGGGTTCTGGGACTGGGTGGGCGGACGCTTCTCCGTGTGCAGCGCAGTCGGTATGCTGCCCCTGGCGCTGCAATATGGATTCGAGGTATGCCGGGAGTTTTTGGACGGGGCCCACGACGCGGACGAACACTTTCGCACGGCAGAATTCTCCCAAAACATACCGGTGATGATGGGTCTGTACAGCATCTGGAACGCCAACTTCCTCGGGTACCCGGCACGCGCCATCTTGCCCTACTCTCAAGCGCTGGAGAAATTCCCACCCCACATCCAACAGCTGAGCATGGAATCCAACGGGAAATCGGTGACCGTGGATGGCCAGCCGATGTCGTACGAGACGGGAGAGATTGATTTTGGGGAACCGGGGACCAATGGACAGCACTCTTTCTACCAGCTGCTCCACCAAGGACGGATCGTTCCGTGCGAATTCATCGGCGTTGCCAATTCACAGCAACCAGTAAACTTGGAAGGAGAAACCGTGTCCAACCACGACGAGCTCATGTGCAACTTTTTCGCCCAACCTGATGCTCTGGCCTGCGGGAAGACGGCGGAAGAGCTTCGGGCCTCCGGTGTGCCGGAGGAACTGATCCCACACAAAGTATTCGCAGGGAACCGTCCGTCCATGAGCATCCTGCTAAAAGACTTGTCGCCCTTCCGGATCGGACAGCTCCTTTCCATTTATGAAGCGAGGGTCGTGGTCCAAGGGTTCGTGTGGGGCATCAACAGCTTTGACCAATGGGGCGTTGAGCTAGGAAAGGTGCTAGCTTCAAAGATACGCAAGACCATGCACGAGGTTCGAAGCTCCGGGAAGATGTTGGAGAAAGGTGCATACAATCCTTCCACCACAGCATCCATTCAAGCGTACATGCAATTTTGTACCTGATGTCCAGACCCTGTAGAAGCATTGCCGACGTATGAAGTTTCAGACCGGTGCGCATGCATCACCTGTGGTTTGGATCTCTGCCGTTCCATGATAGCCCTAAAGGGAGCTTTGGTTTCGAAGTCGCAGGGGCTTTGCTAATCGATGCGGGTAGGGTGGGCCACGCTGTAGGCTGACGAGGCGCTTGTCCCCGACCATCCCGATTGCTCTCTTTATTGCCGTAGGACACCGCTCCAATTCATACGTTTCTAGCTTGCTTTTTGTGCAGCGGAATAATTTCAACAATGTCAATGACACGGGCAAGTTTCAGCTTTTGTCTTGGATCTGCAGCTTCTATTGTGCATATTCTTGTGCAATCAGTCAAGGGAGGGATGGGACACCTTTGCCTTGACCGTTCGTGTATGGAACAAAGAGGAAACGCGTGTGCGTTCCCAGAAACCGGCAAGCCATGGGTTGATGTTCCTAAATCATGGACTTCGCATTGGGTAAGCCCTCCCTGCTCTTGTTCCCGTTCCCATGACGTACGTTTCATTTGGGTATCCAACGTCTGATCCATTCTTGTACTGCATCTCCGTCCGATCGACACAACACCCCGGGTCGCTTTCAAAACATGCACTTCAAGATGTTCATTGCAGTGTTGCAATCCCGATTGACAAACCTGCATTTCGTTTGGCTGGTGAGACAACACCATTGCAAGCCTAGGACCCTCCGTTTCGTGTCTCATCTTCCGAGCCCTTCCATGAATGTGAGCTGTCCATGCTGGACGACCGTCGTCCAAAACTCGTCCGTGATGCGCGCGTGAACGCGGCATGCGCAATCCTTGAAGGCGCGACTCGTCGGGACGCTAACCTCGCCTCTTCCATCGGGCGCAAATTTCGCTGACCCTTAGGACACTTTCAACATTTTGTCCCTTTCGATGGCCGTGTGCATGCAATTGAAGAGTTTGGCAAAAATGCTTATTTTTCTCGTATAAAAACACTCAACGATTGGTCGGCCCATTGTCCATGCGTGCACGTCGACAAAAGGGATGCGTAGGTGGCTTTCATTGCCTGCACATACCGAAGAGACGCAACGTGATTCACGTCCTTGGACAAGGTTCCGGATAGCGTATGTAAAGCCATTCGGACAACCTTCTGAGTTCACCAAGCGACGACACTCCGAACCGTTCTCGATTCCACGTAGTATTGACTTCTCGAAAGGACGATCGACCGGTGGTTGCACTTCTCACGCCAAATGTTATACAAGATGTTCGACCTTCCCGGACCAATGCTTACACCCACGTCGTCTAGTACCAAATAAACAAGAAAAGAACCAACGGTTTTCGTGCATGTTTTTTGGGCTGCTTGAAGTAAACGCAGACGGGCGTTCCGTCCGTTTCCACCGTCCTCATGAACGTCGTGCTTTCTCCATGTAACCTGTCCCCGTCCAACATCAAGGAGAAGTGCTCCTCGTTTATCTTGGCCAAGGCGGCGTGAGCGGCGCTCATCCATCCCATATCACGCAACACCGCGTATATGATGGTGGTATCAAAGATCGCAAGCTTGTTTCAAATTCAAAAGACAGGTGGGGGGTCGAACAAAGGACCTTCCGAGTGAGCTTCGAAGTGAGGGTTGACAAAGACCGCGTACCCAACTATTATTTCCAAGGATGTTGGGTCCGATGACCGTGTTTTGTTCATCGGACCATCTTTGCCGAGGATCCGTTTTTGAAGTTCGAATCTTCGATGCCAAATCGGGAGACATGACATCAAGAACGAAGCGGGAATTCTCCGGAAGGAGCTAGTTGTCTAAATGGCATACTAAGACCTTGGTCGCT
This sequence comes from Picocystis sp. L7, assembly GCA_020975725.1. Lineage (NCBI taxonomy): Eukaryota > Viridiplantae > Chlorophyta > Picocystophyceae > Picocystales > Picocystaceae > Picocystis > Picocystis sp. L7. Next base: position 193,360 of record QXJR01000019.1, on the reverse strand, counting down.
TGTTCATGTTCCGAGGAAGGGACTCTCGCTTCCAATGGTTTCTTGACCGCCGGCGAGTAGACCCGCCATTTGATCCAACGCGTCAATCCTACTACGTGGTGTTTTTGAGGTTGGTCAAGTACTTGATGGCACCACACGAGTAAAGGTTATTGTCTACCGCGCACCTTTTGCATAGATTGACCATGACGCACATATCGGGGTGCCTTGTACGGAGTGCAACGATCTCCTTTGGTTGTATATGCGCCCCATTGATATCCAACACCAATCGGCAAAAGAAAGTTTCATCAAATACCCCGGGCACGTATGTGTCGCCCAAATCGCATGTGTCTTCACCGTGAAAAGTTTCCCGAAGAAATAGGTTCAAACAAACGCTAGCCTAACGCATGCGCTTTGAGTGCCCGATGACTCGGTTACCAACCACCTATTCAAAGTTTTCTTTGCCGGGACCATCCCCGCAAAGGAGACCACCCAAGGTACACTAGGCGACGGTTTCTTGCGCGGTCTTCCGATCTTCAATCTTCAAGACGCGATCTGGACGTTTTTCCATTTTGCACACGGGTGCTTCCAAGAAGTCGTCGAGGTCCATGCTCTTGCGTCGGCGCCAGATAACTACCCATGAGGATGGCCCCCAAGGTAGACCAAACATGGGTGCACGCGGTGAGGAAGTGCAATGAAGCAGGGAGAAGGCCACAGGCGCACACGAGAGGTGCGTGGGCAAGCCAATGTTCACAGAAATGGTCCGTATTTTACAAATGGAAAGGCCTCCCTCATGCGGGGGAAGATCGTAGGGACAGTCCCTTGGCCAGCGACACCCCTGGCGGATTCCGCGAGAGAAGAAAGGATCCAACGAGATCGATCCCCGTGCAGAGTTCTTGGGGGACGCTAGGAAAGAGTTTCTTGAGTCCAACCTTCGGACGTTCCAAGAACGGGAAGTGCTTTGGGATCGCCGATGCTCAAGGTATCTTGAGCAATGCCTAATCCGTGGGATCCTTGTTAAGGATCTATTGATGAGGAGCAAGAACCAAGGTGGAGTCCAAGGCGTTCCCTCCTTATTTTTCCAAATGTGAAAGCAAGTGTCCCGTCTCTTGCGGAGATTATTTTCGTGTTTGTAATAGAAGGCTTCGGATGGGGCATGGAAGGTCGCTCTTTTGCTAACAACGCATCTTCTTGTGGCAAGAAGTTTTGGACTGCATCAAGACGGTGTGAAGCGTTCAAAGAATGTTTGTTTTTCTTCTTGGTCCGACCTATCTTCTTAATGGCCACACGACCGAGTGAGTGGGAAACGAGAGTTCCGAGTGTATGTTGGAACTAAGTTTGTACCTTCCATGAGGACACAAACGGATCGCTTGACAGGAGAATGCGCATCGTCTCAATCATGGCATCGCAGTTGTATGTGGAAATTCTCGCGTACGATGTTCCTTGTAGATTGCAAATCCAACAGTGCGCAGTGGAAGAACTCACCCACACGAGAAGAGCCGCTATTCAAATGTTTGGAACCAAGGAGTACATGCGTCGGACACCCCTCATTCGATCGATCGGACACCTATCCATCGAGTCTACGATTGATATATCAAAGTCTCCTGACATTCGGTCATATTTTTGTTGTAAATGGTTGTCATTGGGGGAGTGAATCGTTGCAATTCGCCCCAGCATGGTGTGGTGTCTCATTTTCGTTGGTTCCGATTCCGACACGTCGCCACGATGGAAGACATGTGTGGAAAGCTGCTGTCTCGAGCTTGCAATGCTTCCATCCAACGATACCTTGCACGCACGCCTCGCGCCCAGCAGGCCATGGACCTCCTCGGAGCGACGGGGATGCGAGCCGACCACTTGGCTCTTCGAACCTTCTCCAGCGAATCCATGCAGAAAGAGTTGCAAGCGTTCCAATGCAAGCTCAGAGGTACGTTGCAATTTCCAGAGAAACACTTGCATGCAGTTTGGATGTCGTGTCCACAGTCCAACGTGGAAGAGAAGGACGTTTCGGATGGCATGGAACCCCTTCCCTTGCGAATATTCCTGTCCGCCATTGACGTAGCCAAGCTATCCCCCACATCTCAATCCATTGTGATGCCGAGGGCAAAGTGTGCTGCTGAGTTGCCCGCAGACCATGCACTTCTTTGTTTTGCTCTGGGGGAACTGCCATGGGACCCCCCAACCGTTGAGGAGTATGAAACCGTTCGCAAAGAATCTGAATATGCGGCCTGGGTCCTCGCACATGGCTACGAAGTCAACCATATCGCAATAGCTGTACACCGTCTTCCGGATGAGAAGAACCTCGAGGATGTAAACGCTGTCCTGGAAAGGCATGGGTTCCCTTTGAACACGGCCGGTGGGAAGATAAAAGCAAGTCCTGATGGTCTTCTGCTTCAAACGGCAGCGATGGCAGAACGAGTTTCGCACCGATTTGCCGACGGGGCTTCCCATATTGCAGGTTCCTACGTCGAATTTGCAGAGAGAAAGGTTCTACCAGAGAACAAAAAGATAGAGCCAGCAAAGATACAGGAGTGGCACAGAAGAGACGGTTTCGAGGCAGGGAATGCTGACAAGATCTTTGAGAGCACAGACGTCACGAAAGAGTAAATGCTCTGTGTATCTTCCACGCTTGATTACAATGAGCATGTTGCTTGTACAGTGTTCGGAGCCCGTCCCGTCCCCCATTCGTGAAGTTGGACCTTTGTCTCATGTCTTCAGGGAGGAAAATTCACTTGACAACGATATGCGCATTGCTGGTACAGCTATCAATGCTATCCAAATGACTGGGTCTACTTCACGGCCCAAGGATTTTCGCTTGACCGTAGTGGAACTAGTCTTCTTCGCCCCCCTCGTCCACCGAGGTGACCAGCTCCGTTATCATGCTATCTGCATCCGGCCACTGGGGGAAGGGGTCCTCTTTTTCGGGAACGCTGAGCAAAAATTTCCATTGCTCTTGTGAATCCGCTGGACTCATTTTGCGGGTCGACATCTTGAGGCGTTTTGCACTAGGCAGATCCCCTTCTCTTAGCAGACAGTCATCCAGCTCTGCAGTAATAACATCTTTCTTCAAGCCACTCCCAATCATGACGATCTCTTGTCTGCGATCCTGGATCACGCTCGGGTGCAAATCCCTCTCCAACAGTTCCCTTTCCTTTGTACCATCCTGAGGCCAAACCTCTTCCGGTACAGCAGCTAACCAAGGACCCCCGCAAGTCACTTTTGCAATGCTGCCTGCTTGGCTCCATTCACCCATCAGCTTGTCACGGCCAGCCAGCCAGAAGTACCCCTTTGAGCGCATAATGTGTCCAAGGCTCCTTTTCAATGCTTCAAGCCTCTTGTTGGAAAATTCATTTCGTTCAGCAACCTCAGCAGCCATGCGCTGGCGTTCCCGTTCAACTTCTGCCTCGTCTACTTCCTCGGTAGCCGCTTTGTCATTGTCCTCCGGCTTCTCCTCTCCTTCCCCTTCTGCTTCCTCCTGGTCTTCTTCCTCTTCTTCATCGGGTAGCTCTTCTGCATGCACCATGAAGTACCTCTGCAGAAAATCCCACAGACGCTGCGGATGAAATGGAGTGCGGGCAGAATAAACAAAAGAGCCAATTCCGTACTCCTCAGTTTCTGGGACCAAAACTTCTCCCCTCATTGTTTTCAACCACCCAGCACTACTGGATGCCTTCTCCATGTCAAACAATCCAGTGCTTAGGACTGATTCAACGTCTATTTTTGATTGTACTGTGCGATAGACCTTCGCTACTGGATTGAGCGTTTTCAATGCTTGCTCGATCTTGTCCACTTCATTCTTTTCCACAACATCACACTTGTTGAGGAGTATGACATCTGCAAACTCAACTTGATCGATGAGAAGCTCGGAAATGTTCCTCTCATCCTCTTCGACCATTCCCTCCTGCTCTGCGTACCTTTCCAACAAAAATTCTGATGTGGTCAGATCCCCATTGAATGCCTTACAGTCCACCAAAGTAACACACGTGTCCAGCTTTGCGAGGTCGTTCAGGCAGGTGGGGGGGTTATCTTTGAATCGCTTTTTCAAAAGTTTAATATCAATGTCCGCGGCTGAATTTTCTTTCAAATCCTCTAGCAGAGCCACCAAGTCAATCTCAAAGGTGAAAGTCTCGGCAACCTGCTGAGGTTCGCTGATGCCAGTACTTTCGATCAGGATAGCATCGTAACGGTCTGCCAGCGCGAGCTTTGAGAGTTCGACGAGCAGGTCTTCACGCAAAGTGCAGCAGATACATCCATTGTGCATTTCCACCAGCTTTTCATCTCGCTTCAGCACGTTCCCATTCTGCACGAGTGTGGCGTCGATGTTCAGCTCTGCCATATCATTCACCAACACTGCCACTCGCACATTGTCCTTGTTTTCCAGGATGTTCTTGAGCAGGGTCGTTTTGCCAGATCCCAGGAATCCAGATAATAGTGTCACTGGTATAGGCTTCCATTTCGTCGTTCGTTGCGCAGGCATGTCTGCCCTTTCACTGACTCGAACGTCCGCAGGAAATTCTAGGGCCTGGATTCTTTCGCACGCCTCGTTCACTTGGCTTGGCTCTCTGGTGCAGCTGGTCCGTCAACGGAGGCTAGGGAACAGTTGCTGCGGTTGCAATTCGCCCAACCACGAAGCGCCGCCACTGGTGCTGATACGGCAGTTGTGCGCTCTCCCATGGCGATGAACCGATGGGTCTGTCGACACCTGCCCCCAACCGTAGTGCCAGCTCGGATCTCCCCACCGTATCGTCCCCCCCCTTCCCCGGGTCCCCGAGGGGGGTTCTGAGGGAAGGGGGGCATTGGAGAACGATCCGAACCAGCATCCACAACGACGGTGTCGACATCGCCGACAGCGCGCGTACAATTGGTGATGGGATGGATAGGTCGCACTGCATCGCATGCAAACGGCTCAGACGATGGAAGCGAGTGGTCTGAAGGAAGGTGGGATGTAGGGAAAGTGGGTGGTTCCAATGGCTTGGCGTGGAAGGGACCAGGAACTGGAACAAGGCGTGCCTGTACGATCTGTGAGACAGGGAGATCGACAACGCTCACAAAATCGACCCCAGACCAGCAAGAAGGGATTGGCGAGTACGCAGTGCACGTAGATAAGTAGATGGACAATTGTAGGCACGAATAAACTCGGATTCTGAAAGCAAAAAATCGGTTTCAGAGCGCGGGCAGAGTGTTCCGTTCACTTCCGCGAAACAATGAGACATGGAGAGACAAAGTGGATGAACTGAACTAACAAACTTGATTGGAAAAATGGGTCCGATCGATTGCGGAGGGTATGCTTCACACCACAAGGTCCTCCTCTGTCATCTCCTTGTTCTCCATCTTACGATCGTACTCCTGCATCTTCTTCGTTGCTTCTTTGGCCATCCTTCTGGCACGGTCCTTCTCTTGCTTTTCTTTGCTGAACGGTCCATACTGATCCCCAAAGTCTGCATCTCGCCTGATGACGCGGTCCACGATGAGAACCTTTGCAGCAATCTGAAGGGCAAATAGCGGCAATATCAGCCATTTGTTGCGGTTGTTGTGATCCCTTTTGGACTTCATGGCTCCCCTGTTGTACCTGTATGTAGGCATGGTGGTGGCTACATCTCCGATATCTTCGAACAGGGCAGGAATCCAACGGGTGCTGTTTGGAAGGATCTTCTCGTTGTTGGCATTGACGGGGCACCTGCTGCTGTTCTCCACCGAGACCACTGGAAGGTGCACCCCCTTCTTCCCGCCTGCAACTTTCCGAATTGCACTGCTCAGCGTTCCCCCACGCAATTGTACGTATTCATCGTATCCACGTCGCCCCGTGTCCGCCTTGCCGTGCGTGAGAGTGAGGACAGTCCGATCCCAAATACCAGCCCCAAAAGCGTCGGTCAACGCTTCGATGAGCTGTTTGTCCTGTCCTTCCACACGGCACACGTCCAGACGATCCACGTACAGCACGCAGTCGAAGGGAGCGCTTTCGACCACCTTGGTGAGGAGGGTCATGCTGAGATCATTGACAATGTCACCTTCCAGCAGTGCAGGTGCCAGTATGAAGTTCACCTGGAATCCTTCCAGCATCCTGGCGGCTCTCAAGGGCACTTGCGATTGCGGTTGGAAAGCACCGCTCGGGAATACACGCTCGCCCAGGAGCGAGTTGGCCGTGGATGCTTTTCCCACCCCATACTTCCCGACCACCATGATCACCAGCTCTTCTTTTCCCTGTGCTTTGAGCTTCTCTATCGTTTCCAGGATGCTTTTCCGCGTCTCTTCCGCCATGGCTTCGAGTCCTTCCCAGTCCTTGAAGTCGACTGGCGGGAGCACGTCCTCTCCTTCTTCTTCCACGGCGAGTTCTTCTTCGTATTCCTCTTCCTCGTACTCGTACTCGTCTGCGTCCGTCCTTCGCGTCAGCCGTCCGATTTCCCTTCCATCGATCCCACTGCTTCGCATGGACCTTTCTTTCCACCCCTTCCGACCTTCGCTTCCATCCTTCGCGCACCTCCATCCTCGTAGTTCGCGTCCATGCCGCCGCCGCCGCGATCCGTCTCCGACGTCGGTTTCGTTCGTCGATCGCTTCCCTTTCGAAACCCTCCCCCCCCCGACCTCTCCACCAATCCCATCGCAGGAACAACCCCGAACCCACGCCCGCACGACCGATCCCGATCGCCCATTGGTGAAAACGGTTTTTCCCCCGATCCGATTGGCGAACGGGGTTGTTCCGCGTTTGCGATTGGTGGAGGGAGGTGGAGCGGGAGGTGGGACGTGGACCCGTTCGAGACGTTGCGCATTCCGTTCCGCGATGAAGGCGAGCACGAAGCGATGTCCATCCGCATCGACCGCAGGCACCAGGAGGTGCTGCACGAGGTGCAGGGCCGTGGGCACGCAGGAGGTCCTCGTGGCAGGCACGGCCGCAGCCGCACTGCTCGCCGCGGTGGCCGTGGGAACCAAGGAAGAAGCACGCGCGTGCGCCACGTGTGGCGGATATGGCGGCGTCCGATGCATCGTGTGCGACGGAACGGGAAGGGAAACCAGGATCGAAGGAGGAAAGGACGACGGGAAGAAAACCAAGGCGGATTTCTTCGGCGTGCAGCCCAAACCGGCCGACGAGTGCCGCGCGTGCGCTGGTCTGGGACTGGTGCGCTGCAAAGCGTGTGGTGGAACGGGATACGATCGCAAGCTGTGACGCGCAGGAGCGAGATCGAAAAAAAAAAAAGCAACACGAGGTCCTCAGGAGACGCACGCGACTCGTCGAGCACGCAGCTGGTTCCCCGCTTCCGATGGCCGGACGCGTCGAAGGAAGCCGAGCACGGCGTCTCCCAAGCGACGCGAGCCGCACGCGCCTCGGAACGCGCGTCGTAGCCTCGTCTCCGATTCGTGGCAAGAGAGGGAAGTGCGCGCAGGAACGAGTCGAAGACACCGTCGGTTCGCGAAGCGACAGACCGAACCTGTCTTGCAATAAAAAGAAAGAAAGAAAGAAAGAAAGGGAGCGAGGACGTCCCTTTCGAACGCGACGTGGTCCACGTGCTCGATGCGTTCGCACGAGGAAGAGAACGGACGCTTCCGCTCCAGTCCGCGAAGCACGGCTTGGACGTCGATCGCGTCCAGACGAGGCGAAGCGGACGTGCATGGAAAGCCACGGCGAACGCGTCCTGCCAGGCGACACGTGGTCGCCACGTGGCTCACATCTTCGAGGCGTGCGTGTCGCGTTCGGCTTCGTTCCAGAGCTTGCGTATCTCTTCCACGCGCCTGCGGTTCGTTCCCAGGTCCGAATATCCCACGCGCGACGCCGAACGCACTTGCACGGTTCCAGACGTCGAAGGCGCGCTTGGTTCTGCTTGGACGGACGTGCCTTCCGCGGTGACCTGGGAGGAGGATCGGTCCGGCACCACCAACAGGTTCACGTCGTCCACGAAGCGAAAGATGAGCGTGGTGAAGGTGTAGTGCAGCTCCAGGTCGTGCTCTTCCACCAGCTTGGCCCTGGACATCTTTCCCACCACGTCGCGGAGCCTCTTCAACGCGTCTTCCGGCGCCAACCCGCTGTACGTCAGTGGCGCCACGTAGTGCTCCTTGTCTTTCTTGTCCGCTTCGCTGCTCACGCAGTTGGGACTGGACGGACATGGCTTCAGGCCCATGGTTGCTGCAGGTCTCCCCCTCGATGTCGCGCCAAGTGCAAGCAGGAACGCGGCTGCGAACCACAAGAACGTCCTTCGCCACAAGACCATCCTCCACCGCCTCGGTGTCGATCGATGGATCTGTCCTTCCCTCTCCATCCCCCTCTCGGCAATGTCCCTCTCCGAAGGCTCTCTCTCCATCCCTCTCACCGATCTCTCTCCCTGTTCATCCCTCAGGTCGAGGTGAAGTGGTGGATGCATTTCCCTGTGGATCTTCCAGGAAGACAGGTCCCACGAAGGGAACCACCAGGTCCATCCATCCAAACCAGGGGAGAAGGGGTCTACACAACCAAACAGGTCTGGACCAGGAGATGCAAAACAGGGGTCCAACGGACGAGTTTCCACACCCATCGGCCGTTGCAGATCGTGTGCCAAAACGTGCAGCGCGGTCCAACAAGGGGGATCGAGATGACCCTTCCTGAAAACTGACATCCGCAGACGTGGTCATCTCCTGCCCACGATAGGCACCAATCCTAGGAAGAGAGGCAGATGTGCAACTCCAAGCGCTTGGACGATATTGACGGGCGCGATCCACACTGAAACACATGCGTGGTAACTTGGACGAACTCGTGGTCTCGATTCTGCTGTGATGTACCAGCATGGCACCGTCATAATTCGCATGGAAACGTTCAAACCCGACGCAAAGCAATCTACAACAACCTGCCCCTGCAATTGGGCGCGCCACAATGGCATATCATTTGATCTTCTTCCTGCAAACAGTAATGGTAGTCGTAGCATAGCTCTTCGCCTTCCGAAATGTCTCTCGTGGAGAAAAAGCAGATGTGGGGGAGACGAAAATCCATCGTGTCCCACAAGACCGGAAAGGAGATCAGATTGGGGGCACAGCTGTGGTTGAAAAATCGTGCAACGTTCCCATAAAAGGTCGCATCGATTGCCAGCAGATCGTGATCTTCTTCCATACTACGTGGCTCACTCGGATCTGCCGATGATGCGCGTGGGATGTGGAAGTCTAAGTTGTATAGAAAACTGCACCTCTGCTTGTCATAGACTAGACCACGTCGCTCTGCTTCAAAGGTGTTGATGGTTTCTCCGGCATACTCACAAACAAAAGTCCCTCTTTTGATCGGATCCAGTGTAACCACGCCCCATCCTTTGGATTCGTCGTACACAACCTGCAGATTCATTTGAAGTCCTTGCTGTGCCACCCGGTTGGAACAACTCGGCGAACATGCACACAGGTCATTGCATTCGTAAATGAAGGTACCTGGTTGGTTCAAGTTTAACCGTCCAAATCGGTTGTAGAATGAATGCTTGACTTTCTGCTGTGGACCGTGCCGACCCGATGCGAGGAAGTCTTCCCTATAGTCAACAAAGTGTTGGCATGACTCCTTGTTCCAAGGCAGACAGCAACTTTCCTTGCAATTGCAACCCACTTTGCTGCTGAGAGCTGCACTCCGCATCTCTCTGTCCAACATCACCCTGGTGGTCAAATACTGGAAGTCTCTCGGACGAGGCAGTTTTTCACCTTCTCGCAGACTGTTCAAGATGCTTTCTGTAACCTCCACAACTGCTGGAATCTTGACCTTCTCCATACCATAGCTAATATCATCAACGACCATTACTTTGGTGCCGATGACAGACGTATCCTGGGGTAGCTGCCTTGCCAATTCTTTCTGCTCGTGTTGATGCCGTGTGATGATGGCTTTTACTTTTCTCGAGAGCGAATGCACCTCCCAGGTGTTCAAGTCGCCAAAGAGGGACTTGGCAATTTCTTCTCGCAGAATGTCCGGAAAAACGCCTTGATCCAAGAAGTGACGAAATTGCATAAAGAGCTCTGCACTCTGTTTGCACCAGCTCATGGGTATCCCTGGATCAAGCACCGACTTCAGCAGCTTCAAGAACGACATCAGTTGCATTTCCGATGGCGCAATAGCTTTGGCTTCATCCAGAATACTTGCACATTTGGCAGCTTTTTTCCTCCCTTCCTTATCGGTCTTGCTCTTTTTATGCTTCTTCTCTGGCTTTGCATACATACTGATATATTTATCTGTAGAGTGCTCAACGCAGAATAGCATCTTACTATGTCCATCCAGAGTGCACTCGCTTTCAAGTGCACATGGATAGTGAAAAAACTTCTTGCACCTCCCGACAGCACATGGAACTGTTGCCCCTGGCCGCTTGCATTTTTCGCAGACATTCTTTTTGTTTTCTTCAAGGACATCGGGCAGTACCACAATCATCTGCTCAATTGGCAATTTATTCGGCAACCAATCTAAGCACTGCTGATGAATGATGGCGCTTTCCCCCACACGTTTCAGCTCCCCAACTTCCGCATTGTCTTTACCGCATGCTTGGCAAATTGCGGAAGGACCGGCAACATTGCTCTGCCACCCCACCCAATTCCTGTGATCCATCACAAGCCATAGTTGGTTCAACTCCTCCCAGTCCAAGTTTGAATCCAGCTGCTGCATGAGGCTTGCGAGTTTGTGGACAGGCCTTGTAAGCTGGAGTGCAGCTTCGCATTCCTCTTTCCACTTCTTCATGTTGAACTGCTTCAGGAAGTACCTTGACAAGATGGCATCTGCACACCAGAACATTGGTTTTATGACATCTTCAGCGGCGGTGACCAGGCTCAATTCGCTGCTCCATTCGTTCCATTCAACCTGAGGTCTGAGATGCTCCCTGACGCAATTGATTGGTAGGCGATCGGAGAAGTCCACCAGTTCCTCGACGATTCTTTGCAGTTGTTTACTTTCGTTCTGTTGACGGCCACTTCTCTTCCTCTTCTTCTTCTTCTTCTTCTCGCCATTCTGCCTTCCTCGTTCTTCCTTTTGGGCTTCTTGGCGTGGGTTACGATGGGAGGGTCCCACCACATCTTCCCTGGTCGACAATCCACGCATCGCAAGGTCTCTGACCGCTTGCATCTGTTCTCTGGTGGGTTCTTGTTTAGTGAAGCTGCAAGGCGGCACCCCTTCTTCGTGCAACCAGTGTGACAAGGCCACCTCGTGGAGGTTCGCATACGTGTTTCCACACAAGGCACAGGTCCACTTTCTCGAGGTGTTCCTCTTCCCGCCAGGAAGCACCATCAGCAGCCCTTTTCGACGCAGGTAAGACACGTGGGACGCCATGACGCGCAAAGCAAACGTGGCGGTTATTCTTCGTCTTCGACTCGTTTTTTTTCTTTTTTTTTCTTCCTTCGGATCAGGACCCGTCCTCGACCCTGACTTAACTCTTCACTTAACTGAGGATCGCCACCTGGACCCCTCCCTGGACGTTCTTTTCCCTTGGACAAGGGCAGGAAGGCATGGACCAGGGCCAATTCACGTGGCCAAGGGAAAGTTAAAAGAAGCATGGATGCCAATCCGCACGTGCCCAGGAAGAAGGAGAAGAATGAGGAGAAGCGGTTGCAGACGAGCGACGATGTGGCGGTGGGGCACACGTCCAACCAGTAGGCGATGAGAGCTGGTGGATGGAAACACGCCCTACGAAGGAAGGAACGGCTGCGCTAATCCGGAGATTCACTTCTGCGGTCCACCCGTCGGAGAAAGATCCAATCCAACAAGTTCCGGGCGTCCTTTCTGCCGCGCTTCGTGCTTGGATTGGTTCCGTCCGGAGGAACCTCCGCATGCTCTGTTTCCTGCGGCCCTGGCATCGATCTGCTCGTGGTGGGCGATTCCGTGACGGAAGGCATGCTCCTGGTTCCTTCGAGCAGTGCACGAAGACTTGCGAATTGTTGTTCCAGGAAATCCATGCGTTCCTGCATGCTTTTCAATCCACTGTGTCGCACCTCTTCCTCGGCCACCATCCTGCTTTCCACTGCGCTAGCTTTTTCTTTTCGGTTCTCTTCCATCATCTTGCGTCCTTGCATGGCCATGAGGCAAATGACTGCGGTTGGCAGCAACGACACGAACCAGTTCCAGGCGTACCAATCCCATCCCAGTGGTCGTTCCACACGTCCTTCGGTGAGGACCCGTGCGGCTTCGCTCCAGGTGATGGGTTCTCCTTGTCTGATTTTCTCCACCGGCGTCCGTCCACCTGCTTGGTTCGCATCCTGTCTTGCGAATCTTCGACCAAGCATTCGTCCAGTTCGACCCCCGCGCATGGCGCTTCGCAAAGTTGCGTCTCACGAGTGGTTTTCGACCATCTATCCGGTTTCATCGACGATGGACAGACCCGAATGGATGGATGGATCTCCAATGAACCATCCCGTTCCAACCGAAGCCAACCGGGAACGAAAGGGAAAGGAAGAGGACCGTGGCTGGGATGGAAGGGTGGCCTCGATCCAAGCGAGAAGAGCGGATGTTTTGGAAATCGTGGTGAAGGTGTCGATCGAGAATCACCGCGTCCATCCGCGTGGATGGATGGCATGAACGCCGATCTATCGACGTGATATCGCGCCTCCGTCCCGAGGCCACGGCGGCAAAGGGAAAAATGCGTGCGGTGTGACCGCTGTTCGGGCACAGAGATGGACAAGGCGATCGACGGATTGGGAGTGGAGGATTCTTGGCACCTTTCGTTGGATGGAGGGAGATCCTTGACGTCTCGGTGATCCTTCGTGCGAACTAGCACGAGCCAATGCACGGGACGGAAGATGCCTTCCACACACACCCGTGTTGGGTCCTTGCAAGGTCTATGAAGGTTGGGTTCCGTCGATTCCATCGTTCCTCGGGTGGGGCTTCCACGCGCACTCCAACCGTTGGATGCAAGTCCATCGATGGGACGGATGCTCCGTCCTCGTTCCACCTCGTTCCAACGTCCTCCCTTCCCCATTCGTACCCTTTGGGATGTACCCTCCTCCCGGGGTCTTCCCTTCCCCACATCCCATTCGTACCCTTTGGGATGTACCCTCCTCCCGGGGTCTTCCCTTCCCCACATCCCATTCGTACCCTTTGGGATGTACCCTCCTCCCGGGGTCTATTCCATCTGTGTCCCTTTGTAACCAACCCTTTGGGGTGGGGATATGGGGGCGACCCCCACGTCTTGGGGTCGGTGTCTTCCCTTGGGGAAGGGGCGTGTCCTTCAGCTGTGTCTGGCCAGAACCAACACGCCATCCCTCCACGCGTCGGATGGGACGCGGAAGAGCGAAACCAGGACGACGAAAGATGGTGTAGGCGATGGAAAGGGCGTCAAGGATGGCCCAGGAACACGTGGAACAAGGGACGGGACCAGAAGCGGAGAGACAGAGCCTGTGGATCGATTCCACCGCCTTCTTCGAAAACGATCTCGACGAGGAAGAAAAAGCACTCGTGTGCACCAGGAGCGTCATCTACTTGAGCATGGCGTCCGTCGTGGCGCTCGTCATGCTGCTCGTCAGCGACGCACTCAGCTACTCCGGAAACAGATACAACATCAGCGACGTCTTCACCACCGGCAAGTCCACGCACCATCGTACAGGAAGGAAGAAAAGAGACACGAATCCACACGTGTCCAGCGAAGACGAGAAAGACCTCGATCACTGGCTCTTGCTTGGTCGAGAACAGGGAACAGATATCCTACTCGGGAAAGACAGGGAAAAGCTGTGGAACATCACGCGTGCCGAGAAACAATGCAAGGATCACGGAGACAGCACGGTGCACCACCTGGGATACTTGGAAACACTGGTAAATGATCCAAAACACAGAAACATTATGAAGCAGATGAAAGCATTCTTCGAAACCCACCGCTGGAAGAACGCCACGGATTGCTCTCTGCTGATGAGGCACTGCATATGCGGTAAAAAAAACGAATACGACTGTCGCAAAGGGAGCATGGAAGTCGCTGCAGGGAACGGCAAAAGAACCATGGTCAAGCTACGGCTTTTGCCACGCTTCTCTCTTGAAAAAGCGCATCCGTGGGGGCGTTGTGCCATTGTGGGGAACGATCAAAGCATCATTGATATACGCAATGGTTATGACATCAATGAGCACGACACGGTGATTAGAATCGGACAGTGGTACACAGACAGCGGCAAACGTGCCTTCTACGCGAACAGTCCACCAGTCTTAGGGTTCCAAGAGGACGTTGGATACAAAACGGATGTCACCTTCATGGGAGAGCCAAGGAAAGCGCTCATCACCAGGAAGAAGGCCAGACCTCCGCTTCACTTTGAAAGCATGAGGTTGTACATGAGCACCGCCTACAATCGGAGTTTCCCTGTCCTGAATGGAAAACCGGTCCTGTCACTGCTTGGGGGAGCTAGTGATGCCGTTCACGAGTGGCTCCATCGATTGGTAAGCATGGGCACCTCAGACTTGGGTGACAACGCGTTCGACTTGGAATCGCCTCTTCTCCTGGGGGTAATCACTGTTCTTCGATCAAACCTGTGTCAGGAAGTGCATGTGTACGGCTCCGGGGTGTTGAAACCTGGCAGTGCAAAGAAAGGAACAAATTATTACTGGTGGTCAGGAGAACACGCCCCGGCCCGGAGCACCAAAGAAACTCAGGTAGAGTTTATGATTCTCAATGCTGCCATGCAGGCAGGTGTCCTCTGCACGTATGTTTAGAAATGGAATGCTGAGACCGTTGCCTTTGGCCAAAAAGGTACGGAAGTGGGTCCTGTGTCCTCTTCCTCTTCTGTCACTTCGTGGGAAAAGCAAAGTTAAAGTCTTGTCGGGCCGAAACAAAGGCAGCTCTTTCGCGCGTCGCAAGTTTCCTCAGCGACGCTTCGGCATCTGCTTTGCAGCTTGGATCGATTTCCATTGCAGCTCGATACTCTTCTCTGGCGCGATCGTATTCGTTCAAGAGGCCAAGTGCTTGTCCACGCCTGAAGTAGCCTTTGACGCAGCTAGGATCGAGCTCTATGGCCTTGGTCGCATGCTGAATGGCGCTCCCGAATTCTTCCAAATGAATAAAACAAGCAGCAAGGTTCAAATGGCAGAGAACCTTCTCAGCGCTTACCAACCCGGCTTCTTCTTCCGACATTCCACGAAGTCCGTTCAACTTCCCCAAGGTTTTCTCATAACGAGCCTTCGCTAGTTGATGCTTGCCCTTCTTGAATAATTCGTTGCCCTTCTCCCTGCCACGTTGTGCATCCCGCATCAGCTCAGGAACCTCAGCATAGTACCAGTTGACTGGCTTTTCAAAGCCAACAAGCTCCACAACCCATGAAATGTCCAACTTCAACCTGTGGTCAGGTTTGTGGTTGGACGGCTGGGGAATCTCATCGGCTTTCTTACCGAAAGTAGATGTGCAGCTGACCTTGGACACCTCTCCGGGAAGCAAAAGATGCACTGCCATATCTAGTCCCTGTGGTAGCTCTCCAGCACCAAGGCATGCCTCACGGACCTCTACCTCTTCAATCAAGCGAAGCAAGTCCTGTGGAGACCAATCCGAATCGATCATTTCCGTGATCGCAGGCAGACTTTCCGCATCTGTGTGGGAGATGCACACGAATCTAAGCTTCACATCGCAGTCTTCCAGTGGACAGTCCGATGGGAACTCGCCTCGGCCTGTACGTAATTGCTGCATGACTACCTCACCCGTGCCAGTTACATCTCGGACAGGAACAAATTCCTCTAAGACAGCAGTGATCACGACCCCACACTTGGCCGCCATGGCTTTTGTGCCTGATGCAAACGGTGACGGCGTGGAGGGCGAAGGAACCTCAGACAGAGGGGTGTCATCCTTCAGACCAACCTGCGGCTCGTCGAAAAACTTAGAAGCTGCATCAAGGGAGCCTACAGCGGCACCTTTGTGATCCCAATTCATTGTCTCTACAGCGCTCTCACCAAACGCGAACAGCGTGGCACCTTCACGTGTCCGCATGCTCTCCACCAACCTCTCCAGTGTCCTCGGAAAGGTTCCATCTCCCAAGGAGACAATCCGGTCACCATTGGATTGTGCTATGGTCCACTTTCCAAATTCCCCTTCGTTTCGCTGTTGTTCCCATCGGTCGAATTTCTCGATCGTGTTCTGATTCAATTCGCTAGTATTCGATTCTGTATTGGTTGGGAGTGGACCCGGCGCACATTTCCGCCCCACTTTGGGCACCATCAATCGGATTCGAAAGGCCACGCGGACTTGGCATCCTCGGCTAGGGGTTCTCCATCCTTCCCCTTCCTCTTGTTTGGTTTTGATTTCCCATTCGTTGCCCAGCAACGGTTGTCCGGGTTCTTTGTGCAACAGTTGGACGTCGACCACGGCCGGTCCACCTCCCACACCTTCGTCTCCGTTCCAATCCGTCTTCCAACGCACCAGTGCGCGTTCTCCCACGCGCATGGATCGCGCTGCTCTCTGCAGCGCTTGTGGATGGCACGCTTCTGCGGATCCCAGCCACACGTGGGCGACGTTCTCCACTTCTTCTTCTCCTCTTTCGGACGGATAGCAGCAGCTCCTCACCTTCAAGGTCACCAGGTCTCCTTCCACCACCTCTCCTGTCGATCCTTCTTCGTCTTTCGCGTCCATTCCATGCGGCCACGTTTCGCCTTGGCGTTCGATCCTTCGCTTCTGCAGGTCTCCGTCGGCGATGGCGGCCACGTCCCACCTCGCACGCGTCTTGTTTCGTCCACTGGGACCTCCTCCTTCGTGTTCCTCGTCTGCAAAACGTGGAGGAACGTCGCATCGAGGCGGAGAGACACGCAATTGCGACACCAACGAAGCCAAGTCGCGCACCTTCGACGAAGCCATCGCGAAGGAATGCCGACGCCATCGCCCAGGTTCGAGTTTACAGTAAACTTCGTGTGAGGATACACAGGAGTCGATGAAGTTAAGGTCTCGGTTTACGCATTACTGGGGCATTCCCAGGACGCAGGATTGGGGGTTCGAAAAGGGAACGAAAGGTGGGTTCGAAAGGGAACGAAAGGGGGATTCGAAAGGGAACGAAAGGGGAATTCGAAAAGGGAACGAAAGGAGATGGGGAAGCAAAGGATGGAAGGACCATGGATCGACATGTCCAAGTGCAAGGCTTCAAGCCTGGTTCCTGCGCTGCACTCACCACCAAAAGGAACAACGAAGAGGAAAGAACCATGCGGGCGAAACACGGACACGAGGAACGCCGTGAAGAAGAAACCAAGAACGAACCGAAAGATGGACACGAGAACAGCCCGAGGGAACTGATACCAGTGCCCTGCAGAAAGCCACAAATACGTGCCGAAAGATGTAATGCAAGTGCTGTTGGTAATCTCACCAACGCATTGGAACAACAGGGACGGAATCAGTTCCCCGCAGCACCCTAGTCTAGATGGTATACTTTCCCATACCGATGAGCCATGTGCAGGACAACTTTCTTACGCAGCGGGACTGGCAACGTCACAAAAAAGCCGCTCCCATTCCGAATCGTTGATTGCACCTGGACCCTCCACACTTTCCAAATGGAACGTCCGATCCACCGTGCAAGACAGACTCAGGATCTGTGCGATGGCTTCAGATAGTGCCACGCGGCCGCACTCTCCACGCAATTCGTCCCTTGAGGATACCTTGAGCTGATTGCGAGTGCCGCTCACCCCTTGCAGCAACGTGTTCAGGTCGTACGATGTGTACGGTCCATCGGTAAGACGACTGGGACGCAGCACAGTATATGGGATGCCGCTTTCTTTCAACACTTCTTCTCCTGCCTTCTTGTAGTCCAGCACACCACAGAGGTTCATGACGGCAAAGGGGAAGCTGTCCTTTCGATCCACACCTGCAGATGATACCAGCACGAACCTCTTCATCCCTTGCTTTTTGGCCGCTTGGACGAGGTTGTTGACGCCCACTTGGTCGACGTCTTTGGGCGAACCACCCGCCCACCATCTCTTGGTCGGAAACGCCGTGGTCCCGGTGCAGCACACCACTGCATCTGCGTTTCCGAGTGCTTCTTCTGCACCTTGTTCTTCCCTCGTGTCCACGCCTACGCTGGTGACCCTTTCGTTCCCCGAACTGTCGTACGCTCGGCCTTCTTTCCTCCACACCGCACGCACGTGGTATCCTTTCCGAAGCAGTGCTGCGACCGCCAGTTGTCCTACACCTCCCGTGGCACCCACCACCGCCACCGTGGTTCCTGGATGCACCACACCTCTCGAAGCGGCGGCCGAGCTCGGCGAAACGTTCATCTCACGTGCTTGCTTCGCTACGACGTGCTGGTTCTTCTTCGTCGACGGGCCTGGACCGCTCCTCTCTCTTCTCACGTGCTGCCCACCTATCCTTTTGGATCGCCGCACCTGGAGCACCACGGCCTTGGTGGTGTCCTGGATCCGCCTCGGGCCGTTCCAAGCCTCGTGGACGCGTCCTGGCGATGGCGCGAAAGCGATGGATGACGTCGAAACCGCGCGATGGTCGTCTTCCACTCGACACGTCCACCAGGGGGGGGGGCAGGATAGATCACGTGATCCGAACGGGAGGCAAAACGAGAGAGATCGGGATCCGGATCGAGATCCCTGTCCTCGCCACTCATAAACGGATCTGTAGGGGGGGTCCGGGAGGATTCGATCATCGAGGGAGGTTGGGAGCCATCCCCTCGACCCGGGGGGGGAGAAGGATCGTGGACACATCCGGTGTGGTGGCTCACTCGAAAGGCGCCCTTCAGGGCGGAAACGAACGAGTTCTAGATGGGAATGTGCAGGAGAAAGGAGGTCGGGTCGATGAAGGATGCATGCGCCAGGAGACGGGCATGGAGGTGGAAAGGCGGTCCTCACCCACACACCTCCCCCTACCATGGGTGTCTCCGTTCCATCGCATGCCAACCAATGCTGTTGAAACGCGTACCACGAAGCGGTGTGAAGTTGCTCTTCCACGACCCCATCGTCCTACGAGTTCAAGCAACACAAACGGGGGACGGGGATCGAGGATCGCGAATCCTTCCTTCCGGCAAGGATTGCACCTGCCTTCCATCTCCTCTTTCGTGGAAGCTCGACGGTTCAGCGGCACATTCCGTGTTCGAACCGGAGAAGGCTAGCATGCTTGTCCTTCCGGTTCCATGTGTTTGGGCGGCTGGTGGAGCGGGGCATGCACGAACCGCCCCACCCATCGTTTCGCCACGCGTGGGGATGGGATGTGTCTTGCATGGGCATGTTCATTCGCTTGGAATCCATCCCCATGTGTGTGCAAGCCCTTTCTCACGGTGGCGGTTGCCCATCTCTTTCCCCCTTCCCACACCCCCCCTCCTTTCTTCGGCTTGCATCTCCCTTTCGTTGGAAGGGAACTGGGATCGATCGCAACCGTCGGTCCCTCCTCCTCCACGGGCATCGAACCGGATCCCCGCCGAGGGCGCCCTCCCGCCTCCCTGAACCACGGACGACCTCCGCACCGACTGCCGATCGTGTGTCGCAGAGGACGGATCTCTCGCCTCCCCACCCTTCCTCTCATTTCCTCCCTCTTTTCCTCGTCCTCCTACCGTCGAAGGAGGGGGTGTTGAGACGCTCCCTTCCTGGGTCCCTGGACCTCGGACGTCCATTGGAGCATGTCCCACACCACAATTTGGTTGGTCTTTCCACAAGACCGCGCACCTGTGCGTGCGCCACCAGCAAGCGAAACCTGCGCGTTTGCGACGAAGGAAAGACCACGTGGAAGGGAGGACATCCGAAAGGGCAAGCGATGGACCTGGAAGGGATGCGAAACGTGGCCTCGGAGGTCCTGCAAGGGGCATGGGTTGGCATGGGAGGAGGGAAAGGACTCGCCATCGGACTGTGGGCGCTGCTGGTGGGATACGTGGTCTACGAACAGCTGTGGCTGCAGACCATGAAAGTGAGAAGCGGACGCGTGGAAGGACCCCTGGGAACCCTGCCCTTGCTGGGATGCGTGCTGGCCATGGTCAAGGATCCCTTTGGGTTCTGGGAGACACAAAGGGTATTTGCCATGGCGGAATTCCCGAACGAGAAGGTCAAGGCCAAAGCATCCTGGAACAGCATCCTGGGAAAGTACATGCTCTTCACTACAGATACGGACGTGACCCGCAAGGTGCTCACTCACAACTCACCCAACGACTTCATGATGGTGGTGCATCCGTCCGGAAAACACATCCTGGGAGATGATAACTTGGCTTTCATGCACGGACCAGAACACAAGAATCTCAGGAGGAGCTTCCTGGCACTCTTTACCCAAGCCGCCCTCGCCAAGTACGTGACCATCCAGGACAAGGTGGTGCGAAAGCATCTGGCCCAGTGGTTCGACGAACACGAGGGAGAGGAACTCGAAATTCGAGATCTCATCCGCGACATGAACACCGATACTTCCCAGGAGGTTTTTGTGGGACCGTACCTCACCGAAGAAACCAAACAGCAATTTTCCGCTGCGTTCAAAGACATGACGGATGGTTTCCTGGCGCTTCCCATCTGTCTGCCCGGTTTCGCCGTTTACAAGGGAAAACAGGGACGCTTCAAAGTCCTCAGAATCCTGGAAAAGTGTGCCAGAGAAAGCAAGGAAGCCATGAAGGCAGGAAAAGAGCCGCGCTGTCTGATGGACTTTTGGAGTTGCAAAGTATTGGAGGAAATGAAGGAGGCCGAGGGCGAAGGACTTCCAGCCCCGAAGCATTCCACCGATGAAAAAATGGCCAGTGTTGTGATGGACTTCCTGTTTGCCAGCCAGGATGCCTCGACCGCATCTCTTACGTGGGTCATGGCACTCATGGCAGATCACCCAGAAGTCATGCAGCAGGTCATCGAAGAGCAGAAGACAGTCCGCGGCGACATGAACATTCCGGTGTCCGGCGAACTTCTCCCCTCGATGCGCTACACCAGGCAAGTCGTGCTTGAGGTGCTGCGCTACCGTCCCCCTGCTACCATGGTCCCAAACACTGCAGAGAGAGATATCGTTCTGGCGGATGGTTTGGTCGCCCCAAAAGGAACGCTGGTGATGCCCTCCATCTTGGCGTCGAACATGCAAGGGTTCACGGACCCGCTCAAATTTGACCCGGATCGCATGAGCCCAGAGCGGAAGGAGGACATCAAGTTCCAGAGTAATTTCTTGACATTCGGTGTAGGTGCACATATGTGTGTAGGGCGCCTGTATGCGATCAACCATTTGATGACCTTCCTGTCCATCATGTCGCTAAGCTGTACTTGGGCTCGTAGAACTACACAGGACAGCGACAAGCTGATGTATCTACCGACCATTTATCCCGGTGACTGTCTAGTAACCATGCAAAGGGTACAGTAGACTCAATCAATCTTCGAACGCAGCGCTTTGTTCGAATGGCGCAATGCATCTGCTGAAGATTGGGATGCGCATGGGTGAGACAACGCAACGTGTTGAAAGAAATCGTCTTCTTGAGCCAGAAAGGAGAGAGGTCGAGAGCGGAAAGGCCAGCTCACTTTTGGTGGAATGGAGAACGGATTAGAAGAGGAATTGTTCATCAAGCTTCCTTGGCTTGGGTCCACCTGGATTGAAGTAGACCTGTGAGGGCTTGCATCCCCAACCGGCGGCAGAGGGTTGACAGAAAGACTTGAAGGATCCGCTGCCCTTGCAGATCCCCCCCCCTCCCTTAGAAGAGGATGCGGGGGGTGGAGTGCGTGATTTGAGATGGTATCTGAGTTGTAGATTTACCCGGACGCCAGAAATATCCCACAGTAGGTTCCATATGAATCAACTTTCCTCGCATGGGAAATTCATACTTTGAACTGCCCACCACCGCCTTTCATGGTTTGGACCTGGTATGAAAAATTAATGAAGAGATAGCTCTATTTACACCGATATTGGAGGATTTGTCTCACTAGGCTTTCTCAAGCGAGGGCTTGAACGTTTGCTACACTACGGGTCATTAGAAATAAGAGCATACATCGCTTTTGGTGAAGGCTCTAACGAGATCTTCACTTACAGGTTTTCGTGAGCACAATTGCACAAACTTTTTTATATGCCATACACCACTGTCCCATTCTTAAAGAAATAAAGCGCTACCCTTTAATCTTGCGAGTCCAAAGGAAGTTGCCTATGAAGAACGTGAAGTTCATAACGTGCACATTTTCAACAAGGAGAGATAACAACTAGATATGCACTTCGAGATGCATCTCTTAAATTCACGGCAGGAGCGACTATTTCGATTGGCTCGTTGTATAGGAACGTTGCCTTCTAACGAGTGAATGATCAAGGATGTGATCTTGGGAAAGGAACGTAGACGCAGTGTCCTTACGATTACATCAAGGATTTGTTAGCACTCCATTTTTATATTGGCCGCCCTTTCCGTTACTATTCCATGCAATTTCTTGACTTTGGGTCAAACAACTTCATTGGCACACACACACTCTTATCACGCGAGGCTCAGAATTGCAAATATTTAAAAGATGAATCTTGAGTGTCTGCTCGGATTATGCACTTTCATTTGAGTGGTCGTGTACGAAACTCGAAGACCACCCATGGGCAAGCAAATGACGTAGCACCTGAACTTGCCGAATAAAGATTGTAAAAAAGTTTTCTGTTTCGCATGTTAAGTACGGTGCCACACTTGAAGAAATATGTTGAAGCCGCCCTTTGTGCCAAAGTTCGCTGGATGGTTGAGCGTTCAGCCCTTTCTTCGAGAACTGGCTTTTAAGTCGGGGTCGGGTTGAACCAGATAAATTGTGTGAAACCTAAAGGGTACATTTGAGCCCTCTTCAACTTCGAGGACTACTAGACGTAGTAACTTGATTCGAATAATTAGATCAAAAGCGTAAAATTTCTTATCGTGACAAAGTCGTGCACCTTCAAGGTAGAAGGCACCGAGATTTCGACTTGCTCCAAGCTATATTACACGTCTCGCTTAACAACACCAACAAACGAAGTATTGTAAGTCGAATCATCCACTCGACGAAGTGGACAACATCTATGTTATATGGTGCAGCATCTTGGCACAACGCCAAATCCCAAGCCATTGAATACAAACTGAAAAACAAGGAAGTGGAGCAGAGTCAAGCGGTGGATTCGAGTGCCCAATCGTCTTTCATGTCGAACAAGTTGGAGTTGTGACTCCACGGAATGATTCGCATAGAAGAAATAAAATTCTCTTCGTATTAGACCATGTCAAAAGCGTCGGTTGCAAGATCGTGTGCCAATAATGAACCATGGAGCCCAAACAATCGAAAAGGCATACGGTTGGGGGTACTTACTAACCAAGATTGCATTGACAATGCATTCATCTCGGAGTACATGGGGACATTTGGAACGGCACAAGTATCGGATGTAGGGCAGGGCTGACCATCTTTGAAGGCCACGGTAGTGAAATATGATTGCACGCCCCTGCATGTGGGGTTTGCGGGAAAGTTCAAAGCCGAAGATCTCCTATCACTTCGTGAATTATGTTGCACAATACATAAGGGCACATACACTCTAACTTCCACGCATCGAGGATGAGATGCACTCCTTTTTTGCCAAGGGTTAGTGGATGCAATCAAACAAAAGATTCCTCTCGGGTTAGTGATTCATGACGACAACCGTCCTTTAATATACACGCTACTTTTATCACAATAGATGGATATGGAAAACGCATTTCACCGCAAGTAAATTGCACCGTTTACGGCAAGATTGCAAGTAAGCTTGACGGTAGCCTCTCCTTATATCAACCATTTTGTGGACAATTCGCAAAGGAACCAAGAAGGCATAGGACGTTACATTGAGTCTCGACTTGAGCATAGGAAGATTGCTTAGGGCGATCAATCGTCAACTTTGTTGCAATGACTTGTTCTAAGTATCAAATTTCAAGTGCAAATTAGGTAGACTAACTTTGGTGGTTGGTGTCAAGTATGTGCCGTAGAACTAGAGACTTAACGTGGACCACTCATGAGCTTTTCAAATGTTGGACTAGGATAGAAATAAAAAACACCGGCCTCACAACCCATTAAAAACGTACGGTAGAAGTTGTTGCTCTTGCACTCGCTGTGAGGGAAGGATGCCATTCTAGGTTGGATTTATCTTTACATGGACGACGAAGGATTAGGAACCTTACTTTGGGGGTTGTCGAAATCCTCTACCTTGCTTGCCATCGTTTTGGACGCAAGACAGGAGCAAGGACACATGGTTGTCGACAACAGTGCCCCTTTTGTTGTTGTTGGTTTGCTTCCCGAGCACGTCTAGTTCTTTTGATCCGCGAACAAAACAAATATTCGTTCCATCGTATGTATCCTCTCTCTTGCTTTCTCCGTGGGTAGGCGGGCTATTGTTTCCTTGGTTTGAATTGAGGCGAAAGGTTTCGGTCGTAGAAT
The DNA here is from genome assembly GCA_020975725.1 of Picocystis sp. L7. Lineage (NCBI taxonomy): Eukaryota > Viridiplantae > Chlorophyta > Picocystophyceae > Picocystales > Picocystaceae > Picocystis > Picocystis sp. L7. The sequence goes on along the minus strand of QXJR01000019.1, from coordinate 169,215 downwards.
GGGGCGGTGGGATGGCATCACTAAGGGCTTCTGGATTGTTCGAGCAATGATTGTGATCCATGCATCCACCTACTTTGTGCGCATCGTGGGTGTTGCCGAGTCGACTGGAGGCCTTGCATGTAGAACGGCGCGTATCCACACCACCATGTTTTTGGGGACGGACCACTCCCCTCCCTCCGAGAAGGGACTCCAACGGTAGGATCGTCCATCCCAAGCGGTCAAACCCACGTGCACGATTGGGTGGAGGTGGATGGACCGTTTTGTCGGACTTCCACGAGGAGAGGAGAAGAACGACAGGGTTGAGGGAGAGAATCCTTGGAAGAGAGGCATGGCGTGGCACAAGGGGAAGAGGGGGGCAAACGCGAGGCAATGCGGATCAAAGGCAGAGTGGGAGAGTGGTCGACTCGGAGAGAGAGGCAGAGGGATTGAGGCATTGAGGCAGGAGAGGGAGAGAGGGAGACAGAGAGGGAGAGAGGAAGAGAAAACAGAGGGAGATAGAGAGGGAGAGAGGCAGGAGAGGAAGAGAAAACAGAGGGAGAGAGGGAGAGAGGGAGAGAAAACAGAGGGAGATAGAGAGGGAGAGAGGGAGAGAAAACAGAGGGAGACAGAGAGGGAGAGAGGGAGAGAGGGAGAGAGGAAGAGAAAACAGAGGGAGACAGAGAGGGAGAGAGGCAGGAGAGGAAGAGAAAACAGAGGGAGAGGGAGAGAGGGAGAGAGGGAGAGAAAACAGAGGGAGATAGAGAGGGAGAGAGGCAGGAGAGGAAGAGAAAACAGAGGGAGAGAGGGAGGGAGGGATTGAGAGGGAGAGCGTGGACGTGTCGGTCATGGCGGTCGCATCAGCGCACGTGGACGGGTCCGAGGGATGGTTTGGCGACGGTGACGGATACCACGGACGCGTGGAAGTGGCCCAAGAACCACGCCTGGGAGACAAGATACGTACCCAATACCTGGTGTGCGTCCGTTTTCCCACCCACCAAGGTAGAGAAGCGTGGCAAGCACAGACCAAGAAGACGTACTCGGAACTGACTGCGTTCCGCAACCAGATGCAAGCCGCGTTTCCGGACGTGTCCTTCCCGTCCGCACCTCCCAAGCGTCCCTTCCAAAGGTTCGATCCACGTGTCCTGCAAGAGAGGGCCAGGACCTTCCAAGGACTCTTCGACACCATCGGTGACGTGTCCAAGACGTGGAATCATCGGATCGTCTTGACGTTCTTCGGCGCACCGTGCGGACACGAAGCCGAAGAAGAAGGCGTCGAAGACGGGACGTCCCGTGGGAGCAGGGATCTGTTCGCGAGGACGATCCACAAGACGAAGAACGCCGCGGTGGAACGACAAGTCACGGAAATCCGGACCTTGGGACGACGTGAGGGACCTTCCTTGGACGAAGAATACACCACCAGCGAAGAAGACGTGCGAACCACGCGCGATGGAGAAGCCAAGACCCATGGAGAACCAGACGCACGCAACAACACCCACCGCGGGATCCAATTCGACACACGTGCGCCGGAACCCAAGCCGTTCACGTGGAAGGAACACCCTCTGGAACGAACACAAGACCACGAATGCGAAACCAACAAGCCACGTGCGAACCAGACGACGAGGAAGGAACGCGCACCAGCGCCGAAAAAGGCACCGCCAGGCCGCGACGATGGCATCGCCCACGCTCGGAAGGATGGTCCCGAAACGAAAGAGGGGATCGCCACGGACGAAAAAACGCAAGAGCCACGATGGAAGGTGCCGGAAGGATCGAGCGAATGCCTGGACATGGCCAGAAATGCAGCGCGCTCGGGAAACACGTCCATGCTGCAAGATTTGCTGGCCTCTGGCAAGGTGTGTCCAGATGCCAGGGACGGACAAGGCATGACCCTGCTGCATCTGTCCGCCCTCTTTGGCCACGCAAGCACGGCCATGAACCTGCTGGAAGCGGGAGCGAACCCGACCGTCAAGAACCACCTGAAAGAGACACCCTTGCAGCTTGCATCGCCGAGCCTGGCCGTGCGAATCCGAGAGTGGATGAAGGAACACCCCGATGCAGCCGAAGAAACGCAAACGGAGGACCAAGGGGTGGAAGCAATGGATGCGGGGACAAGGGGTACGACGACCGGCGCCGATCAGGGGATGGAAGGCATCCCCCTCAAAGGCAGAACGGAAGAAGATCATGTACCACCGATCGAAGGCAACTCCTCCGCGAACGAAGAAGACAACGATTTACCTCCGGCCTACACAGACGTCGTGTCCGAGTCCACGGAACGGATCGATTCCATAACGATCTGATGGTGCAGAACGATTGGCAGCATCGCGCTCGAACGACTCCCGCCCGCACCCGTGCAAGGACCCGTGCAAGGGCAGGGGGTGGAGAAAGAGAAGGTGCCTTTGATTTCAAGGCAGACGTGTCAAAATAATGCCAGTGCTGGTGCGAACCTTGCACGGCCTTCATGTCCAGCCTTTGTTTTCCACGCGTCCATTGTCGAGAGCGGGCGTTTTCCATCGCACGGTAGGATCCGATGCACTCGTGGCCCGAGGTCGGTGTTGGGAAGACCATCGCATGGCCGCATATTCCAGCTGGACCTCCCTGGGCGTTGTCTATTCGTACGTTGCACTTTCACCCACCCTGGACAGAGAACGCGGACGGGTCCCCTGTGTTCAGGTCCCACCTCCCCTCTCGTTCCAGCGACGTTGTCCATCGTTTTGTTCAATCCTTTTTATTCCTTTCGTTTGTGGATCCTATCTGGTGCATCAACCAAGAGGACAACACTTGAACAGGAGGAAAGGTTGGAAAGGAGGGACCCATCCCCTCGAGAACCCCGGTCATCGATACCTTCTCTCGAAAGATATCGATTCCGATCGAAAGGATCTCGATCGAAACCGCACCCTTCGCCCTCGAGAAGAAACTCCTTCGAAGGGGAGGGGGAGGGCATCCTGCCTCCCCTCCTCCCCTCTCGGCGCGTTTCCCTCCTGGCGTTGACTGGATCTTCGTAGGGGTAGGGTTGGTGGGGATCCCTTTTCCCCCCATCCCTCGTGCACGTGGCCGTCCTCGCGCGCATCGTCGCGACGTTTGTTCGCGCACCGTTCCGCCATCGCCGCATCCGAAGGGGCACGAACGTGATTTTGGGTCTCCATCGACGCCTCCTGGGATCCATCGGCGGAACACCCGCGTTCCATCGATCCGTTGCGCGGGGAAAGGCAGATCCGTGGCGTGGAAGAGCGGGTGGGAACGTCGCTTCGAAGCCTGCAAACGCACACAAGCGCGATCTTCGTCGCGAAGCATTCGTCCATTCGGATGCGACAAGGTCCTTCGGAGGAAGGACGTGGAAGGAAAGACGGCTGGTCGTGCACGTGGTGAACGCCACCGCCACCAGCAGGGAAGGAACCCAACACCACCACTCACTGGTTGTGGTTGAACCATGTTCGATCGATTGAAACGTCGGTTGGTGTCTTGGGTGCTCTCCTCCCATCTGGAGAAATGGATCCTGGTGGACGAAAAACAGCTGTCGGTGTCCGACTGGGGACTCAGCGCGCGAGACGTGCGTATCCAATCCGCGTGCTTGGACGCCTTGAGCCTTCCGGTGACCGCTGAAGGAGAAGGTGTGGCCAAGACGGTGGGCGTGGAATGGATCAGCAAAAGCGCGTTCAGGATCACCCTCTCCGATGTGGTGCTCCATGTCAGGCCCAGGACCACCGAAGCAGATTGGGACGACGAAACCAGCGCCAAAGTGAAACACGTGCTGCTGCAGGAGAGGCTCCAACAGTGGGAGGTGGCCAGGGACAAGGAAGAAGCGTTGGAAATAGCGGCACAAAGAAACAAGAGCGGGACCAGCAAGAGTGGGGAGGAAGGAGATGAAGAAGGGGATCCGAAGAAAAAAGACAGCGACAAGAAAAAACGGGCCGGCAGGATGCAAGCGGTGGCCCATGCCCTGGTCACCAACCTGCACGTGCTGGTGCACAACCTACAGCTCGTGTACATAGATCCGTGGAAAGGAGAAACCACAAGGGTTGTGGTGGGGAACCTAAGCCTGGAAAGAGATCTAGACATGGAACTAGACATGCCTGGGAGGCTGTGCAAGGAAGCCACCCTAGAAGGGCTTGCTCTGCATGTGCTCGGCGCCGAAAATCAACTGCACCAGCTCGTCACTCCTGCCACTGCACTGGCCAAGTTCAGCTATATCGATCCTTGGAAACGAGAGGAAGGGAAGGATCAGCTGGAAGAAGATTCCCCGCACACCCGAAAGAAGGCCCTCCCTGCCAAGTCCCTCATGCTGGATATCCAGAAAGGACAGGTGGTGGCAGACAAAGCCCAGGCTGCTATCCTCGCCCATGTTTCCGATGTCATGTTGCATCACCGCCCCTACCGTCCATTGAGAAGGCCATTGACAAGCTCTGACGCGCCCGTCGCGTGGTGGCAGTACGCGGGAAGGCTTGTCTTGGATGATATACGCAGGAGAAAGGCGTGGTGGAACCCCAAGGAAATGCTGGAGAGGAAAGTGGCAGAAGAAAAGTACATTCAGGCTTACAACGCACCCAGGGTGCAGGGGAAGGTGCCGGAGGAGGTCCAAAAGCAGCTCCAGAAGCTCGAAGAGGGTAGGACTTATGAGCAGATCGTGTATTGGAGGAGTCAGGCACGAAAAAAACGCGCAGAGCAACGAGCCAGTATAAGTGCTGACTTGACTGAGCTTGAGTATAACAAGGATCCGGTCGATGCGAACCAAGACACCGCACCCTTGCAGCCTGAGAAGGATTCCAGGTCGTGGTGGGACTGGGTGACGGGAAAGAGCAAGGCGGTGGATACAGAAGTATTCACAGAGGATGAAATCCAAGAGGTGCTGGAGGCTCTGGGAGAAACAGGCGAGCAACCGGAGGGTGAGGATCGCTCCAAGGGGTTGGGAGCTCCTTTTGATGCCAGTGAGTTTGAGGAGACCGATGAAGCATTGGACCTGATGCTGGAGCTGAGGGTATCCTCCGGTGCTGTACAGTTGCTAGATGAAAGGAGAAAGAACCAGGTGGTAAGCATGGCGATGGAAGGAGGGAAAGCAATGGTTCAGATCAAGCCAAGCCAAACGATGCTTGTGCTTCAGCTGTCCGGCGCTTGGATGCGAGACTCGTACGGTGCCATGATTTTGAGGTACCCTGCTAAGTCGCTCATCGATGCCCCTGCCCAGATGCCTGCAAGCTTTCAATTGCTTACCAATTGGTCTTCCTATCCGGCAAAGGTAGATATCAAGGTAAAAACTGCGTCGGTGAAGTTTTCTCTCAGCCCAAGCTTTGAGCAGCACATTGTCAGCTTCTTCTCCCAACAGCGTGGGAGCAGCACAGATCACCAGATAGATGCACCGGTAGAGGAAGAATCCACTGCGCTGGGCCCGGTCATGTCTTTCCTTGGTGTAGTTGGCAGTGTGAAAGTAAATGCAGATGTTGAAGGCCCGCAGCTTTATTTGCCTCAAAGGCATGGCATGGCCGCTGTTAGCCTTGCAGTCTCCGATGCCTCCGAGCACAAGGTTTTGGTTTACAAAATGGGACACCTTCAGCTGGAGACAGAGGTTGTAGAGGGAAAGTCTACATTGCAGGGTGTTTCAAAATTCTCGAATCGGTACCGCCTAGGAATTAGAGGGATGAGCGTCCTTCTTTGCCGGTTTTCAACGAAGGAGCTGGCTGAATTGGGAAGCGTCACGGGACCTGCAACTGGATTATTCCACATGAACGTTGCTTCCACGAGCACCTTGCTCCTGCCTGTGCATGCTAAAGAGGAGCATGCTGGGCAAGAGACAAACCTGAGTGCTACTGTGCGCTTTCAAGACGCAAAATTTGCCTGCAGTTTGGCTGAAGCCCAGGAAAGCGCAGTAATTGTGAGCTCGTGGGCCAGCTCCCACTGGCGCGAACCTCCTGTCCCGGCCACATCGCAATGGAAGAGAAAAATAGAAGGTTATCTGCTTGTCAGCGAGGGTAAAACAGACTGGAAGTGGAAATGGGTCGTGCTCCACGGCCACAAGCTCGAGTTTTTGCAGTACCAACACAGTGAGTCCGTAGAGTCAGCCGTGGACCTGATGCATGTCACTCTTACACAGGAAAGGGAGGGAGATGACCTGCCCATCATAGGTTTGGAGCCTGACCCTGGTCAATCAGGACGCGATCAAGACATGTCAAGGAGAATTCGTGTGTTTGCTGGTAGCAAGACACATCCACAATGGTTTGAGCAACTGCAAAAGTCTCAGAACAAAGCACTTGTGAAGAAAGCTTCAAGGTCCTCAGGGAAGAAGATCGTAGACCAAGTGACAGAGATTGCCGAAGCATACAAGAGGGCTCACCAAGCTATGGAAGGAGAGGAGAAGCAATTGGAAGCTAAGTCATGGAAAAAGCACACAGAACGGGTTTTCGTGTTTGCTCTCAGTGTAGAGGTGAAGAATGTGTCCATAGAGCTGACAATAAGCGATGAAGAAATGTACAGGTGTTCATCTTACTCTTGTGTTAGGCTGGCTTTAAGTGGAGCCCGGTTCACGACCAAAGGTTCCATTCCTGGAAGCATCAACTCTGATTTTCAAATCATGAGCATGAATGCAATTGCATCAAAAGACCAAGTACAGGTTTCCATTTTTAGTATAGCCTCTGAAGGCAAGCCTGCCTTATCTACCATAAGTAGCAGCACTCTAGAACATGAGCAGGGTGGAAAGTTTTCACTTGGAAAGATTACTTTACGGATTTCACCGCAAGTTTTGGAAACAGCGTATTTAGTCCGAAATGTTGTGGCAAGCACTTGGACCGGTGGCAATAAATCGCTAGCAGCTTTTAAAACGAATCAACTCGCAGTGAATAAGATGAGGAACGAGCGTGGCCTGACCATTCGTATGGTGGGGATGGTGGAATCTGGAAATCTTTCTCATGGCGAATCATCTTTAGAAGAAAGTGGTGAACATTACCATGGTCATTTGCAAAGTCCATCACAAGCAGTAAGAAAGAAACCCGAGGACGGTTGTGTGGTATCTTCATGCTCGCTTTCATGTGCTGAAGCACTTTCAGAATATGTGCGCAATAATGACCCAACTTCTGCCGCCTCCCAGATGGCGTCGGAAAAAGAATCCAAACCATCTCAGATTTCTTTTGAACTGGAAAGTCTCGAGTTGCTCTTGCTTGATAAACACGACAACAAACTCAGCAGCATCACTGCAAATGGCGTGTATGGTGCCACTGGTTCTACCTCGGCGGAAGGCAGCATGGCTCATATTGAAATGAGCTCTTTCTATGTTGTCGATGCTTCACCCCAAGGCAAAGTTCACGGAAATGTGGTGTCTACTGGCGAGCAAGCAGGCCGTGCCTTTGTTTTGGAGTACGAATCATTTGATCCTATGAGCCTCATGTTTCCTGGTTTTGGCAGCAGGGTACATATCACCCTGCAAAACCCGCGTATTGTGGCCTTGATGCGTTTTGTTCAAGATGTGTTCCTGAATGCAAGATGGATACCTGTTGGTAGCACTGATTCAGACAGCCTACTGACCCCAGAAAGCCAAGAAACAAAAGCGTCTGGAACACTTGAAATGCTACATGTTAGAAAAAGAAAAATGAACACAACAGTGGAACTGATCGCCCCGTGCCTCCAAATTCCTCGCTGTTCTACATCGAGTGAATTGCTTGAAGTCAGTCTAACCCGACTTTCCGCCAAAAACTCCTTCAGTATGGACAGTGCTTGCGGGGATTCCGAAATAAAGGAGGGGTTGAGCGGCATCGAAAAACTTGAATTAGAGGCTCAATGCGCTGAAGATGAAGGGAGATGCATGCAGCAGTGGGGTCTCTCTTTGACAGGTTGTCGCATTGACACCCAGTGTATGGAGGTGTCAAGTCTACTCTCTTCCATATTTGACTTGAATGTTGATGTGAGCATTCCGTTCTTGTCTGCTGAAGCCGAGCCCCCCTCATCAGTTGCATCGATCTCTATCTTGGCATCTGTCCCATCGATTAAATTGTGCGCATCCGATTATCAGTTGAACTTGCTGCTTGGTATTTTGGGTGGAAATCTAGCCGAGCAGTCGATATTTGCAGGTGATGAGAAGGTAACCGCCAGGAAAATTCCCAACTTGGAGCATGGACTCTCTTCTCTGATGGCTCATGAAGTTCAAGGTCCAGAGTATACCGCGTCTTGGCCTGCTCAAATGATTTTTGCATTGCAAGTAGGTGAACTTGAGCTTGATGCCCTTCTTGCATCTGGGCTCGACGATTCGGATCCCTTGAAGCTGGCAAGGATACAATGTGAAGATTTTTCCATTAACTTTGTTAACTTCAGGGAGGATGGATCAAAGGACAATGCACCGATTCTATCTAGGTGTGATGCAATAATGAAGAAAATGACGATCCTCAACACTATCGGTTCTGAAGCTTCCCACCCACCATCACTGGCTGTTATGTTTGGGAATGCGGATGGTGATCTTCCATCTTCGAATGCTCTTGCCATCTTTATGGAAAAACAGTCATTGAACAAGCACACCATAATAGGAGTTAATTTTGCAGAACCAACCATGGACGGCGACAAAGGCTTTCTTCTTTCTATTCTTGGGTATTTAGGGTCTGCTTTTTCAGGTACACCTTGTCCCACTAGGTTCTCTTCAGAAGAAGAGGAAGTCTTGAGGTATGGAGTTGAAGCTCCCAACATAGTGTCTGGCTTGTCCATCAAGTTACAGTTGCCATCCTGCAAGATTTTCATCCCCTGTGGAGCGGAGCAGGGCTTTTTGGCAAAGGGAGATTTGACAGCTACATACTGTTCTCTCTTGGAAGAAGTCCTGCTAGATGCTGGCCTTCGGAGCCTAAGTTTAAAAGGAGCTTCAAGGCAGAGCAGCTTTGGCATGGTCACGGGTGATGGGGTGCAAGATAAAGGCACACGGGACATTGTCAGCCCCTTTACGGTAGAGTTTGCTTGGAAGGGAGGATCGGCTACAATGGGAAAGCGTGTCCAGAAATACACCTTGTCTGTAAGTCCTGTACGGCTCATGGTGTCCTATGAAGACTTTGTACTTCTAGCAACAGCAGCAAAGCTTCTTTCCAACCAGCAAAAAATTACAAAGAAAGATGTTGCCATTGAGGCAAACAGTACCGATCTTGGCACTTCCTTAGTTGAGGACACCATTAACGCGACCATCTCTTTGCAAGGGTCTCAGATGATTGTGATTGATGACTTTGGGAACAAGTGGATACCCTTGGCACGAACAACTTTTCACTACTTGAACGCACAAGCAAGCAACAGCAACAGTACAACTAATGTGTATTTGGATCTTTCCATGCAGGTTGAAACCTACGAGTACTACCTTGCACATTGGAGCATCTTCTTAGAGCCCTGGAATTTTGAGGCCAAGCTGCAGATAGGTCCAGCATCCAAGGGCAAGACAGGGGAGGATGTAGGGAAAAGCTTGCAGACTTTCCTTCAAATTGAGTCTAATCGCGCATCCTTCAAAATCAGCTCTACTTTCTTAAACAGTCTTAGCTTGGTTGCAAAGTCTTGGAGCAAAGACCAGAGGCTTTCTGCAGTTTTCTCAGACGAAGCAATAGAAGTTGGCAAATCCCCTACACTGGAAACTTCAAATAACAAGCAGTTTTACCCTTTCACAATTAGAAACTTGACAGCTAGTAATCTGGGTTGCACGATTCGTGGTTCCAGTTTTCCTCTTGCTGGAAGGTCAGAGTTGAAACTCAACTATTCTGAGATTTTTGGTGTTGCTGACCTGCATAATTTGGATTCTCTCTCCTCAGGCCAGCCTCCACTATCAGCATGTGGTAGTTTGTTTTTTGATGGCTGTCGGGGCATTGAAAATGTGAGACTTGACAGGGTAGGATCTAAAGTGTATTTCCTTTCCCCCACATCTACTTCTGATGAATCACAGCAAGATGGAATTCTTTCAGGACTCACCCTGCAGACTATCGTAGAAAATGGTAGTATGGTCACTTGCATTCTTCCACATCTGGTCGTGACAAATCTTACGTCCACTTCACTTTGTGGAGCCCTTGTCCACACTGGAGCTACAGAGGAGTCTGAACATCCTATTGAAAACGTTGAAGTGCTAGGAAACTTCCAACCAGGAGAATGTTTGCCCTTCCCTGTGTTAGCACACACTGACAAGAGTCTTTGCATCCTTCCTGCAGAATTGTGCAGTAAATTAAAGCCGGAGCATTGGGTCCATGGAAAATTTCTTGAACTCAAAAGAGTTGAGGAGAAGGATCTTCCCTACTCGTTTTCACACAGGATGCCTTCCTCTGAAACAGGCTCACTTCAAATGGAGCCGGTGCATTTCTCGGTCAACCTGAAGGCTTCACCCAGTGAGGTTGCCTACAAGTTTTTTGAAGCCAATGCCTACTTGTCCTGGAAGATGTCATGCTTCATGAATCCATGTCCTGAACCAGGTGCCGTTGTGGAAGCTCTTCAGAATGTGCGGAAATGCAAGACTGTTACTCTAGAGTTAACTCCACCTATTCTACTATGCAATGCTCTTCCTGAAGATGTAGGGGTTGAGCTGCTGGGGCTTCCTGTGCCCCCTGAGAAGGTTAAGACACGGGTTTTAGGAGGCAGGTCGCTCCTCAGCGATGTCAATCCCCAGAGCGCAAGCGCTTCACTCCAGTCTGGAGAGATTGCCAGTGTAGACGAGGTGGAAATATTCAGGAATTTGTTCCTGCGGTTTTGCCTGGGCAGCCCAGGAGGGAACCCTTCCTGGTCAAACTTTTCTCCGGTACCTCTTGAGAAAGCAGAGCAAACCCTTTCTGTTGCATCCGTTGATCACCCTAATGGGCTTCTCTATGTTAATCTGTCAGTAGATTACCACTACGAGCACAATACAGTCGTTGCTAAGATATGGTCTTCATTTTGGATTGTGAACATGTGCGGCTTCCCCCTTGAGTGTCACCTGCAGAACCAGAATGCAGATGTTGCTGCCTTGTTAGACCAGGAATGGCAAGGCGGCAAAGAAGCTGCAGAAGCGACTCTGGGAGCAAACAGCCAGTCCTTTGTGACACAGCCGCACGAGCGTCCAAGCATTGTAAGCGAGTTCCAGCCGATTGGATCTAGCTTGGACATTGCGCTTAGGATGGCAGGTTCAAGCGATGCACTTTCGTCTATTCTCACCAATGACAGCCTATCGGTCGGTCCCAAGTTGGTTTACACCCATCCTATTCATGTTGCTCTTGGGCTCTCAAGACCTGAACGCAACATATTTAAAGATAGTCAAGTGTTCATTTTAAGTCCCCAGTGCATTGTGCATAATGCAACAGGTGAAGAGCTCAAAATTTGGCAGTTGGATGTTCCAGCTGGTAGCAGTACTTATTCTGCAGAGGGCAGAAATGCCAATACTGATACTGCTAGTGCCACTTTTTGTCCTTTATTGCCTAGCCTGCCATCAAATACTGCAGAACCTTGCTATCTTGAAGGCGAGCTCACACAAACCAGGCTTGCTGTCAGCAAACCGGATGGTCAACCTTCCGTTCCATTTTCACCTTATGATACAGGATCCGTGCTTTTGAGGCTTCCCATAGAAGGCAGAGATATGCCTCAATGGCCAAAGTATCAGATTGTCTTGGAGTCACCAAGTGAATCTGCTACGCAAATTGTCCATGTTCAGGAGTTCACTTCGCAGTGCAGGGGCATGTATCGCATCTCGAACCACAGTAGTATAGCGCTGGCATTTTGTCAGGAGCTTCCTTTTGGAAGCGAAGTAGAGGTTGTTGATGCTCAAAGCCATGTCGACATTGTGTGGCAGGATCCGTGTGCAGCTCCGACTCTACGTGTCTGGCCATGCCAATGGCAGTTTGGCAGCTCTCGCCCAAGCATTGTTGCCCTCATCGACATGCACAACTTAGAGGCAGAAACAACTAAACTTCTGGCTGGGCGAACACAGGGCTCACAATTGGAACTGCGGGTAGTTCCTGAGAAGGGAAGCTTTGTGTTAGAAGTAAACGGCCCCGTTTCTCCTACTGGCGAACTAGTGAAAGAGAGCGATGATGGGTCAAGAGCCATCAGTACACCACCAAAAGAGTTAGGCTCTTTTCTTGTCATGGCCAAAGTTGAGAGCGTTCGTATTGAATTACTTATGGAGAAACCTGAACAGCGCAAGCACACTGATAGCAATGGGCAGCATCTCTATCCAGTTCTTTATACAGAGCTTGGTTCTGTTCAGCTAAGCTGTGACACGAGGAAGAACAGACGCATCATGCAGGCACTGGTTGGACGGCTGCAGATTGAACACCGCTCGGCTCAGACCCGTTTTCCCGTGATTGCTAGCAGCAAGTCTGGGACTGGAGGCATTCTGCGGCTTGCTGTGGAACAGAAGCTCAGGGAAGCCGATCCTGGTGGAACCTCTCTCTTCAAGCTCATTTCTCTACGCTTTCCCGACCTCGAGGTGTCCATTGATGAGAAGGGCATTACTAGGCTTCGCTACATTGCAGAGAGCTGGTCAGAGGGCCTCTCTTGGGACACAGATGAAACACCTGAATTTGTAGACCGGGGCATTATGCCACAAATTGCATTAGAGCTTCGACAGAGGCTGGCGTCAGATTTCACCATGAATGACGGTCCTCACTTTATGGAAGATCGTTTTGCCGAGTTTGTATACGTAGAAGACTTGCGTATTGAGCGCTCTTCCGTGACTTTGTCTGTGCAGATGCGAGGGATTTCTGCAGACGATGTCCCTCTTTCACTCCCAAGTGTGAGGGTGCAGCGTGCTTTGAGGCCTCCCTTCCAGTTGGCAGCTGCTGTGTTATCCGAATGCCGTCAAGCGGCGACAGAAAAGTATTGGGAGATCGCTGCTGCGTTCGTACGTGGGGGCATGCGTCGTGCTGTGCGTCAGCTTCTGGGTCGAACGTCTTCCAAGTCTGGTGAGGACTCTGCATTGGCGGTTGCTACGCCTCCCAAACGCAGGTTTTCTTGGTTTCGCCGTTCATGACGGTTCCGTGTTGTATTTCATGGGTGTGCAGTACCTGTTGCGCCCGTGTCCCCGATTTTGTAGGTGTGGATTTTGGTTTGGTTGTATGGTTTCCCACACCATCCCCTTTTTGTGTCTTTTGTGTTACTGCATGTTTCTACTTTTTTCTTTTTCTTTCTTTCACGTGTGTATGGAGGTTCCCATGACCCTCAGCCCCTGGATGGTTGGAACACGTGTCTGTGTGGGTTCCCTCCCCTCCCATGGGGGTCTTAGGATCCTCATGGACACGATGGACCCTTCCCTTCCTCGTTTGCTCCAGGGGCGGGCCTGTCCTACCATTCGACCACGTCCGAGGGGAAGGGACATCCCTCGGAGCTCACCGAGGGAACGAGGAAGGGAGGATCCACACGGGATCCCTTTTCCCCGGATCCTCGTCCCCTTCCTTGGGAGAGAGACACCCCCCCCAACGTGGGGGATTCCTTCCCCCCTCGTGTGCGTCCCTTCACCCGTCCCAGAAGGATGGGCGAGGGAGATCTGGGAGGGATCGAACCCACCATCGGACACGTCTCCTCCCTTTCAAAACGTGGGTTGAACCGTCTCCCTTTCCCCTTTCCATGGAAGAGAAAGAAAGACCCGTGGTTTCGACCCAGGGAAACGGGACAGGAAACCGACACCCACAACACCGACACCGACACGAGCTGGAGGTGGCTTGCATGGACGTCCTGGATCACGGCCTGGAGTGGAACGAATGAACGCCATCAACAGCCCACCTTCGCCTTCGGACGACGGTGGAGATGGGGACACGCAGGAGACACACGTCCCATCCACCATCCAAACGCATAGGAAGAACAAAGAGGGCGCCCACGTCCATGGAGACGTGCTGCTTCGCTTCTTGCCCATGCGATTGGGTAAACCGGACTTTGCCATCGCCATGGATCCATGCGAACCCACGCAAGACACGTGGCAAAGATGCAGGGCCTTCGAAACCACCCGTGAAAACGAAGGAAAGGGGCAAACCGGATACACAGGACAATCCCAAGCAAGCGCAGACGAAACGACGACGCCAAACGTTCCTGACACCCAGGAACACGACACGACGAACGCCAAACTGTTCCGGAAGAATCCGATGCATCTGCCTCCGTTGAGATTGCCGCAGCAATTCGGAAACGCACACGTTGGAACCACCTTTCATGCCTACGTGTGCCTGGTCAACGGAGGACAAGGATATGCCACCGAAATCGATGTGCAAGCAGAGATGAGGTGTGAAGGGAAGAAAACCGTGCTCTTCCATGCTGGAAACGAATCCAATGAAGGACAGGACTTGGACCCCACGGGCCAACCGATGCAGAACGAAGAACGAGGGGGCGATCCCTCCCGCGCAGACCAGAACCGACCGGTGGAGAGGAACCTGGATACGCTGAAACGACTCGGACCAGGCGAAAGGTTCGATTTCTGCGTGCAGTATCCCATGCAAACGGCAGGACCGCACAGCCTGGTCTGCTCCTGCACGTACACAGATGCTCAGGGCGCCAGACGAGTCCTACCCCAGCACTTCAAGTTCGAGGTGGAGTATCCCCTGCGCATCACCACCAGCGTGAAAGATGTCTGGGAAAAGGGGTCCCAAGCAGATGCTTCAGCGGGACCGGTCACCTTTGTCGAAGCTGCGCTGGAAAATCTCACCGACACGCCCTTGCTGTTGAGGCATGTTCGTTTTGAACCCCGTCCACATCTGTGCTGCAGGCTTGTGGGAGTGGACGATGAAGCATATAGCTCGGGAATATGCTCGTCCTTCCTGGAGCACGTTCGCAAAGCCGGGGGAAATGGATCCGGGGAGGACAAAAGCAAGCCATCGGCACATAGCTTTGCGGAGGCGGACTCCCCTTTGGAAAGAGAAAGGAATTCGGTAGTGAATAGGACCCTGTCCGCAGCGAAAGCACGTGCGATGGATCGGATATCCCGAGTGGCAAGAAACTTAGATCTTATGGCTCCTGCAGGTGGTACGCGGCACTTCGTGTTTGCGTTGGAAGAAAAGAGGGGCAAGGCACCATGGACGATGGGAGACGTGCCGGACGCCGAGCGCCTGGGACGTCTGCGGGTGGAATGGCGCATGCCCATGGGAGAGAAGGGAGAGCTGAGAACACAGCAAGTCATGGCATCTCAATCCGCATCTGCCAACGTAGAGCTGGCCGTGCACTTTGTCCCCAGCCCTGCAGCGCTCGAAGCGCCGTTTTGTGCAACGTTCAAGTTGAGGAATCTGACTGAGGGAACGTTGGGTCCAGTGATGATGCAGATTGAGGCCACGGGACCCAGAGCAAGTTTTTTGGTGCAAGGCAAGAGGGAAGTAGTGTTTGATAGTTTAGGTCCTCTGGAGGAGCAAGCAGTCGATTTCACCATGGTGGCTTGCAAATCTGGTGTGCACCCGTTGCCGGCCGTCTGTGCCATGGACAAAGGGACGGGCACTGTTTTGTGTTCGCTTCCCAGATACGACATGTACGTAGATGGGACCCTGCCTGTGATTTAGCAGGCAGCACGGGGCGAAGTTGTGGATGTGCTCTCTAGGAGGGGCATATTCCATATGCTGGAAGATCTGTACCCGTCGCGGAGTTTCCTCTTTGCTTCCAGGAGGCAGTGCTGTGAGTGGGATCGGTCGGATCCCCTGCCAGGCAGTTGACTACTTGAACACCGATGACTCAAAATTTTGCCTGGTGCGATGAATCTCTTTCCTTGTATCGCGATGCGTGATAAATCACCTTTAATTTTACTCATGAAAGGATTCCGCTCGACCTTCTGTTCTCCATACACACCTCTACATTGGAGTGCTCCCACTGACCCTTTCCTTTGCAAGACAGTTGTGTGCATATTGAGAGTATAGTTCGCCGATTGTTTGGATGATCGTAGACACTTGTTGAGTTTGCAACTCAATCTGTTGATGTTTTGTACGTCGATATGTGTTTTCTTTGTGTAAGAAAGGATCTCCAGATGCAGCTGTATAATTGAGCGGGCTCAATGAGGTGGGCAGGGATGGGTTTGTGGGATGGATCCACCATACCGCCACAATTGGTTGCCTTCCATCCCCATCCTCTTTCGATTCGGGGGAGGGATGGTTCCAACCAAAAGGACAGAATCGAGTTCTTCTCCTACTAACTTCTATTTCGGGCTCCCTTGACCCCGTCTTCCCTCCCCATCGTTGCGATCAAGGTCGCAACACCCTCCACACACAAATCCAATGGCATGAGGGGCATGAGGACCCTGGTGGAGGTGGATTTATGATCCTCGGGTGTGGGAGAGGAAATCCAGGGTGGGGACGAGAGAGGTATAGTGTAACCCTTGCGGTATCATATGATATAGCTTGCAAAACTTGCGATATCTACTAGATGATGCAACCAAGTTCAAAAACGAGCTTAGAACATATTACGTTTGACAAAAAATTCCCTTAAAGCGTTGACTGAGTCCAATGAAGTTCGTGGTGTTTGGATGTGATGACCTTGCCATTTCACATGCTTCGCGCTAGATTGAGGGGGTGCAGGTCAACTCTTACAATTCACCCTGTCTTTATCTTGTTCTAACTTTCGTTCGGACCGCTTTGCCGGATTACATTGTCGCTCTGAACGTGCACAAGCGGTAGGACTGGCATAACGTTCCCACTTTGATTTTGCTTGAAATGGGAAAGTACTAATAGAGGACTCCTCCCACCCCTTCTGGAGAGAGTGGAATTCTCTTTCCTCCGGTTTACCTGGCTTTCAATTGGGAGAGATAAGCTTCTTGGCCACGGACGCAGGGGGTTGCAACCTTTCAACTTTGGGAATCAGCCTCCAACCGATGCAAGCCGAATTCCCTTTGGAGCGCACTCGTTGGTCAAGAGGTCGACATGCATCAGCGAGCACGTCATTATTTGCATCCACACGATGGACCCCCCACACGAGCATCTCTTCCCATGCATCGTAGGTGTTTGACCCCAATTGTGTAGCGTGATTCCACCACCTCGAGCCCGTCGGACGGATGCCTTTCATCGCAAGCACTCCACCGCCCTCTTGTCCTTCCCCGGAATCCCCGCACAGTGTCGACATCGTCTCGTAGCCACGTCACGATGTCTCTACGGTGCGCCTCACAAGCATGGACCAGGATCTCTCGGGATGGACGGGGTGTTCACCTTGGTCCTTGGTTTCGTCCACCTTCCTTCCCTTTTTCGGGTCACTCACCCTGGAGGACGGGTTTCGGATCCGGTGAGCACCGACCCTTGGCCACTGGGACGTACCTTCGGTTGCGAAGCAGGCCATGCACCACACAGGAGCGAATCGAGAGGAAACAGGATCGAAAGGGATCGTGGAAACACATCCAGTGCAACCTGCGAACAGGTCCACGAAGGTAGGTCCCGTCCCACCGCGAACCGAACCATAGATCACCCATCCAGACCCAGACACGTCCAACACGATGCATCCTCGGACCCGAACGGACCTGGGATACGAGGCGTGGATGCTGTGGGGACTGCTCGTGCTTCAAACGACAAGAGCCAAGGCAGACGACTGCGACGGAGCGTGCCCCATCACGTGTGGAGGGATCAGCAGGTGCACCATCCAAGATGGGGTGTGCTACTGCGAAGCAGACCTGGGAACGGTGGCGGGAATCATCATCGGGATCGTTGGAGGACTGGTGCTGCTCGGGATACTGGTCCACCTGTGCAACACCAGAAGGATGGAGCAAATGCAAGCGGCCAGAAATCAGGCGGGGGTCAATTCAGCGAGAACGGGCACACCAGCACTGGAAGGACCCCACGAATGGCCCCCGTTTCGAGACGATCACAATGGAATCTTCACACTCAAGGAACTGAAGCAAGCCACCAACCAATTCGACGATGCCGCCGTCATAGGCTCGGGATCCCATGGCACCGTGTACAAGGCCAAGTTCGCAGAAAGAAGAATGTTTGCCGTCAAGAAGATCGACATCACAAACTCCACCAGCAAGCAACGATACTGGCAAGAAGTGAAGACGCTCATGTCCCTCGAACATCCGAACCTGGTGCCGTTTCGCGGCGCTTGCAACGAGGACGGTATCTACGCGCTGCTGTTCGACTATATGGGGGGAGGGTCCTTGGAAGATAGGCTCGGTATGCTTACTTGGGAAGAGAGCGAGAACGTGGCCCTGGATATTGCAGAAGCCTTGGTGTACCTGCACGAGAGAGCAAGCCCTCCAGTGATCCACAGGGACCTGAAAACATCCAACGTGCTGCTGGACACCGAATATCGAGCGCGCCTTGCGGACTTTGGCACTTCCTGTCTGTTGCATTTCGACCAGGACGAGAGTCCGTCAGACTTGGAACAAGGTGACAGGGCCGAAGGAACCTCGGGTTACATGGCTCCGGAGTACGAAACCACGGGCTCGATCGGCCCAAAGGTGGATGTGTATGCCTTTGGAGTGGTCTTGCTCGAACTCATCACGGGCGTGCTAGCCTTTGATCCTGCCAGGCCTCCGGCGTGTAGAAACTTGGTCGATGCTGTCTCCTCCCAAGCTCGGCCTTCTTCCGCCTTGGAGGTGTCCCTCAATGGGTTGTCACCGAGGCTGAGCAAGTGGCCTGCAGAACACCTGGACGTGCTTTGCGAAATGGCGCAGAGATGCACCCTGGCGGACCCTGCAGACCGCCCGAACTCGTCGGACGTACTGCCGACGCTGGAGCAGATGGTCACTCCCGGCCAAAGGTCGTCCTCACGCCTTCACTCCCTGGAGCATGCATCGGGGGAATCCACCAGGGACTGCCTCCTCTGCATGGACAGGCCAAGACTGTACAGGTGCCTGCCCTGCGGACACAACACGATATGCGAGCTTTGTCTCTCCAAATGCCAGTTTCGAGATCTGTTCAGCTGTCCCATCTGTCGCCAGTCCGTCAAGGCCTTCACCATCGCAAAGACTCCGGAAACGTATGTACACTGGGAATAGAGCCGCTCGAAAGGGGCCCGAACCCCACATTCTGCTACTCTGCGTTTCGAGGGTGTCAAATTGAGAACATCGGTGGCTGCGTCCTTGACTGGGATCTCGCTGAACCCAACCGGAAGCACGCGCAAGCCCCTTCCGCTTTGTGCGCTCAATAAACCGCAACGAGCGTCTCGATCGCTTCCGATCCGATCCGCCTGGAGTTCCCAAGCGCAGAACCCCTCGCCAACGATGTGCAAGTGCACGCAAAAGGTGAAGGCAATTTCTAACTTTTGATGACCGGAACTCCTGTTCCGTACCTTTGGAAGCTCCAGGAATCGCAATTTTCCCATGGGTCTCTTGGGACAACCCGCCGAAACGGACCTGACATTGTGAACAGTGTTCCTCCATGGCGGGTAGTGTGACGAGCCCTAAGAGTGACATAGAATGACGAGAAGAGGCAACTGGCTTGTCCTACGCCGGTTTCTTTCACCACACGCATCTACTTTGCGGCGCACCACAGAGCTGTGGCGAAGGAAGCAGTCTATTTTCACGTACAGTGATCAACCAACGTTAGGATTTCAAAAGGACATGTCCTATATCCAAATGTGTGCTGTACACCATGCAAGATAGTCTTGAACCGTCGGAAGGCCATCTCCCAAGGGACCGCTCAATCCATATCAGCAAACTCTATTCAAGAACCAACACAACTGGTACTTACAAAGAACGCCTCTCCAAGAACCAGCAGTGGCTTTTCAAAGCCAGCAGGAGTGCTGTGGCCATTGCTATCCACGGCTTTCATGCAAAACCATATCCGTGCATTGATACAAATTCACCTAGAAGTCCTGAAAGGGCCATCGATTGTGACCCAAGAACGCCACCACATTTGTTAAGAAGAAGTGCGGTATTTTCATCCATATTCTCGCGCTGTAACAACGTACCGGTAACCTGCAGGCATAGTGCGACGCAAGTCTAAAGCATTCTCAGAAGCAAGAATTGCCGTTTCCCTGTGTAGGGCTGAATATTCCATACGGCGAAATTGTAATCGTCATGATCGCCCTGTGCGGCTGTTATTCTGGAGTATTCCATTCGTCCATAGTCGTACAAGGTGCTCGACAGTGCACCAATTGGAGAATAATCAGAAGCGAAAAACTTGACTCTTATGCCATTGGCGAATAGTCAATTGCCTCTTCGTATGCACCGGTTTCGGATCGATGTTGAGTAAATCAGCAAACCACAGCGACGGCGAGCGTGAACGAACGCTGGATCTACAAGATTAGACCTTATTGTCAGCACAAAGGAATGCTGGGAGGAATATTATCCAAGGCATTCATTCAACATGGTGTTCTGGAATGCGAATGTCAGCCATTCGGTCTGCATATCCAGGATGCGCGGTATTGGATCATGCAGTGGCAATGATTCTCACAGTCATGCATCCATGAGGTGCTGCGAACAAGAAAGGGACGGTTCGCATCGAGGGTGCAGTGACTCCGTTGCAGCCTGGAAAGGACGTACCTTATCCAGCTGTGGTTAATTCCGAAGGGTCACAAGCGCTGTAGCATCACTGATCGCCTACAATCAACGTCGCCGCATGTCGCTGCTGTCCATCACGAGATATGAGGCTATGAATTACGTGAAAACGATTCGAAATGCGCGGCTGCCTCGATCAACAACAACAGTTCCTTTGCAATTCCTTCGTTCGTTTGCGAGCCTACCCAACGAACAACTACAGCTCGACTTCGTGTTGAAGCTTACGGATCATGGATATAAATGGTAGTCGTACATCTTCCTGGCGTCCAAGGTGGCTCTGGAAACGTATGTTGTTCTAAGGCACGGTCATTAACCGTGTGCACGCACAAGCAGTCGATCGTCGATCGATGCCTTGCTTGTGGGTATCGAGCCAGCCTGTCGAGTGTTAGAGTGAACACGTACTTCTTGCTTTCCTACATTCTGTAAAGCTCCTAGTCGCTTGTAGAAACGAAACCCGTTAGATCTCTTGACAATTGCACTATCTTTCACATTGCACTCTGGAAAGATTTTCCAGTCCAGGATCGTAACCATTGAGGAAGTTCAGTCGTGCTTTCCCCATCAACTTTTGATGATCCCAGTGAAGCAGATTCGAGGACCATCCAAGGTAATCACGAGTATCTACATTTGACACGCTTCGTTTTCGAATCATTGGTATCAACTGGGAAAAAAATGTCCTTGTGAAATCAAGTACCGCCTGTGAGGTACGAATGAAACACATGCGGATGTTTTCTAAAATCTGATACAAAAGACGACCTTGAAAACCAATACATAGCTCGTTCATAGAGACTCCTACCTTGCGATCAACCATTGTTGTTGATGATGATGAAACTCCGGTTCGGAAGAAATTGAATTCGTGAAGGAATACAGGTGGCATTGTTCCGGGAGCGTTGAAGGACCAAAAAGCCGAAGGGCTGTAAGAAGCAGGGTGTTGACTTTGGATACGTTCGTGGGTTGCCACCTTCGTAGTTGTATATTACATGCAAGAATGAGTGGTGAGTATCCCCACTCAATGGCGGCTTCATCGACCGCAGAGGACCTCTCAGTAACCGGGATCCCTCCTCGTCGGTATCGAACACTGCAGGAATGGGCATCGCCCTTCGAGGACCCAGAGGGGCCCCATACTTCTCGAAGGTACTCGACCGAAACTCGGTCGTGGTCCTTAAGGGATTCGACCTCCCAGGGACCAGGGCTTGAGCAGCCTCAACACTCTCCCCTGCTCATGGCCTGGTATTCCAACAAGCCCAATGTCTTCAATGCAGCTTGCAACTTGGTGGGCCCCAGGGCCTTGGTCAGGAAATCGGCCAGCTGATCATTTGTGCTGATGTACTGGAATTTCAGCTCTCCCCGACTCACGCGGTTCCGCACAAAATGATGGGCGATGTCGACGTGTTTCGTACGGGAAACGGTCAGAGCGTTCTTCGTCAAATTCACAGCACCTTGATTGTCACAATGAATGGTGATGCATTGGGCCCCAAATCCAATATCATTCAACACCTTTCTCAGGTACAACGCTTCTTTTGCTGCAGAAGCAGCAGCCATATACTCGGCCTCCGTCGTGGACACAGCAACTGTTTTCTGCAATTTTGTCTGCCAGGAAACCAAACTGCCGTGCAAAGTGAACACGTAGCCAGTTGTGCTACGTCTGGTTTCTTCACAGCCTCCGTAATTGGCATCACAATAGCCTTCCAGCAAACTTGGGGAGCTGTCACCCAGCAAGATACCAACTGCCTTTGTGCCATTCAGGTATTTCAGGACCCTCTTGGCCACGGCCACGTGATTGCTAGTTGGTGCAGAGACATAGCGGGCCAGACGATTGGTCACATAAGCTATGTCTGGTCTTGTGGACACTACAAGGTACATGAGACACCCAACCAATTCCTGATATGGAAAGTTGGATTCTGTCCCTGATGCATCTGAGGTCCATTTTGTTCCAGGTTCCAATGGCGTAGAGACACTGTAGCAATCTGCCATTCTGAACCTTTCCAGTACGTTGTTCACGTAGGTCTCTTGACTGAGAAAGACCGTTTTTCCAGTTCGGTCACGTTCCATTTTAATTCCCAGAAAGTGATCCGTGGGCCCAAGGTCTCTGCCTTCAAAGGTGGTCAGCAAGGATTGCTTGACATTTTCCACTTTTGATCGTCTGGTACACCTACCACGGTGTCGTGCAGCTTTTCCATCTGGCCAAAATGAGCCAATTTTCTGTGCCACTCCATGGCTGAGAAAACGTTTTCCATTTTTCCACAGATCACGTAAAGACCATTTTTCTGCACCGCACTGAGGACTTTCTGCTTTCCTTTCCAAATCGCACATTCCCCATTTTCAAAGTACACGTTGCATCCACGTTCCATCAGTTTTGGAACCGAGATTAAGTTCACCCGTAGATCCGGGCAAAACAGCACCTCATGCAATTCCAGGTTTTCCGCAAGAGCAACGGTGCCAGATTGCTTGGCGTGCACTACTTCTCCATTTCCAACCAAGATGGACTGCGGCGATGCTTCTTGTGTCAGCGATGTAAACATCGCTTGTTGAGCGCAAACATGAGCGGTGGCGCCGCTGTCCACGATCCAGATGTTTTCCAAACAGTTTGCTTCTCCACATTCCAGAGCGTAAGAGACCAGTGCAACCTTTTCATCCGTCTCCCTATCGTTTCTGGGCTGTTTCTGCAGATGTGGAGGCAATCCGTTCAGGTACCAGCATTTTTCGCGGCCATGTCCACTTCTGCCACAATAGCTGCAGGTAAACTTCGGGCGTCGGTTCTGCGTAGCGAAAGCAACCTGGCCTCTAGATGTCTCTCGCACCGTGATGGCACTTTCTGCCTGGAGAAGCTGATTCTGAATTTTGAGCATATCTGTCTCTCCCAAGGTAGTTAGCATCTCTACCTTGTTGGCATATTCCTCCGGCAGGCCAGATAGGATCGCATCGATCAGATGGATGTCGGTCACCGACCCATCGATCGCGCGCAGGTTGGTGCAGATCTGCTTTCCACGCATGATGAAGCTCATCATGCTTTCCTCCGGTTTCTTGGTAAGTCCTGTTAACTCCATGCGTAGGGTGAGACGGCGAGCGGCGGTTTGACCCGCATGTATGTCCTCGAGCATCGTCCACGCATGCTGCGCAGATTCGGAGTTCGCCACCAAATCCACATACTCATTGCTCACACACAAGCACATGAGTGCCAATGCCTTTTCAGAGTGTTCACTGTCTTTGTTTAAGATGGCTTCTCCAACTCCCTTGGTGACCAGCAAAGCTTTCATCCGATGTTTCCATATCGGGAAATTTTCCGAGTTCAGTTTCTCGAAGTTCACTCCTTCCATTTTGTTTTTGCTTTTCTCTGTTTTCCTTTTTTTTTTTTGCGTTTTCTTTCTGTTTAGTTTTTCAGTTTGTTTTCTGTTTTCTTCTGCTTCAAACGGGCTCCGATACCATGTAAGAAGCAGGGTGTTGACTTTGGATACGTTCGTGGGTTGCCACCTTCGTAGTTGTATATTACATGCAAGAATGAGTGGTGAGTATCCCCACTCAATGGCGGCTTCATCGACCGCAGAGGACCTCTCAGTAACCGGGATCCCTCCTCGTCGGTATCGAACACTGCAGGAATGGGCATCGCCCTTCGAGGACCCAGAGGGGCCCCAAACTCCTCGAAGGTACTCGACCGAAACTCGGTCGTGGTCCTTAAGGGATTCGACCTCCCAGGGACCAGGGCTTGAGCAGCCTCAACAAGGGCTTCCTTGAAGGTCGATGCAACAACATGCGATGAATTCATCTTAAATGATGCCGCATCTTGACAAAGAGAAAACAACTTCATTCTGTAGCACAACACCTTCACCAAAGATTCACAAGACACATTCGAAAATGTTATTCACGAGATCGGAACTGACGAAGTACTGTTGTTTCGACCGGCGACTCTCTCACTATCAACCGAAATCGTTGATTTTTCATGCACAGCATTTACCACAGTGGATGCTTGGATTCAACCACGATGGGCTGGAACTTACTCCCGCATGACAATGTGCCCGATCTTTTTCCATAAAACTGAATGCTTCTCTATCCTTTCTGGAAAGATTGATGAACAATCATTTCGTCAGCTTGTGACACTTACACTCAATTGTGCTGAATAAAAAGCAAGACGAGGAAGCTCTGCAGCTATCCAGTTCACAAACGTATGATAACTTCTGCTTTCTTCACTCTAAAGTCTTCAATACTTTTTACCAGCTATTGCCAGCTAGAAGACCCGCTTAGAAAGACATCATCAAAAGGCATTCCTCTCACATTAGATTTCGAGTGCAACTTTTGAGCAACAAGAAACAGGACAGCCTGCTACTGTTCAATATTTAAAAAGATTACCAAGCAACTTTTGCTACGTGTGTTTGCTAGTTGTATACTCGACTTTCGACAAGTAAAAATAGGCCAACAAGATGGAAACACATCTCCCCTCTGTTCTGAATAAGATGGCAAGAATTTTTGAAACGTTCTAGTCATCTGGTACAAATTTGCAATGAAAATTGTTCTTTCGCCTCGTCCTTTGCGTTGACCTTGTTTTTAGCATGCCAACCTTCGAATGATGATTCAGTGTAGACGTCCCGTCTAGGGTGACCAATAGCCCATGTAGGTGTTAAGCACAATCCTTGAAGTAAATACAGTAGCTTTGTGTATTCAGACTTAAATCAACAAATCAAGGCGATTCTATAGGTTTGCGTACAATTGCCTAGCATCTATTGCGTATCGAATCGGTAGCTTTTCTTTCCTTGCTTGCACTGTTGTTTGCTCAACAAGGACGAGGTAAATGATTTTTTGCGGTTGGCATCGAAAAGTATATAAGCTAAAACACAGGAGTCGACAGGTTAAGATGTGGAGTGAACGCATCTGTCAAATTCCTGGTAAACAATCTCATCATCGTAACAGATCGACCAACACGTCAAATCCACCTTCATCAGTCACAACTCCTTTTATGTGGGGTAAAATACTTGCATCTAATATTGCTATTTGTTATGCTCAAGCTTTGTCCTCCCTCGTACATAGTCCTAAACGTACTTTTGGCTTTACATGAAGACGTTGAATTCAAGAAGGAATGCGCTCAAGGTTCACTCGGAGGCATATGACCGATCTTACTTCCGCACTTACTGAAGGTAGTTAAAACGGCTGAGTTTGTGGTCCTCTTCGGCAAATGCTGCAAAACCAAGGGTTGCTGTCTCTAATAATTGGATAATTCGAAACGAACACTGTACAAGGGCCGTATTTCATCTACATCATCGACACCAGCTGGACACTTTTTGCAAGTTTATCCTTGGAAAAAATTTTGGGAACCAGCATTTGATCATTCTTTTGACACAATATGTACCGTGAACATCTTGAAACAATCAACAGAAACTTCAATGTTGTTCGAGGAGGGAGATGAATGCCTCTGGTCGATTAAGAAATACTATTTGATAACATTTTCTTAATTCCTTGATGTACATTTAACCTGCGCTAAATTGCGACTGCATAACGCGTTTGAGCAATTCACAGTTACATTTAGACAATTTCAGAGACAGGGAAGCGAAGTACTCCTCGCCTTTGTATGCTTCACCCCACAAAATCTGCATACCAGGCTCTTCATCGTGTAGTGTGAATAACAAGAACCGTATCGTCTAAGAAGAACGTCGATGTTTCGTAATTACGTTTCAGTTATTGTGTGAATCTACCTATCGTTGCAGGAATAAAAATACAAAGAAAAGGGCCAATTCACCATGAAACGATTGAAGAACACTCTATGTAGAAAGATGATCTTCCCTATCCCCGTGTTCTTTTCTAATTCGAAGGAATGGATCGGACTTCTCGTCGACAGGCGTCCGTCCGCTACATTAGTATTTATGAAGATATTTCCATGAGTTTGATTGCAAGAAGCAAGGTGTTAACTTTTGAAACGTTCGTGGGTTGCCACCTTTGTAGTTGTGTATTACACGCAAGAATGAGTGATAAGTATCCCCAAGCAATGGCGGCATCATCGACCGCAGAGGATCACTCTGTTAACTGTGATCTCTCCTCGTCGGTATCGTTCATTGCAGGAACGGGCATCGCCCTTCGAGTACCTTGGAGGGCCCCATACTTCTCGAAGGTACTCGACCGAAACTCGGTCGTGGTCCCTAAGGGATTCGACCTCCCAGGGACCAGGGCTGGAGCTGCGTCAACAGTTTCCTTCGCCGGTAGAAATTGTGGTACCACTTTTCTGGGGAGATGAAGCTTTGTTTATTCAAGATTCGTTCTCGGAGCGTAGCTCTGGAAAAGATTTGAGTGTCGAAAAAGCCGTTGATCCTCAATACACGAAGCAGCACTGCTCGATTTCTGTGAGTCTTAGAATCGAATGACTTGTTCTAGGAAGTCCTACTGAAGAATAAAATTAATGCGATTGACAAGGCCGGTCCATCGTGAACATTCTGATCGATTCAGAATCGATTGGACGATTGAGGATCCAAACAATCTTGCGAATTGCATGATGAAGACCCTGTCGCGTCATCATACCCGTTATGAGGAAGGTAAAGAAGGACTACTGCGACTTTGACACTCGCGAGCTTATATTTATCACAGATCGCATTGGAATGATTCTGTTGGCTGAGAGGAGCACGACTTACGAAAGGAACGCGCACAAGGAACTTGCCTTGAATATGTACTCCCCCTGGGAAGCGGATAAATCAAAACTAGCTTTGAATTCCACTTGTTACCAGTATGACTTTTCTCAGCCAAGGAAAATAAGTTTTGTATTCGGGCTTTGGTGACAAGTAAGCTTACGACAATATGGACTGGAAGGGTTGCTCGTGGTCTGCTGTTGATCATTTCTGAACGCCGGATCTTCCCGAAAGATGTATTGCACCAAACTTCCTTGGGATATACTTGGTAGGGAATGATGTCGTGAACAACAGCATTCATCGTGGTAATTACAGTTGCAGTAGTATGTCAGGAACCGATTTTGCATGAACAATTCGCGTAGACGAGGGCAAAGGTTGCAATCCAAAAAAAAATTCAAGTTGAAGGATCTTGCAGAATAACAGGGCTTTGAATGTGGACCCGTCTGCATCGAATCCTCGACTGCGGGCGGCTTGAGATGGTTGATAAGGCACAGCGTGGGAATGGAGCGAACAAAGGATGTTGTTGTCTGAGGATTCCCTCGATTTGGCGGCCCCAGGTGTAATACACCATAGAAAGCGATTTTTACTCATGCACGGCATTCCGGCTCTTAACTTCTTGCGTCTTTACCCCTCCATGCATCACACTTTCTTCTCCGGGTGCCGCGCCATGAAGTGCAGGCACTTTCTAGGTTCAAAATTCGAAGATCGGATGTGCACTTGTTCAAAGGTTGTAGCTAAAACGTCTCACCGAAGAGTATCAGTTTCTTTTATGATTCTTTCAAAGCGAGGCTTTCACATGATCCAAACCTTTTTCCTTTTCGGTACTGAGGACCGAATATCGATCTGGGACCTTTCTCGTCAATGGTCGATCCGAGAGATCTTCGTTTGGATGGCGGGAATGCAGTCGCACGAGATGGCGAAAGGTATGCAAGGGAAGGGCATAAAATGGTAGAAATGGAATCAATTTGCCCGTTTCTTGCCAGTTGAGCTCTTTGAAAGCCGCGATGTCAATGGAGAGATCCAAGTCACGACGGGAGGCATCACATGTTGCACCCGACAACCTTCCCAAGACGAACTCCGGAGAGGAATAGCTCTTGAATCCTGTTGCTTTGAATTCTCTTCTTCACGTCTCATCCACGCATGAAGGATCGGCTTTCTCGAATCTCTTCCAGATGCAGGGGGCATAAGCTGGCGTGTATGCCCGTAGAAGTCCCTTATACAAATGCGTTGGTGGACTCGACCTCGGGAGACGTTTCTGGCATGAACTATGGCCTTGTTTCGCACGGCATTCCTTTCACCCGTCCAAGGGCACAAGAAGCAAGTGTTTTTGTTTACATCCGTAGAAGGATGGATGGGAGGGGATGCTCCTCCTCACAGCACCTTCCCATCGTTCCAAGGGTCTTGCCAAGCAGGGGTGGATGGCTTGTAGAGATGCCAACCCAAGCACCATTGGTTTCGACAGCATGCATCATGTCGCGTGCGTTCCTCGGGTCCGATTCCGTTTCGCACCGTGTTCAACGGGGACACTTGAAGGTTGAAATATTGCAGCGTTGGTCTGTGTTTGCGAAGCTTTTTTTCCTTTCTTTGAAGGAGGAGGCTTGCATGATCCATCGTCTCGTTGTTTCGAGGGACCCTACCTCCTGCTATTGCGCATTGCTCTTGGGTTGGGATGGCATCGGGCAGTGGCAATGTCGGTTAGTTTCTCCCACTTGTTTTTCGTCGCATGGATCCCTGTTCGTTCTAGCGCCCGGGTTCGGATCGATGGGGATCCTCGCACATGGCACGCGTTCGGTTGGATTGGGTTTCCCGGCATGGTCCTGGACAAATGTTGTTGCAATTGGACCCTCTCGTACCCTATGTGTTCCAACCCCCGCGTCCAACCCCCTTCGGGTCCAGTTGGGTGGGATGCCATGCACGTGTCCAAATGATTGATGTGCACCGCAGCAGTATCGTATTGTAGCTACGATACGAAATGGCTATGGTATTGGTATCGTAACATATCGTAAGGGCGCGGGAGTTCTTACGATATCAGCTTATCGTCCCACGCGCTTCAGGCGGTGGGATCACGTGAATTCACCCGAGTTGAAACATGTGACACAAACGAAGAAGTACTCGCGTGGGGGTTCCATCATGGCGATGCAAATGATGGAGCGTACAATGGTGCGTGTTTGCCTCTTGGACAACGAGTAAGTTTTGAGGAGTTCGACCTACAACGGTCGGAGCCGGATTCGCAAACTCGGGGGGTTGCGGCACCTACGCCCGTGGTGACGATGCTCATCTCTTCCAGCAAAAAGCCAGGTAAACGAGCAGAAATGGAATTCTTCAACCACTTGAAGGGTTGGGAGGAGTCTTCCCTTAATCCCATCCTAGTTTCGGCAATACTAGCTCGGTAATATTTTGCGATTCCTACCACTTGTGTAGGTTCCATGACAGTGATATGTGGCGAAGTCCTTTGGAGCGAAGTTGAGAACACGAGAGTAGGACAAGATACTTCGGGAGAGCCGGTTTGACTGCCCTCCTTGCGACCGTACGCATGCGAGCGAGTTGGGGCACCCATTCCAAGAACCATGGACTTTGCGAGAAAAAGTCGACGTTGGAATGGATTTCGTCGAACATGCAATCTAGTTCGTTCGGCTTCGCCCTACGTTTGGATGACGTCGTGGACATCGCAACGGTGGTGTAGGTCGAGGGAGCTCCATCGTAGGACATCGCGAGGGTTACGGTGCACATCTCTCGTCCAAACGGACGTAGGATCGGTTTTGAAAGGGGAAGACGTGGGGTCTCGTGTCCCTTTCGGACCGACCCGGTGGTCTGAAACCCTCCTCCACCCACCCTCCCTTCCTCTCGACGAAGGGAGGGGAAACGTCGACCCTCGTCGGTGTCGGTCCCTCTTTCTCCCCCCGAGATCGACCGAGGTCGACCGACAAGGGTGGAAGAGAGGGACACGACATCGTCGCACACGTCCATTCGCGCGTCACAAGAAGCGGTTCCGTGCGCAACGCCGTTTGGGATTTGGAACCGAGGACGGTGCGATCCTGCCAAGGGGGAGGTGCGAGCAAGATGGATCGAAGAAACCGGACGAATCCGAACCAGGACGATCCTTACTTTGCAGTGAAGGAAGAAGTGGAATGGGCCATCGAACAAGCCATGGACAGGCACGAGAACGTGCCCGTGTCGAGGAAATGGACCGTCCTGGAAGCTGCGGACATGGAACTCATGGAGCTGGAAAAAGCCGTACAGGTGATGGTCGCCAATCCTGCCCGGTTCCAATTGGATGGTCAAGAAGTGAACCGAAGGAAGGAAGAAACCAAGCACATGAGGCAGCGCATCGAATCCCTCAAGAAGATGATCGAATCGAAAGGGAATGCTGCTCCTTCCAATTCCAGGACTGAAGTTTCGATCGTACGACCAAACAGGACTGCGAACACCAGCGGGAATCAAGATGGAAACATGCCTTTTACCCGCGCATTCTCTCCCACTTTGCCTCCTGGAAACGACTGGGATGAAGGTAGGAGAGAAGAAGGGGCATGGGAGAAAAACAACAATGGCGATCACGTGGCGCTACTGCGTGATCAAGATGGACAGCTGGATGCCCTCGGAGAGCAAGTCACCAGGATCGGGTTCCTAGGAAAAGAAATTGGCAGTGAGCTTGAGATGCAAAACTCTATGCTGGAAGACCTCGATGTTGAGATGGACGGGGTTCATGGGCGCATGACGCAAGCTCGGCGGATCATTGCCAAACTCACCCGAGGCACCCGTCGAGGAAGCTTCGCGCTCATCTGCATTCTCATCGCTCTGCTGGTTGTACTCATTGTACTTGTCATGCGTTAGGAGTCGCAAGCACTCCGCGTGGTGAAAGTTGGCAAGAGTACGCACACCACTATCGTGGTAAAACAGAGCATTCTGTGAAGATTTTGCAATGGCTCACTCGCGTTGGACAATGTGGACAAGGAAAGGACATCTGCTTGGAGCAGACCTACCGGCAAGGTTCGAAGACATAGAGCAGAATCAAGCAATTTCCCTCGGTTTCCAGTGTCATCAGTCTTCAAGAACGGATCACAGGTGCATCCAGGGCAGAATGACGCGAGAAGAACAGATGGGCAAAGACGAAGATTGCCGTGCAACACATCTAACCCTTGTGGTGGACCAAAGGTGGCATCTGCACCGCACCAGACTGATCGCAATGCTTGAAAGAAGGCAAGAGTTTGAGTTTCTAGTTGGTCTCTCTTGCCACTCCTCCAAGCAGTGCTTGGACCTCCTCAAGATTCACGTGTCGCCGGTAGCAGACATCATCTGGACCCCCTCTATTGGCAACTTTTCTCAGATGGTTGACGGCGTGGACATTTTCTTCCACAGTGTCACGTATAAGGAAGCGATGCACGCAGGTGGTTCTTGTCTGCCCAATGCGATCTACACGCTTTATGGCTTGTGCTTCAATCCCTGGATCAATTGTTGGTTCGACCAACACTACATGCTGTGCTTCCACGATATTCAGACCATTTGCTCCATGGGCGTATGGGAGTAGGAGAACATTTGGTCCTTCCTGTCTTCGAAACTGCTGTAGATTGATAGACAAGTTTTTTTTGCTCTTAACGTGTACACAACGCACAGCATTTTCCTGCAAAGCGGTGAAAACAACGTCCAGCACTTCTTGCCATTCTGAGAAAACAAGGATTTTATCACCAAGACACCCGTCTTGGATGAGCAGAACTCTCTTAACGATTGCATCTATTTTGGTTCCCCAAGAACCTGATATGTTGGTACTACTGTCCAAATCCCGAAGCAAGTTCTGAAAACCATCGTCGGCAACCTCTGCTTTGGACTTCAATTCAGGGATGTTTTGAAACATCTGCTTTAAGTCCACGTTAAATATCTCCGCTCCGACAATTGCTGACTTCTGACCAATGTAGTTTACTTCATTCACATGAACTCTATGCCTACATTCCGGGCAGAAGAATGTACGTTTTGAAAACGGAAGGCCATCATCCACTCTCTTGGTCAAAACAACCGTGCAACTCATGCACAACCTGTGACCACACGGAAATACAGAGAGTTCATCGTCCATCGTTTCTCGACACACGGAGCATTCGTTTGTCTGGCCGGTTCCTAGGCGGAGGGAGCACAAGAACCTTATTTGAGACTTTGCACGATCCAGCTCAGACTCATACATCAACCTTTCTTGCGAGTACTGTGTACTTAGCACAGGTATTTCATCCTCAGACAAACGGGACAGGCGCAGGTGAACGGGGAGGGGATCGATCCCCCCATTGTGCTCGCGGGTTTCTTCTGGATACCGCAGGCGTATCCTCAGCAATGACATACGCACTTCATCAAGCGCACCTAGATATCTACTTTGACTTCTGCTCAACGCTCTGGACCTTGGATATTCCTTGCGCAAAGCTTCCAACATGTCCACCGTTCTGGCGGCCAAACGGTCATGCTCAGCAAGACCTGAAGCAGAAATGCTCTCCAAGAACTGAAGCCTTTTGTTCTTCATCATACTTTTGAGCATGCGAAGGCACTTCTCTGCAGAGTTTGGCTCGTTTCTTCCGGTTCCAACGTCTGCTTGATCAATGTACAGCCTGCCAGGAAGTGCACTCTTCATCTGCTTCCCGTACAATAGGTCTTCGTATTCCTCCAACTCTTTGTCTAACAGACAATTCATACAAACTACTCCTACCGTTCCTCGGTCTCTACAATGCTCGCAGTTCCCGGATCGAATGACTTCTTCCTGAGGCGGGTCGGTGCAAACATCAATAGCCTTTGCCAAGGAAGAAAGTACAGAATTTCTCTTCTCAAGAATACCGTCTAAATCCCTCTGCAAAGTAAATTGCAGTCCCGGTAAATCGGAGAACGGAAACGACTTTCCTTGCCAGCTGTCTTCCATGGTAAGAGACAGCCGTTCCATGAGTTGGTATCCTTCGTTGTGGGTAAGGCTTTGCAGAATGTTGATCCACCATGCGTTGAGCTCTTTCGGACGTTCTCCCAATAGCTTGTTGCATTCATCCTGCACATCCTCGAACCCAGCCATAGCCAGTGACAGGTTAGATTTGAATTCCGAAATGTATCTGTCTCTTATTTTTGCCTCTTCCAATTCGATCGTTGCATCACGGGTTGTTTTAGCCACGTTACATGCCTCTGGCTCCCTCAGAAGCAAAGACAGGTTATGTAGTGTGTGCAGCTTCTGCAATGGGTCCATCCTTAAATTGTCTTGTTTCAAGCTTTGTTCGCTCCTTGCGAGAACTTCGCGGTACATGTTTATGCTGCCTATGACATCCCCCTCAATGACTCTTAAAGCCGCCATTCCATTCAGCGTCATAAAGAGCAGACGCTGCGTCTCCTCGGCTTCCACACAAGCTTTATCGATTAGCTTGCTGTGAATCTCTCCCATTCCAAGAACATTGCCGGTCGACATACGACCTTTGAGTCCGTGTACACCCACTTGCGGATGGCAGCATGCCTGGCGTAAGGCAAGAATAGGAGCGAGCACTTTTTTCTCTTCCCCTACCGAGAGCATGGCGGTGGTGTGTGTTGCATTCATTTGAGAGCCACGTCTCTCGTCCTTCTCAGTGCAGTCCACTTGGTGAAATGAACCGCGAGCCCTTTCCTCTGCTGCTATGGCTGCCATCTTGGAGGGACTGCTCGTGCGGTGGCCAGAGACTAGCTGACCTTCACCAAACGACTCTTCAGCACGTGCATTGAATTGAGCACCTGATTGCGTCTTCTGAAGGAGTTTGCCCGATTTGTTGATGCACTGTGAGTGAAGCTTTCGGTACCAATGCCTTTCAACGGCGGACAATCTGAGGTATGTGGTGATATCTCCTTGCGAAGGTAGATCAAGCTCCGCGACGACGGATTCTCTGCTCCTACGGAGCATGAGGTTTTTGAGCAAGTCCAGTAGCTCACGATAAGCACTCTCTTCGTGCTTGAAGTGCTGCAAGGGTTTTTGGATAAGGTTGAACCAAGCCGCCTTGTGAGAGTACGGCGACAAACGGGGCCCTAGAAAGCTCACCAATCCAAACAAATCATCAAGCCCTCTTCTCACTGGTGTCCCTGTGATGCACCAGCGATGTACGCAGCCAAGTCGAAGGGCCATGGCTGATGCCTGCGCGGTTGGTGAATCAATCATCTGTGCTTCATCTAGGCAAATCCTCCACCACGTGATCCTTGTGAGCGGCGTCGGGATCACCTCGTACCGCTTGGTTCGCCGAAGCGCCTTGTTGGGACCCTCTACCAGCGCTTTGCTGGATTGTGGCGGAGAAACCTCCGATCGAAGATGAAGGTCATGGCGAAGGGCGTCGTAGGTTGTCAGGACAACATCAGCTTGACCGAGCTCAGAAGCTGTAATTCCTAATCCATCACCCAGAAAGTGGCCAGTGGAGGCCTTCTGAGACTGCCCATTGTAAACAACGACCTTCAGAACATTTGGCAAGACGTGGCGTTCAAACTCCTGCTTCCACTGTTCCAGAATAGATGCCGGGCAAATAATGAGAGTGCTAGAAGTTGCTTGGTTCGAGAAAGCACCGCATGCTTTCGCGGTACAGGCACCACAGATGAAAGAACTCCGTTGCAGGCCTTTGCCCTTTGGTTTCCCAACATACGGAATGCAACCCACGTGTCTCACAGCCCCACACTCAGTGCAAGTCAACATACATTCGTGGGAGTCCACAGGCATACCACAGAGGCAATTGCGGGCCGGTCCCGCTGCCACGGACGTCTTGAAGGATGCAGGATCGATCCTGTCGCTCACTGTTGGGCTCAGATTGGACTCCACGTCCACAAGGAATGTGTCCGCAATTTCCCTGCTGGTATCCGTGAAGCCCTTTGGGGTGGACCGCGTTGGCATTTCGACGCCTGCCGTTCTTTCCGTCGGCCCCGAGCGTTTGTCTCCGTCTCTCTTCAAAGCATCCGAGCCCCTTGGATTTAAGAGTATGCAGGATATCAGTTCGATTGACTTGCCCAGACCCATTTCATCGGCGAGGATGCCTCCGCCTCCCATGCATGAATGCTGCGATGGAACTTTTGGCACAACATTCTGTTCCCCATCTTCCGTGCTACCGAACAGGGTCCCGGTCTGCTGATCAAACAGGAACTCTTGTTCCAATACCAGCCTGTCTTTGCCGTGCGATTGACGAATGAGTTGGGCTGCGATGGCACAGCATTGGACGGTTATCGCCCGTTTTTCAGATTCAGCATCCTGTTCCCGGCCCTCCTCTGTGGCCTTCGTTTCCCTCCAGAGCATCCACGAGACCCCACGGGATTGATAGGGTCGCAATTGGGCTCGTAGGGTGCGTGGCGGGTTTGGCAAGCAGGGCTTGAAGTCTTGGGTGGGCACCATCTCCTCGTAGAGGGCCTTGATGTCGACGGGCATGCTGGATTGCCCTCGTGCTCCCTGGGCGCTTTGCGCGCCGCCTTCCTGGGTGCCCGCTTGGTTGTCATGGCATGGGGTTCCTTTTTTTCTCTTGATTTTGGCGGATTCGTATGTGCTTGCCCTTTTTGGTGGGTTGGCTTTTCTTTTCCTCCTGTTCTCGACGGGGGCAGGGGGAGCACCTCCCTCTGGATTCACGATCGAGTCCGGTCCTTGTGCTCGAGGATCGCCGTTTTCCCCCTCCCACTGCAGGTTGTTGTTGTTTCGAAGTTCCTGGGTCCACCGGATGATTTGTTTCCACTGTTCTTTCCCGCATCCATGCATGGCTTGTTGGGTCATGGCCATGGCCCATTGGTGTGTTTGTTGGGTGGGCAGGAACGTCAGGCTCCCGTGTTTGGCCAGCGCCGTCGCCGCACGTGCGGTGGTCGGATCCTTGGCTTTCACCCATGCATACGCCATGCGATTCGTTTCGCATCGACACGAAACCTGGATCCAGGAGTCTTCCTGTTCGTCACGGCATCCGCCTTCCTTCCTCGCCTTGGTGGCCACGGGATGGGTGCTGGGATCCACGTGGACCACCGGCACCGCTCCCAAGGGCCACAGCCGCACCCGGGGAGGTCCACGTGGACCCTCCATTCCGACACGTGTCCTCTCCTCCATCGAAGTGCCACGTGTCCCGTCCCCACCCCTGCGACACGTGTTGGAACCACCCACGTGTCGATCCTGTGCCACGGGTCACCACCCCAGGTTCACACCTGCTTGATGGACGGGGTCCATCCCTTCTCCCAACTTCCAACCAGGACAGAAGCAAAGGCAGACCTCCACCGTGGAATGTGGTGAAGGAACGTGCCATCCCATCGAAAGCCATGATCATGCAACGCATAAAGAGGAGGCCATGCACATCCCTGAGGTACCTGAAAGGAAGGCGAGGTGCAGGGCCATCAAGCTTGAACCATGGACAACCAGGGATTGAACCGACACAACGATGCATTCGCCTTGGATCTACCGGGAAGATGCCTGCTTGTCCATGTCGTGTACCTTGCATGCTTCCAATGCCGGGAACAAAATCATCCTAATGCTGACCGGAAGACGAATGCGTAAGCAAGAGTCACTCGTCCCATGTGCATGTCTCTTCCATGGATCTCCTGTGTTTCAAAGAATAAAAACACGTTCCGACGTTTCCTTGCTAGAACGCTGCCAATCCCACCTTGGCTCCGTTGCCCCCGCTTCGAATCAGCATCACTGTCCTCAGCAATAGAGTAGTCTAGCACGATGCGAGGCGTGATCTTGAATCCGAAAGAAGACATGGGTGGCTTCCAAGTGCATCCACAAGGAACAAGAGTTGAAGGATGGCCATCCCATTTTTATTCAAGACAAGAAAAGATGTTCGTTTGTCTGAACTGTGCATCGCGCCAGCATCTCTAAGAACGAGCGTTCAAAGCATAGAATCCCTCGTAGCAACAATCTCAGGAAGGTAAACATTAAACGGGTTGAACACGCACGGATCAATGAAGTTCGACAGAAGAAAGGCAGCCAATGGGTAGAGGACTTGTCAAATGCATATGCTGTATGCCACTCCAACCCGAATCTACATGGAGCACCTACACTCAGCATGCATACATTGCATCTCGTGACGCCAGAAGAAGCAATCATCCAGGTGATTCTTCACGGAAAAAGCAGCGACCTTAAATGGTGGACCTATTAGTCACACACACCTGTGCTCCGGCTGGGTACCACCCCAAGAGAAGCCCCACTTTCATAGGAGATTCCAGGCTTCAGAGGCACGCGGCATGAATTTTGAAATCATCCCAAAAGACAAAGTTTACAGAGCAACAAGGTTGGAGCGCAGCAGGTGTTTGACGACGGGGGCTTTGGAACTACACGATGTAAATCTTACTTTGTTATGTCACACATGGTATTGTCCACAGGGAATGAGGGTGTCATTCAGCACTTAGCATGGGCCATGCGCATCGGTGGCTGTTGTAAGATTCATGATGACAAATTTAGAACAACGGAGACTGTTGAATTATCCTCACCTTAAACCGCTCCTGTGCCTTCATGAACTGTGGCTTGCAGGTTTATTTCTGGAACATCCTCCATTTTGATATACTGGGCACGACTCCTCCATGCAGCTAAAAGTTTGGGGAAAAGGTAGGTGGATAGAACACCGACGGCAAAGGTGACGAGGCCAACAAACATCGTTGTAATATGTGACACTCCATCAGAATGCGAGGTGTCTAAAACTTGACACTCGGCAGCCCAGGCCACCTCAGATTCGACAGCAATCGGTTCTATCCCTTGCACAAAATCTCCCAATCTGCAGTGAGATTCTTCCTGACACCCGGGGAGCACGATTCTCTTCCAATTGTAGTAAGCCACAACATGGAAGTCATCATTCGCTCCATCGTCACCTAGATTCTTCTCCCACAACTCGAACATCACTGTTGAGTTGTAAGGTGGGCTGACACCATCGAAAGCATTGAGCGCAGAAAGTAGAGCTGTGACGGTAGTATCATGCGCAGAAAACAGCTGAAACATCGGTACAGTGTCGTTGCCATTTGCTGCCATCAGCATCAGCTCCTTGATTCGCTGCACAAGGTTACCGGCTGTTAACCGTGCAAGTTCATGGGGGGTCCGTTCCTCTGGACCGGGTGCAAACATCTGAGCCAAGGTCCAGTCGGACAAATTCACCGCCTTCACGAACACTTCCTCCGTCAGACCTGTAGCCCAAGCCCTTCCATGTGCCCTTTCACATACCATTGCATCGCTAACTATGTA
Source organism: Picocystis sp. L7 (assembly GCA_020975725.1). Taxonomy (NCBI): domain Eukaryota; kingdom Viridiplantae; phylum Chlorophyta; class Picocystophyceae; order Picocystales; family Picocystaceae; genus Picocystis; species Picocystis sp. L7. The sequence continues at coordinate 131,159 of QXJR01000019.1, read as the reverse complement.
CAAATTGGAGAGAGAAATCTTCATGCCTGCAAGTTTGCCCACGTGTTCTAAGAAATCCTTGTGTTCCTTTTCCATGGTTTGGAAGGCTTTGCCTTCTTTCCTGCGGGCCATGATTTGGTCATACCTTGGGCAATGCGCATGGTCGAATGCCCTCAACAGGGCATCGTAGCCTATCGGCGCTGTGTGAACCGGGACTGCCTGCCATTCGTAAGGCAGGGCATGAGGTGTGCCAGATCCAGGCGGGAATATGCCTGCCAATTGAGATTCTGCTGACATGAGGCATCGATCCACGTCGGTGCTTCTGGCACGGACCGCATGCAATGTGTAATTCATGGGCCAAGGCGGTTGGTATCGGTTCCTCAATATTTCACCCAAATTGTACTGCGCTGCTTCTCCAATGGGTGTGAGTTGTCCAGGGCCCCATTTCCATGTAGGAATCGGCCAAGGATCCGTGGGGAACACGCTGATGGGTGTTCTGTCTCCATGCCTGCACAGTTCCGCCACAAATATCGGTCCATTCTTCTCAGAGGTTTGCCTGAATCTCGCCCTCTTCCCTGGTGCTCCTTGTTCCAAATTTGGCACCCTTGCATCGCCTTGGTTCCTTCTCTGCTCGCTGTGATGCCAGCCGGCGGTTGGCCATGAACTTTGGGCTTCGACGTGGCTTCCAGTACCATGGAACCCATCGAACGACTCTAGCACGGTGTCGGCTGCCACGTGGAGACACGTGGCAGCCAAAAGGGCCACCCAGGCCCCCCACATGGGGCGTATCACACCTGTCGGCATGGTATCACGTGGCGGATCTCCACCCAGGCACACACCAGTGGATGGGACAATGGCATTGGATCCCGGCACAACCCGAAAGGGTTCGGTTCTATTCCTTGGGTTCGAAAGGGGAGCCCAGAAGGAAGACAGAAGGACAAGTATCCGAATGGATGGAATGGGGTGGAAACGAAAACCCACATCGGATGGAAAAACCAGAACCAACGCCCAAGGATGCAGGTGAACGAGAAGATGGCACCGACCATCGGTGCACAGGATCGATCGAAGGTGCAAAGCCAGGAATACGAGTCTATGCGTTCCAATCGAACACAAGTGCGGATCACAAACGCGAAGTCTTTGTCCGTTGATTGGTATGGAGCGTCATAACATTCGTTGTAGACAACCGAGGACTGATTCCAATCGAGAAGCACAATAGCCAAATTTAACCGCGTGCTCTCCAAAAGAAAAAGCACCTTATGCCATTCGTCTCATACCATCCAGGCTTAGATGGACTTTGTAAAGTAGCATGAACGCCATTGTACCACTGTGGAGCATATGGGCGTTGCATAATACTTGCAAAAACCAACAGTGTTGTTGTGAGTTGTAAGCGTAACACATGCAACGTATTGTCACCTCCGCAACGGGTATCTAGTTGGCGGTACTTGTACGTTAACGGTGTAAGTTGAAAACACGTGTCCCAACATTGGCATAGGTCCCACTTGCGTCTTTGGTAGAATTCGTGACTATTTGCCGAGATGAGCAAAGAACATGACGCGTTCAAGGACGAATCAATCACAACCGTACAAAATCCGATTGAAGCTTTGTTGTACTAACGATATTCATGGATTGCCGAGAAACTTTTTGTAAGAAGTAAGGTGTTGAATGTTGATACGTCCGGGGGTTGTCGCCTTTGTGCTTATTTATCGCAATTAGAGGAGACGTCGTGACTTTCACCAAAAGCAGGCGGCATCATCAATTGGAGAGGATCCTTACGTACACAAGGATCGCTCCGTGCCGGTTTTATACACTTCAGCTTTGGCATCGACCTTAAAGGACCAGTAGTGATCCAATTCTCCTCAAAGTTGCATGGCCGATTTTCGAACATGATCCCTTTGGGATATAGAGTCTAACCCGGCTCGAGCATCCTCAACATTTGGTACGCATGTTATTTCTCGAAACAATGTTTACGCATTCGAATTCGTGGAGAACATAGAAGAGGAAGAGCCGAAATGCATTGATGTTTCTTTGCGTATACATGTGTTGATGGGTAGAATATTCATGGCTTGGATGTACAGGTTTGTCGTTCACCCAAAGTGAGGTTGATTGCCCCTTGGGATCGCTCCACCACTTGGATTTGAGGATAGCAGTTCCGCGGATGCAAGTCCCTCCTTCGCAAATAGCACAGGCGTTTTGGCCACTAAAAACAACTACAACTATGTGAATTGTATGTTGTGTGGGCATACATTGTATATAGTGTAGGTAGAATGTTTCCACAATAAACTGTGTTCATGCGATCTGGAAATTGCGATGCGACCGAATTATTTGATTGTGACCCTCAAGGTGACACGGGACTTGAGATATCTTCAATAACACGCATGTGTAGGGCAACGAAGTGCTTTTACGACAAAAGACTGTTCGCATGCGTCAACATCTGAATGTCGATAGCGCGAATTTCTAAGCACAATCAATGATGATGACAATCATCAATCCTTCGCATGCACATACGAAAGGGCAAGAGGAATAAATGTTCCACCTACCTTCATGATTTCCGAATAAGATTATTTCTCGGCTATGGTTGGTTGAAGGCAAATCTATCTTGCTTCAAGCAATAAAGTGATCTAGTGCAAAAAAATTCTTTGAGAGGGGGCACTATCTTCACGACTTCGCATGCGGAGCAAAACGGATCTTCCACGTGTGAGGTAGCGGGCACGCTCGCAATTAAACTAAAGCATAGAACGTATGTTCTTCCTCTCGGAAAGCTTGCAAAAGACTGCCCTGATTTGAAGTGCTCCATGCGTGACAGTTCAAGACTCAAACCGAGAGCTTTGGACTTCCTAGTTCAATCCATAATGCCTCTTTCATTTGAATTCTACCGCTAGACATCTGCCTTGAAGAAGAGATAAACAAGGATTGTATTACGATTTGGTTCTTGTAAATATCTCGGTGTGCTGAGTACCGAGCCTGGTGGGATAGTGATGTGCATGGTAGTGAAAGAAATTGTGCTTTGTCTGCCATAACTAGCATCTTAGGTCTCACTGGAAGACACATTCGTCTGGTCTACATCCTTCAGCAACAAGTCGAATTTACGAAGAAGCTCAGCAAACGACGGTCGCTTGTGTGGATCATCGGACCAGCACCTTTGCATCATCGACCTCAATTTCTTTGGGCACTCATCCGGGATTGGTAATCGCTTCTTTTGCACTCCTACCATCATCACGAACTGCATGAAGTTGGTGAACTCTGACCAAGGCTCTCTCCTAGTGATCATTTCCCATAGCAAGACCCCAAAGGAGAAGACGTCACACTTCTCGGTAACTTTCTTGCATGAAAAAAGTTCTGGAGCCATGTATGCTGCCGTTCCCATCCCCCCTGTGTTTAGTGTAAGGTAGGTCCCTTCCTTGAACTTGGCTATGCCAAAGTCGCACACTTTCGCATGACCATCCGTTGTGAGTAAGACATTATGGGACTTTAAATCTCTGTGAATCACTGTTGGCTGAAGGTAGGTCATCGCACATGCAATGTCTCGACACAGCCGTAGAACTTCCACATATGATAGCGGTCTGTGTTGGTCATGCAATACGGCATGCAACGACCCGCCCTCCACCAATTCTTCTACAATACAGAAATCTGGAGGGAACATACAGGCCCCGTAAAAGGTCACAATGTTTGGATGATCCAAACGACTCAAAATTTGCACCTCCCGATGCAGACTATTCCTTTGTTGCTCGGAAGCAAAATCTGAACTCAGCACCTTCACCGCCACTTTTTGGTCACCCCACCAACCTTGATACACTGTTCCAAAAGCCCCTTGTCCCACAAATCTCTCCAACTTGACATCCTCCAGAAACTGCACTTCGACTCCGTTGGGTGCATCAGAAAGTTGTGCAGGTGCGCTTATTTCTGGCATGGAAGGAAAGGTATTTTCCGGGGAATGGGCATCCCCCACCAAAAAGTTCATTCCCCTGCCCAGGAGGGAGAGATGTCTTGCGTGATTCCCCTCTCGCGAACCATCCAAGCTCACGGCTACGTGCTCCAGGGTACTGGTGGGTGAGGAATCAATAGTCTTGCCAAGCAAAGTGGTTCCCTTCTTCATATTTGGTGAATCATCGCTACCAGAGGACGATGGGAAAAGAGGAGACTTTCCATCCCAGGCCATTTGGAAACCGTCGGCAATGGTGCGCCTGTATCGATGAAAGCCAAAGGCCAATGCTCCCAGCGCAGCCATAGAACCTCCAATCCCCAGGACCAGCCACCACCACTCGAACGTAGAACCGCTGTCCTGGTCCAGCTCTGCATCATCCTCTGATGGAGAGAGTGCTTCAGGCGGTGTAGCATTCTCTACTGGAGGAACCAGCGGAACCTCCGTGCCATTCGAAAACGCACAGCAATAAGCTGCAGAAAGCATGCACCCGGTCTCGCCGGGCTTGCACAGGACAGGACCAGATGCATCAACAGCATCCGAGCCGCCAGGCACAGGCAGGATACCAAACTCCTTCTCCTCATCCAGGTAGGCGACCATGCGGGGATTGATCCGAAGTGTGCTTCCCAACGGGGCGGCGTAGCTGTAGTCCTGCTTTTCGTCCATCCAGAACAAGAAGTTGCTGCTTTCAATTCCCACCGTAGCTCCCCAGCCCATTCCGATTACGTCACCTTCACCATTCACACTGTTGCGGCTCCAAAACTGGACCAGATCTTCCCCTTGCAGGCCAGTGGGGGGAACTGGCAGCTCTCCTGCACCGGCCTCGAAAGAGATGCGCAGCTCAAACTTGGCACCACTCTCTCCTTCTAGGCCTTTAAGGATGTTTCCCTTGATGTACTGACATCCAATGGCCGCATTGCGACATACGAAGCTGTACTTTTGTGGTTCAAAATCACCGGGTGACCCTTCAAACCAATAGGACAACTGAACATCTTCCAGCCTGACGGGCCCGCCGCTGTGCAGGCGGTTCACGATGGTGAAGTTGAAGTCCTGCCAGAACTTCCAGTAAGGTCCAGCGAATACGTAATCTGCAGCCCGATAGGCCACCAGGACATTCCCCGAAGTGGCGGCTTCTCTTTCTGCCACACGTTCGGTTTGGGTTTGGTTTTGCACGTTTAATCTTTCCCAGAGCATGTTGCATGTTTTCCCGTTCAGGGTGAGGTTGGACAGTACCCCGTTGCCTCTCCTCCCTTGCCTGGCCAGGAACACGAACGATCCCTGTCCACCTGCGGTGATGGCCGGCGTTTCTTCTGGAAGACTGGCCAGATGGACCATGCTCGCATTGGATGGGTTTTCTGTCCCGTCTTGTCCTGCATCTTCTTCTGGAGGCAAGATCCTCGCTCCAAACAGTCCGTCTTGAGTGATGGTTTCATCGTACCGAAACATGGCTTTCATCTCCCATGCTTTCACAGGTTCGGACGCAGTGTTGACCAAGATGGCCTGTCCTAGGAACATGGGAAGTGCAGATCCACCTCCAGGATTGGAGACCACATCGGTGGTATATTCTACGGCCACGTCGCAGCTGTCTTCCTCGTCCACGCCTTCCAGGTCGACCTCATCCCCTTGGAGGTCGCCAACTTCGCTCATGTCTTGACCAGTGGCGTGCTTGGTCATCGTCCACATCCAAAGCAACAAAAAAGCACGCCATCTCCTCCCGTCGGTTCGCATTCCCGCGCCACTGGGCCGATCCGGGCGCTTTTTCTTCGCGTTTTTCCTTTCAGGTGCGGTGCCAGCACGTAGAGGGAGTCTTTTACGCGCACGTGAAGCGTCGACGCGACGAAAGAAGCGCAGCACGTCGCGACGCGGCCCAGCGAGGGTGTGTCTTGCACAAAAGAGGGTGCAACTGGTGCACACGACACCCGGGAGCCTCGGGGACCCGAGCGAAGGAGGGAGGGATCGGACCGTGGCCACCGGGGTGTGTCTGCCGGTGGGGTGTGGTGTCTGGGCTGGGGACGAGGGTTGGGGGACCGCGAGGGTGCAACTGGACACGAAGGGGTGTAACTGCAGGAGGACAGGCCATGCCATGTCGCACGATTGAGGAAAGGGACACAGAAGACACAGGAAAGGTTCCCTTCGAAATGCAACCCGTCCTCAACGAGATGGTGGGTGTTTGGTGGTGGAAGGGCAGATGGACACAAACACACAATCCGCCCATCCAACCCTGGATCTGGAACCAAGTGCCACGGCACGGTCTCCAGCGTTGCCGTCCAACCCGCATGTGTGGGAACGGATGCATGCTGTTGATGCATCCCGTCTCCAAGTATGCACCATCCATTGTCCAAGGTGCCATGGGGCCCATGGCATGGGCTGTAGTCCCCATTCGAAAGGCCGACGGACCAGATCCCAGGAAACCTGGACGAAAGGGGGGTATTGGATTGGGGTATTCTTCCCTCGTCGAATTTTGAGGATTCGTCTGCCCCCCTTCGAGGGGTGCGTTGGGTAGGCTGTAGCACCTCGGCGGATTCCAGGGACAGGATGAGCATATTCATCTTCTTCACCCATGTGATGGACAGGTGACAAGATGGCATGCATGCATGCAAGAAACAAGCCCATGTGTGAATCCTTGATTCAGAAACGAGAGGAGGGAATACAAAATGGAAGAGGATCCAAACCACTTGGGGTAAGATATACAGGGTGGGCAAGCGAGAACGGCTGCCAACACAACCAAACGAGTGGGATCGGTGTTTCATGGGTAGGAGACCCATCCAACTTCACACAGGTACAATACCAAGGAAATCATGAAAGTAAAAGTGCCTTCTAACTCCACCTACACAAACAATCCATGCAGCACCCGAAAATCTGCTGTAGCAACCGTCCGGAGAGGAATGACTGGAACAAGGCAGACCAAAATCCTTGGCGTGGTTTCTTGCTCACACCCCTCATGCCTGGAGCAGTTTATTTGCCGTTGTGATCATTGGTTGCGCAATTGGTACAAGTCAAAAAGGGGCCCAGACTCAAGGACGGGAACGAGTTGCAACCCATGTGCAATGAACGATGGAAACACTAGTCACGCAAGCCCTCCACCAAAAGAGTTCAAACGCTCTGCTGATGAACTCCCAACAAAATCTTCTTGGTGATTGGACAGTCGCAACTCGAACAGAAATCCTCCTAGAATTGCAGCAATCCATCGCCTCAGGTATACATTCGGATCGGTCGAATAAAGATATTCCAGAAGTACTGCCATGAGCAGATGCGCCCACCATTATACAAGCACCCAGCATGCGATTCCACATTAGTTCCAGCAACCATCCCTCAACCGCTAGAGGGGTGGGTGCCGGTTCGCGAAAACAATGTAAATAATGGTCGTTTGTGCACATTGCGAGGATAAAGGGAAGGTTGAGCTCTTCCCTAGCATTTTCCACCCGACAACGAACCCTCCTACCATGGCGTACAGCAAAAAAAACAGATGGACTGATAATTCAAGGACAGAAACAAGTCACTGAAGACCAAATCCAACCGCATTTTGAATGGCTACAGTAAGACGGTCCTTCAGCTTCTCCTCGCTGTTGTACTGAGGGAGTAGAAGTGTGTTGAAGCAAGTATGTGCCGTGGGTAGTCGATTCGTGTCACTTCCAGCCCTTTGAATCAAAATAGGCAGCTTGAGAAGCCCCCCAATCGGAGCACGATCACTGCCAGACAAGAACTTCAGGAAGTGTTTTTGATCCTCAATGGTGTAGCTGTTCACTGTGTTCCAAAGCCACTTGATCACATTTTCGCTGCCGCTGTAACCTTCGTACTTTGCCGCACGTTCTAGAGCCTTGAAATCCAGGTGTGGGGTTCCACATACCAAACGCTCCACCTCCTGAGGCCGAAATATATGGAGGGCGCCTCCGCCACCAATCAGGAGCAGAAAACCTTTGGCGAACGCATCAAACTTTTCCGTTACTCCCCGGTCGAGTACCTCCTCGACGTAGAGATTCACGTACTCTTCCCGATTTCCTTTCGTTACTGGAATCTGTGAACCACCAGGCTTGAGATCAATGTTGTGGGTCTCTCCATACGCAGTGCGTTCTATTGCAAACGATAGACAAAATGTTTCCTCAATAGAACCAGGGCCCTCGTAATGCAACAAACTTTCCAAGCTCTTCCCAACGGTTGGGTCAAGCTCCTTGAGCTCAGGCAGCCCGACCGGAACACCCAACAACTTTTTATACAATGCAGAGGGAAAGTGAACGTCCAAAATAACCCGGTTATAGACCGCTATACCAATGATAAGCCCTACTAACATGTACACCTCCTTCGACTCAAGGGATGCTGGATTAAACCAGAACATCCGACTCTCAGGGTAAAACGTGAACAGATCGTATTCCGTACGAAACAAAACTTGCAGCACGAGTTGGAAAAATTCTTTGCGGACACCTCCTGCATCTACACCTTCCTCTCCAATGAAGTGCACCCTTAAGGGCTTGAAGAGATCGTTGGGATGCTGCCTTGCCAGCTCATCCAACGCATCTTCTACCAAGTGATCACGCCGCACTCGGAGTATGCATAGATCTGGATGCTCTCCTGGCACACCACACAGATGCGGTTGGGGGTGTTCAATGGATTGTGTTCGATCCAGTCGCTCGCTTGCATCTTCTTGTTCCTGATCTGCTGATTCAGGTTCATCGACCTCCATTGGTTGGGCTTGAACTGAAGGGCCCCAAATGCCTCGGAGGGACTCAAAGAAACCCCGGTCGGCAGGACGCTGCGGCTCTGTCCGTGTGCGTGAAGAGGAGGTGCCACTTTGTTGACGGGTGCTCTTTTGTTGGAGAGATGCAACAGATCCAGGTGCACGCTGCATACCCACGAGCGCTCCGAATACCTGCTCAATCCTTGCTTGATGGACACTCTGTTGCTGCTGAATGTGGGCTTCCGCATGCAGCACACGGCTTTTTGCTGCGCTATCAAGAAGGAAAGGGTAGGCACAGAACGTGAACGGTACACTCGCACCACCCCTGGTGGTAGCTGTAAGTTCTTGCCCTCGACGCCAATGAACATAATCCTGAAAAGCATCAAACCGCTCGCTTATCAAATCATTGTAAAATTCTTCTACAGGAAGGGCCCGCAGGTTACTACTATCTGAATCTAATGCTCTGCTTTGGTTGGCCTCTTCGACAATGCCAAGCACGCTAATGGCCCGTATCACTTCTTCACCTGCCCTTGGATCGCTCTCAAGGCAAGCTGTGATGTATCGACGGAGAGGTCGAACTATTCTTGTTGCCAAAATATCCGCAGGACAGCTATGTGACCAAAGGTAAACCAATGCTGCCTTAGTAGCTCTACTGATGCTGGAAACAATTCTACATATCCGTGGTAAGAACATCAACTTTGGTTCGGCCACTAGAGGATTCAGCATCAAGCAAAACAGTATGCCGGCACGCTCTGGAGAATTGAGAAGGATCTGATGCAACTCCATCTCCCTGCAGAGCCTCGTTGTGCTCTTCTGGAGACACCCAACCACATTCTCATCCAGCGTTGCCAGCAAACCCTTGTAGCAAGAATTCAACACTTCTGCATCGATGTCATAGGAACCAAAATTTCCAAAAACTTTCATGAGACTGGCAGCAGATCCAAACAAAAAATCAATGCTCGCTTCTAGCTCCAACTTCCCTCTGGTACCTTGCGAAGCTTGCCAAAGACGCACTGCCTGATGGACGCCTTCAAGCACAGCGTTGCGGTCAATCTCTATACCGTTACTCCGTTGGTCTTCTCCAGACAGGAAAAAGGTGCAGTAACTGCCAGCAGCAACAGCCGAGATGGCAACAACGTCGTCTTCTCCATCCTTTTGAAAGTGAGAGGTACAAACTTCAACAGGAATGAGCTTGTCTTGCATATCTTCATGTGCAAGTTGCCCAAACTCACCACTACCGCACGTAAATATTCTCTTTTCTGATGTCAAAAACACGGTATGGTGCATGCCACATGCCACATCAACAACGAAGTGGTTGCTCAGCAAGGCCACCTCACGTGGAGAAAATACGTTTGCAGTGATCCCATGGCCCAGCTGCCCATGCCTCCCAAGCCCGAACGTGAAGGCCCTGCCCTCATCTGTGAGGAAAGCTGTGTGAGACCCGCCACATTGCACCCATGTCGCACGTCTTGCCCCAAAAACCAGTCTAGGTACGTGGTCCAGGGGAGAGCTACCTTGCTGTGGTGATGCCACTTGTGAAAAGGGCACAATCGAACGGTTGCTCCTGGACGCCGCTTCCTCCACAGCGGTTCTGCCACTTCTTTCTCCAGCATAAAGCCATTCTAGTGCCATCTCCACGCCCAAGGATCCGGTCTGTTCAAGTGCCTCCTCGGCACTGGCCTTCTCGATCCCCATCTCCAGCATGGTCTCCAACATCCTCTGGTTGACCCTGCCTTTGGCACGATGAACAACGCCATGCTCCAGTCCACCCAAAGCATTTGGGTCAGTTTGCATCGTTTGGGGTAACGACGGCCTTGATTCGGATCCTTGAGAGGTTTCCTGTGACGGCGATATCTGGGAAGATCCTTGAGAGGTGCCTTCCCCATGCCCCAGTTGACCGTGTCGGTTGCGACCCCATGTGAAGAGATCCCCTTGGCTGCTGATTGCGGCGCTGAATCCTTCTCCTGCGGCGATGCAGATGGGATAGATCCCCCATAGGCCTTCCACCCTACAGATTCCCTGCATGGAATCCTGCCCCTGGCCACCCGTCCTCACATCTTGTCCGCAGGCCAGCACAGTGCCGTCTGCGGTCGCGACCAGCGTGTGAAAGTGCCCGCAGGCCACTTGAGAGGCTCTCACGTGTTCCATGCCATTCATGACCTTGGCATGCATGAGTTTGGCATCGCCATCAATCGCTTCCGGTCCTAGGGCATGGTCTTTGCCATCGGTCGCGCATTGTCCAAATTCATCCGATCCGAAGGCCCTGGCCAGGGCGTCTTTGCCGATAAGAGCTGCATGCGCATAACCACAGCTCACTTGTTGGATCGGCACGTCCACATCCAGCATCACGCCCATGTTTGCAGGCAATCCTTGTCCGAACACCCTGGCTCTACCGGTGTGTCTTTCTACACCCACGACGTGAGCGTGTCCAGCACGCAGCTGTTGGAACTCCAGGTCTCCCATCCTCACTTTTCTGGGCTTGGGACACGCCATTGTGCCTTTTTTGTCGCGTGTTCGGCTCGTGTCATGTCCAAGCTCGCCGTCTTCGTCCAATCCGCAGGACCACGTGTTCCCAGGAGCCATGGACACCACGCCTCTCCCTTGTCCCAGGGACGCACAGGCGTTCCTTCCGCGCGAAAGAGAAGGGATCCAACGAGAATATCCTGTTGTTCCAACGCCGACACCGCTCGGTTTCGAAGGCGTGCGACGATCGCGACGCACGCGCGTCGCGAAGAAGCGTCGCAATGGATGCGCGACGGTCGTGTCGATGGACTTAACTCGTTCGTAAACACGAGGGGAACGTCGAGACCGGATCCAAGGACCGTGAAAAGACCGAAAAGACCGACGGTCCATGGACGGTCTACGAAGGAGAAGGAAGGAGCCGATGGAGGTCTCGGGGACGTGCAAGGAGAGTGCAGATGGAAGTGTGTAGGGCCGTGGATGGGACGGTCGTACGTGGATCGAGGGTTCAATGGATGGGTGCTGATTCCCCTTCTCTCCTCGGAGTGGAGTGCGGTTCCATCACCTCACGCGGCGACTAAAATCTCTGGCGAAGTTCTTGAAACACGCGTGGCGAGCCCCCCCTCCCCCCCGCAACAAAGCCCAACCCGGTTTCGTGTGGAAAACATTCCGACGGCACTAGGGTGCGCGTAGATCCCTTGAAATCATTGGCCCATGGTGTGTACAACGTCGTAACTTGTACTTGTGGCAAAAATTGTAGACAAAGTGCTTTGGTTACATTCTGGTGCAAGTTCGTTCAACAAAGCGCACATTTCGAAAAGAGGGGATGGCATGCCCAGAATGTTACAAACACGAGCAAGGATAGTCTTCATCCTTTCCAAACCAAAGGACGGAAGATTTGCTCCGGACGAACGTACAAATACCCTTGGATATCGTTCTCGTGCCCGTCGGTGCTCCAATTCGAATGCCTTTAGAAGATCGGGTTGTCCCACCCCCTTCTCTTGTTGTCTCAACCCAGGTTTTCATCCACAAAAAAAGCGGGAGTTTTTTCGGGTCAAAATTGAAGGGTTTGGTATGCATATGCAACGCATGTCGATTGTACTTGTGAACGAATAAAACTTTGCGTTCTTCTACACTGTGGTATTGAGCCGAACCGATTGACATGGGGGAAGAAAGTCTATTGAATTGCGTCGAGGAGAGCCGGGGATGAAGGCCGTTTGTTGAAGTTGACCACGTCACGGTTCTCCTTCTGCGTTCACACGAGATTTCGTACGTCGATACTGCGTGCGGAGCTTTTCGCAATCGTACATCGTGCCTGGCGGTTGCTATGATGCCGATGTGTTGCGGCCCTTGTTGCGTGGTGCCTTTTCTCGCGCATCGGGGTGGTGGCTTCTTGTGTTCGACTGGATCGGTGGAGATCTCCACTTGTTCTATTTCCCTTTCCTCCGATCCACCGCGTTCTGCTTGTCTTTTCCTTCCCTTGGCTTTGTCCACGGCACTGCGAGGCACTGAGCGGCGTCCTTGGTCCTTGCACGTGGGTGGTCCTTGTCCTGTCCATGGCGTTCCTGGGGGACGTCCTTCCCCGGTGTTCCTCCTCCTTCTGAACCCGTCGAAAACGTCCGATGGTTCCCCGATCGAACCCGTTCGGATTTCCTCGATCGTCCTGGTTCCTTTCGGTTGTTTCTTCATCTCGTCTGCACGTTCGTCCAGCCATCGCCTTGGGTGTCCGCCACCATTCGGCACGTGTCCGACCATCGCCACGTGGCAAGCGGGGAAGGCCTCCCCCCTCCTCCCACGTGACCCCCATCCCCACCACGTGTCCATCCCCCATTGGTCCCCATGACGCCCGCCCCTCCGCCGGGGGACGTCCACGTGCGCTTCCTCCTCCCCCTCCGGCCGCCGCCCAACACCCACGTGGCGCTGCTGGGAAACCACGAGCGCCTGGGCGCATGGGATCCCAGGCGCGCCATCGCCATGGTGCGTGAGAAAGGAGACGTGTGGTCTGGGAAGGTGGAACTGCCCAGGATGGGGAGGATGGAATACAAATACGTGCTCCTGGCCGAACGTGGAGAACGGGGACAAGTGGTGCAGTGGCAACCAGGGAACGATCTGGTGCTGGCCATGGAACAAGAAGTGGGACAAACACAGATGCAAACCCATGAAGAGGAATGTGCAAGCATGGAGGAGGCCATGCTGCAAGTCGTGGACGTGTGGGAACCCTGGAGCAGAAGAACCGTGCCCTTGTGGGATCCACACCACGAACGGGAACAGCAGGCACACGGCCAACAGCCCAATGATGCACAGACGTCCAGAAACGGCACAACCAAACACAGAACGACACAGAAATCAAATGGAACCGATGCGCCCTCGCATGGACAGGCAGAAAAGCAGGCAGGAGAAGAAGAAGACGCCAAGGAAAACCAAGAAGTCAGGAGGACGCTGCTGGTGGACTGCGGGACGTGGCAAACCAGGTGTGCTGTGATGGAAGAAGGAAAGCTGGTGCAACTCCTCACAGAACGCGAAGATCAGGATTCTGTAGCGGTGGGAGATGTGCTGCTCGGAGTGATCAAGAGCTACGTGCCAGTGATGAAAGCCTACCTCGTGGATATCGGAACAGAGAAGTTTGCACTCATGGACGTTGGGCTGCACAAGGCCAAAAAGACGATGAAAATAGTGTCGACTGAACCGCAGCTCCAGTGCAATGAAGAGGACTCAGCAGAAGAGGAGACAGAAGATGAAGAGGAGGAGGAGGCCGAAGACAGCGAGGACGAGGGGGGAGTGTATACCATGTCCTTCTCGGAAGAAGTCTTGAGCGGGTCAGAGGTCAATATCGAGGAAAGCCTAGAGGATGGACTATCCGAAGAGATAGAGGAAGATATCGCAGAATACGATGACACAATGTCGCTCTCTGCAAGCCAAGATATTGGGGACCTCTTTGTGCCCGGAGATGCTGTCGTTGTTCAAGTGACGCGTATGCCTTCTGGACGGAAGGGACACAAGGTCACCGGCACGATCTCCTTGTCCGGGAAACTGACAGTTTTGACTCCGGAGACATTGCGTGTTGGTGTGTCCAGAAAAATAAAGGGACTGGAACGTAGCCGACTGTCGTACATTGCTTCAGAATGTCAACCACCGAACTGCGGGGTCATCGTGAGAACCGAGGCAGAAGGTCGCTCCGAGGAGGAACTTATGGACGATATCAAGTCACTGTACACAAGCTGGACCATGGTCCTGCAAAAGGTACGCTCCAGGTGCAAGAGTAGAAAGCATGCAGTAAAACCAAAGCGGTTGCTGAAGGGAGCAAGCCTGATAGAGACCATTGTGAAAGACATGTTTGGAAGAAAGGTAGAGGAGCTGGTGGTCAATTCCAAGGCCGAATTTATGGCTCTCAAGAGTGGACTCCAAACAGCAGGATACAAGGAACTTTCCAGTCGGGTACATCATTTCAAGAAAAAGGATGCCCTCTTGTTCGACGAGTATGGCATTGGCGAGGAGACAGAGTTTGTATCATTCACTGCAGAATGCCTCCCCCTTGAAGGTGGGGGAAACATCATTCTACAGGTCACAGATGCACTCACTACGATTGACGTGAATGGTGGCCGTGCAGTTTTCAACCAAGATTTGAAGTCTGACGAGGCTGTTTTGGGCGTAAACATTGCCGCTGCAGGCAAGATCTGCCAAGAACTTCGTCTCAGGGACATAGGTGGCATCGTTGTGATTGACTTCATTGACATGAAGAAAAAAATCTGTAGGAAGCAGGTAGAGGATGAGGTAATGAAATGGGCGGCTCTAGATGGTGCCGACTACAACATCGGCAATATCAGTGACTTCGGGCTGCTTGAACTCACGCGAGCAAGACGGATGCCTCATCTGAGTGCGTACCACAACATGACATGCAAGTGTCCAAGCTGTGCGGGGTCTCGGTACGTTCAGACCCCACTGGCCGCGTTGCAGGCCATCGAGAGGGAGGTGAAGAGATGGAAGATATCCGCATCGAACGAAACGGAAGGAGCCGGACACTCGAACGCCAATAGACCAATACTGAAGTTGATTACAGGGGGGATGCTTGGCAAGTACTTACGGCTGCACAGGAGGCAGCTAAATCGATTGGAATCTCGAGAAAAGGTACAGTTCAAGATTTCAATCGATCCATTTACACACGAGGGTTTATTTCGACTTGAGCACAGCGGCAACCAACCTCGCACCACAACTACTGGGCAGCGTGCAGCTGCCAAAAAAAAGTGAGTGTATCACACACGTGCACCCACGGCTGACTACCCATACGAATTACATCGGTGGGCACTTGACCAATTCACATGGTGCTCACCGCACATCGACACCGCACCACTCCATGTGCATGCTGCACTCGTCAATGTAATCCACTTCTGGCTGCTTACCACGCTACGCTGAAGGCAACTTGCACCGGTGATTCACAAAAGTTGCATGCGTCCTGCCTTCGGTTCCCTGCACACGCACATCCGCTCTCACTCTTGTCAACCCTGTTCCTGAATTTGGCAAGAGGCAGGAAGGCCCCTGCTTGCAGGACCTTAGCCCTCTTCTTTCCATTCAGAGCTCCATTCCTGGCCTCAGTTCTCCGTGATACATCTTGTCCAGCAGTGCTTTCGAGGATGGCCTGCGGAGCAGTCCTTTGTTATTCCCCACGCCCGTACCCAGACACACAGGACACACCAGCTTTCCCCTTCCGTAGCAGTTGGGACACTCTGTGAACTCGTAGGATCCATCGCTTCGCTTTCGTGTGAGTGCTCTCCACTTTCCAGTTCCACCGCACATGTCGCACACCACCGCTCCGGACCCGTTGCAGTTCAAGCAGACGTCCCTTTGCTTGGGCTCTTCGAGATCTCCCTCCATGGCCATGGTTCGGTCCGCACGGTTGCTGGCGGCCACCAGTGCCACGCAAGCAGCACATAGGCTCCTCCTTCCCAGGGTGTCCTTTTCCTTCCCACTCGGACCCGCGGGTGTCTTCGGCACCACCTTGGGTGCGTTAGATTCATTGGCACAGGCACGTGCGGACGTGCCGGTGGCCTTTTGGCTCGCCATGTCCGCTCCAGATGCACGCGAGGTCTTCCTTCCTTCCTTCCACGTGGCAGCTTGTCTGCCGTTTCCCTTGGCACGGCCCTGCGTGCTTCTTCTTCCCCGTGGATCCACCTGGTCTTCGACGTGCGGATCGACTGCACGTGCACGTGTCCTCTCCTTCCACCTTCGGATCGAGGCGATGCGGTGCGCGAATGGCGCGCGTGTGCGAGGCCGACGCGCTCGTTCTGTTCGTACGAAACGAAGGCCAGGAACGAAGAGATGGCGGCAGGATCCGTTTCGAGCGGCGATCGAGGGAGGACGGGATCCGATGGGGATCCAACGGGGATGTGGGAGATCTGCTTATGGCAACGATCCGGAACCGCTCTGAACGCACGGTCAAAGTGATCCGAAGGGGATCCAACGGTCGTAGGGAGGGACTTTCGACCGATCGTGATCCCAGGGTGAGTGAGTTCGGAGAGAGGACGGGATCCAACGCGAGCGTGGGGACCGATCTTCGGTCCCAAGGTGGGCAGGATGGCTCGATGGAAGCACAAGGACGAAAGGTTCGACGTACGTGGTCGCACATCCACGACCTACCCAACCCCCGTCCGCCCATCCTCGCCTGCACAGCAGCTCCGAAGCGAAACACAGGCATCGGACGGACGTGGTGCTGGTCGGAAGTGGACGAACCAATCCTCGTGGAACGAAGCCTGCCTCGCGCGTCCGTCGTGGACGTGCACACCGTCCCGCCACGGTGCATCGGACGGAAATCCTTTCGCCGACCCTTCGTTCTCGAGCGTCCATTGCCATGGGATCGACTCCGGTTGCCTCCTTCGTCGTCCCGCACCGTTGCGGCTTCGGTCCGATTCCCAGGAAGGCGTCCAGTCGCACGTCCATGCTTCCTCCACACGCGTTTGCATGACGTGAGGATCTCCTGGACGGTTTTTCTTGGACGCATCGAAGCCCACTCGTGGGACGGACGAGGGCGGTTGGGAGAGGGGGGGAAAAGGACAGGTCGACCCGATCTGGGGCGCCCCACCGCCAGGTCGGGTCCTCCAACCTTACGTAATGCGATGCGTGTGGTCGGGGTGCCTTCCAGCTCAGCCACGACTTGGGTCGAGAAAGGGGAACCGTAGGAAGGGCTGACGTGGCCCCCCGGGCGGCCCAACCGCTCCTGGAGGGAGGAGGTGAGGGACGGGGGGTCCTCTGCGCGTACCCGTAACCGTCGAAGGTACTAACCGGAACAAGCCCTTACGAAATCAATCGCACCCTGACCGGATGCGTAGAGGAGCCATCGGGGGAGAAACGGGCGACGATAAGGTCGTATCCTCTACGCTACACGAAAGATCGGATCGTACAGAACCGAAACCTTTCCTTTCGCGACCCTTCGGTCCCGCAGCATGTCGCGGAGGCCCAGGTCCCGGGTGGTTCTCTCTTCCCATTGGCTGAACCATCGGGGCTCACGTGACTCGGGCTTCCCTCCTCGGGGGCCCCGAGCACGGTGCCTTTCTCCGTTTCCCGTGGAGGCCTCGCTCTCGATCCGTGATGCATCCTCTGCGTGCGACGTCCGTTTCTCGGCCCCATCCTCCCGCGACCCCCTTCCACGCGAGACCGTCCCCGTCCAGCTGGCCTCGCCCCCCGGTTCCATCCCTTTCCATCGGATCCCCCTTTTCCTTTTCAGACCCGGTGGTTCTCTGGGTTCGAACCCGAACCCCGATCCGGATCGCCTTCCTCATCATGGCTTCACAATCGTGTGGCAACGGACGAGCACGCTCGAGCGCAGCACGAGGCGCAACGAATCGATCGAAAGGAAGCCTGGGTTCGCGAAAGGGCGATCGTTGGAAGCGTCAGAGTGACGTGGAAGAAGGCATGGAAGAGGACGAACCCGTCCGAAGCGTGGTGCGTGGATTTCCCGAAGAAGAACAGCTGGGAGAGAAGCTGGTCCAGCATCAGACCGAACGCAAAGGCGGACGCAGTCCGAACCCAAAACAGTCCTGCCTCACCGAAGGAATGATGCACGCCGTAGTGTCTGCCCAGGCAAAGGAAGAAAACAAAGCAAGCGATGCCACGAAGACCGTAGCAGGCCATCGAGCACCGTCCCCGGACTCCGTCCTTGCCGCCGTGTCCTCCAGCCCAGGGTGGAGCCTCGAAGGAACGGAAAAAGATGCATCTGAAGCACGAAGGTGGAGCAAAGACAGAAAGGTAGGGAAAAAATCCGCGCTGTCCACGAGGATGCATGAAATGCAGCAATGTTCCCGCAAATCACCCAAACCCCAAGTGGTTTGTGAAGGGGCCAGAGTGGCAGCACTCCATGCCATGCGCGGAGAAATTGCACTGGATATTGCACAAGCACGCGCCAAGGCTAGAGTGGAGGCTGGGCATGGGGCCAATTTTACATACGTAGGTGTTGAGGGGAAAGTACGCTCCCCACAGAAAGAGGCCAACCCCACTGAAGTACAGAGCGCAAAGACCGACGAACCTTGTTGCGTCGCAGGTACCCACGATACCAAAGTGGTAAAGAAGGAGACGGGATCATGGGCTGGAAATTCGTCACTTCTGAGTACCTGGATCCAGCCTTCACAAGTGGTCCGAGTTGCTAGCTCTGCGATGGCTGCTTGGACATGCATTCATGCCGCTGTAAGGCTTGTAGGCAATTGATGCACTAGCTGGCAAGCTATGAGCAAGCAACCAGGAAACATCCTCCATCTTATTTAACATTCTCCGCACTAGAAGATGTTGGATGCTGTACAAACACCTACCCCTCGACCTTTTGAAGATTTGAATGATGCTACGCTGGTAGCAATAACTTGTTGTGGGCCTGGACTGCGCATCTTCATGCCAGCGATGCAGGTACAGGCCGCTTGTTGACATCACATAATTGTTTGCATTGAGAAGTGAAGCTGTGAAGCCATCGGTCTTTGGCCCTGCTGCCTGAGCTGTTGCTTGTGAAATGATTTTTTTTGTGGCCCATTTTTATGAGGTCTTGTTAGCACATCCTCTACCCTCGCTCTGTCGCAGTCTGGACCAACCTCCCATGATCCTGGATACCTTGCGAATACCACCTGCAAGCTCAGAGCATGTGCTAGCCTCCAGAAACATGCTCGTGGTTTCATACATGCCGTTCGAGGGACTGCGTGCAATGCACAATCTTCTGTCACTCACCTTGCATGGGTACTTTCCAAAGTCGACAGGGTGTGCTTGAGGTGAAATCTTGCGCATTGGTTCATGATGGACTTCCTGCTCGTCTTCGGTACTCAGGTACACACCAAGTGTGATGGAGCATCACCCAAGCACCAGCGTTTTTCATTCGGCGAATCGTTTCCAGTCTTTTTCCTTCCGCGGGGACGGTTTGGTTTCTTGTGCCGAGTTGGAAAAGCTTCCTGGCGGGTCAAACACGAGGTACAGAGCCAAGATGGGAGGCCGAAGCTGCACGACAGGACAGCGTTCGTAGACCATACTCACTTTCGAAAGGCAATCTGCGAAGGGTTGCAAACAAAATGTTGCATTTAGGTCTGCTCCGTTCGAATTTCTATCGGAAGAACGTTTCCTTGTACGAACACGCGTGGTTGAAGTTGGCCTATCCTTTGCGGTATCTCTTGCACGAGAGTTCCAGGTCGGGTGCGCACGCGTTGGCCTCGCGCACCACTTCCCCTGAGATATCGAACGCGTGGTGATTTCCTTCCTCTGGATGCTTGCATTGTTCTTCCTTGTCCTTCTACTCTCTTGGCATCAACGGGTTCGTTGTTCGAACGATGGCACTGGTCCATGCTGAGTTGTCCATGGGGTCTCTCCTTCCCATACTTCGCCCCAGGAGAGAAGAAACTCCCATCTTCGTGTCCCTCCTCCCCTCCCTTCCTGTGGCGTTCTCACCCACTCGCTCCCTTTTGGGTTCCCATCTCGTCCCTGGATCCTGGAAAAGGGGGAGAAGGAAACGTTGTTGAAACGAATGTTAATTCGTCTAGGGTTTACAGCTCTCCTTCCAAGACCGAGTCCTCCGACCGAGGGAAAGGGTCGATCGACCGCTCAACAAGTGGATCGCCGACGACATGACCAGCGACGAACAAACGCCGTAGAAGAACGATCCATAGAATTCGACATACGACTGTCGAATTCACTCGAGTACACCACTGACAATACATTGGACGGAATCGAACACCTGCGTCTGTTTAAGAGCGCAGTGCATGCCTTGTACTACAGAACTTTGACGAAATCATCACCTCCACACCGGAATTCTCCTATCATCGCGCAAACACATCGAAACTCGTTGTCGAAGTACAAAGAATACATTGAAGAAGCAGAAAAGGGTATTACAAACCACACGCAGTAGCAAAACCACCTACTGCCCCGAAGGTCACCACCACGTCACAGCAAGTGCGTGGAACGCAGAGTTTAACCTCAGAGATATCGATATTTCAGCAAGGGTTCCTTCTTGGGTTCGCTCCACCATTGACAAGGGCTGGTCGTTGTGGATTCCCTGCACTGGTGTCCTGGACCTGTGGGATATCCGCTTTCGCGACCATGCAGGCGTGCACCGCCACAGGTTCGGATCTGCCTGTGCCGAGATACCACCGAACCCAGCTTGTTCTGGTTGGTGTTGGACGAGGAGATGCGAACGGATCCGCTGCACGTCCCTCCTCCTTCGACACGGACCGCATCCGGATCGCACGAGCCCACGCGCTGCACGAGACGCCTCTGCGAACGCC
Source organism: Picocystis sp. L7 (assembly GCA_020975725.1). Classification (NCBI taxonomy): domain Eukaryota; kingdom Viridiplantae; phylum Chlorophyta; class Picocystophyceae; order Picocystales; family Picocystaceae; genus Picocystis; species Picocystis sp. L7. The sequence continues at coordinate 110,392 of QXJR01000019.1, read as the reverse complement.
GGAAAGGACGCGTACGGGTTCCACCTGCCTTGCAAGCGCGCATCTGCACGCTCCACGTCCGTCCCTTCTCCCTTCCTCGTCCTGGAAGCGGTCCTCCGCCATTTCTTGGCTTAACTTCGTCGCTTAACTTCCGTGCTTTGGTCGTGCTTTGGTCGGAACACGTGTTGGTTCACTTTCGCAGGTCTTCGCACGGCGCACGCGCCGATCTCGCGCGCCTGGAGGACCGTTCGAGGACGCCTTGGAAGGTGGCAGGGACGAAGCAGACGTGCGTGTCGCACACGTGGATGAACGCGCATCCGCGAGGGACGGATCGATAGACGGAAGGAAAGGAAACCGAGATGGGCTCGAAGGACGAGAACCGACGCGTGGCGGCACTGAGGTTCCAAAATGCAGCCTTGCATCGCATGCAATCCCGTGCGAGAGGCATCCCGTTCCACATGCGCGCACCAGGCGTACCTCCGAGGAAAACAAGATCAGGATCACAAGACTGGACCGACGACGGTGAACCTATCGTGCTTGGCATCTGTGCCATGGACAAGAAAGCTAGGTCAAAACCCATGGAATCCATCATACAACGCATGAACTCGTGGAACGACTTCGAAGTGGTGTACTTCGGAGACGAGACGCTGCTGCACAAACCGGTGGAGGAGTGGCCCATCTGCAATGCCCTCGTGGCCTTTCATTCGGAAGGATTCCCTCTGGAAAAAGCTGAAGCGTACGTCAAGCTGAGGAAACCGTTCTTGATCAACGACCTACCCTCGCAGCACATCTTGCACGACAGGAGGAAGGTCTATGCCTTGCTTCAAGCGTGCAACATTGATGTAGCACCGCACGTCATCATGAACCGCACCAAGGATGGAGTGGACCTCAACGAATTCAATGAGGAAGAAGATTTTGTGATGGTTGATGGAGAGAAAATTGTGAAACCATTCGTAGAAAAACCAGTGGATGGGGATGACCACAACATCTACATTTACTACCCATACAGCATGGGCGGGGGGTGCAAACGCCTGTTTCGTAAGAGAGCCGACCGAAGCGCTGACTTTTCCCCGGATATCAACCACGTAAGAAGGGACAAATCATACATATACGAAGCCTTTCTTCCTACTGGGGGCACTGATGTCAAGGTTTACACAGTGGGGTCTGGTTATGCACATGCAGAAGCCAGAAAGTCTCCCACTGTTGATGGTCGAGTCCAGAGATCGAGTGACGGGAAGGAGCTACGATATCCAGTGCTGCTGACTCCGGAGGAGAAAGAAATTGCAAGGAAGATATCCATCGCTTTTGGACAAGCAGTCTGCGGCTTCGACCTCCTTAGGTGTCAGGAAAAGTCGTATGTGTGTGACGTCAATGGTTGGAGTTTTGTGAAAAATAGCAAAAAGTATTACGATGACACGTCTGACTTGCTGCGCACCCTCATACTCTCAGAGCTTTCTCCGTCAAGATTGAGGAGGCAATTGCACAATGTACCTTCAGGCAGATCAGGGGACTACGACGAAGCATTGTCATTGACACGATCAGCAAGCGCCCTTAGCCTGCAAGATCAGGAGGTGGATGGATCCTCTGCAGACGAGCTCCGTTGTGTCCTTGCAGTGATTCGACACGGTGACCGCACTCCCAAACAAAAGTTGAAAGTGAAGGTAAGTCAACCAGAACTCTTGGAATTGCAAATGAAGTACATGGACTCCAAAGGGAAGCAAGCGAAATTGAAAACTCCCAACCAGTTGGAAGAACTTCTCGAGGCAGTGTCAGAAATTCTATCGCGGGCTGAGTACAGTGGTTTTGTTGGCACCCCTCCCATACACAAGTACCTCGATTCTTCGACCTCAGAAGATGAGCAGGAGTATGTGGAAGAAAAGCTGGAAACGTTGAACAAGTTCAGCGTGATCAAAGCAGTGCTAGAGCGCTCTACCACAGGGGGGGTAGGGGGTAGGTTTAGCGGGGTTAACAGAAAGGCGCAATTCAAACCGTTGCAGACATCTGTTGTCGATGGGCAGGAGAAGGTGACGCTTTCTCTTTTGATTCTGAAGTGGGGCGGGGTGTTGACTCATGCTGGCAGGGAGCAAGCAGAAAACCTGGGGAAGGACTTTCGAATAAATATGTATCCTAGCGATGGTTATGAGGAGGGAAGGGGTCTCCTAAGACTACACAGCACGTACCGGCATGATTTGAAGATTTACTCCTCTGATGAAGGCCGTGTCCAGATGTCAGCCGCTGCGTTCTGCAAGGGACTTTTGGATTTAGAGGGGGCATCGCTCGCCCCCATCATTGCAGCTATGGTTAAGAAAGACACTCCCATGCTCGATGCCTTTGGGAAAGGAGCTTCTGAGTATATTCAACATGCTAAAGAGTGCATTCACGATGCGATGACAAATGAAGAAAACTGTGTGCTGTTGTCTTCCTCATCGCTGCACGATGCTGCAGCAAGAGAGAACACAACTATACCAGATTGCCCACCACCAGCAATGAGGGTGGACTTATACACAGAAGGACTCGATGAAGATGATTCGCCTAGAATGACCAGTTGCATTCCCACAGGATTTGGGAATGACACTTGGGATGGCCAACGCTTAGAAAAAGATAAGTCCACACTCCAGTTTTCGGAGAGCCAGGAGATGCTTGCAGGAGGTATGCATGACATGCCAGAACGTCCAGTTGAATTGCTTCAGATGCTGAAGGGACACATAGCAACTCTCGTGAAGCAGCTGGAAAAGAAGTTTGAACACGAAGCAATGACTGAAGGCGCTGATGGTCATTTCCAAGATTGGGTGCGGGGAACAATGACAGGTGTTGTGCAGCACAGCACAGAAGGCCCGTGTAACAACGAAGGGTATATGCTCATGTATGATCGATGGAAAAAATTGCAATCTGACTTTTACCACACCAGGAAGAACGTCTTCAACATTTCCAAGATAGCAGACATCTACGATATGATCAAATACGATGCAATTCACAATGGAGATTTAGACTTGCAAGGAATGGAAGAGATCTACACGGTCAGCAAAGCAGCCGCTGACCTTGTCATTCCTAACGAATATGGTGTTGGAGTGTCCGGCAAAATGGCCATTGGCAGCAACATATGCTCGAGTCTACTCAACAAACTCTTGACTGATCTCAGCAATACCAGGGAGGAGAGTTTCACTGCAGCAGGTTTTAGCATGGCGGAGGGGGACGAGTCCTCCAATCCGTCGCAAGATACAGTTGGCAAAAAAGAGTCTCGCAATGAAGGTGACGAGGAGCTAGATGACCACGAGGTCGATGATGGTATGAGGACCCGTTTAGATCCTCGGTTTGCATCGGAGATCAACACGCCTGAAAGAAGAGTAAAGACGCGTTTGTACTTCACAAGCGAGAGCCATGTGCATTCGCTCTTGAATATGCTCATCTATTGTGATTTTTGTGTGGGAGAGGATGGAGAAGCCCAGCCTGTGTCTAAGGATGCCAGGCGCGAGCTGGCATTGATCAACGAACTGGACTACTTGACACAGATCGTGTTTCGTTTGTTTGAGAGGAAGGACGTTTCGCTGGAAGATCCGAAGCGTTTTTACATCGAAGTGCTCTTTAGCCCTGGAGCATCGTACAACCCACTTGAAGTCGTTCCGTTGAACCGCAATCACTGCTTGCCAATCAGGCCTTGCATTCCACTGCACCTGAACACGGAGGTGGAAGGAACACTGACCATTGAGTTGTTGGAACAGCTCTTACGCCCTCACATCCAGAATTCGAAGGACCGGAGCAAGGGCAGCGTGTCCAGGAACGTCAGCGCATGCCCATTGTCTCCATAGCTGGGTTGTTTATGTTTCGTTCTCGAACCCCTGTGGCATGTATGCTTGACTTCATCTTTGCGCAGAGCAAGGATGCACTTTGCTTGGTCTTGAAGGACTTGGAGCGATGAAGCACGCCTATGCACGGCACACATCTTCTGCTTAGAAAATATATTCGATGGATCCTGCTTTGAGGCGGGGTGATCCATGGCCGTTTGAACCTCTCTCTTTTTTCCTGCACACTTCCTTTCACCTGTTTCCTAGGTGGTGCGAAGCATCCTCTCTCCATGCATTAGTAGGATTCCCTCCCTCGGTGTCCACTCCTGTCCCCGGTTGTCCCCTCTGCTCTTCCCATGGGATGGATGGGTCTCGGCTCCTTTTCCATGCACCGTCTTCACCTTTCCACCGCTCCATGCCTACCCGGGAGATGGGACCTGCCCCCCGATCTACCGCCCCTGTGGCACGCAGCAGCGGGGGGGCTGTAGCAAAGCACGAGCAAAGCACGAGCAAAGCACGCCATTGTTACGCCGTCGGACGAGGCGAAGGACGCGGCGCGGCACCCACTCGGATCCGTCCGGAAGCAGGTTTGGGACGCACACCAGGTGCTGGTGGATTCGGACCCGGAAGGCGTGAACCAAGCAGGTCGCGCGATCATGGAAGGCTGGGATCCAGAAGCCTGCCTGGTGGAAGTGTTGGAGACGGTCTCGCAGCAAGAAGTGGCGTGGCGCATCGCCAAAGCTGCGCAAATGGCGTCCGAAGCCGTCCTGGAAGGAAAAGAACCCCCTCCTCTCGTCTACATCAAATCGTGCGACGTGCACGGAGGACTTGCGCACGTGGAGATCCGCTACGGCAGTCGAAAACAACGTGCGAATTACGTGCAGGTGTGGAGCGTTCTGACGGTATTGGCCAGTCTTTGTGTCAAAGAAGAAACGTGCACGCTGCGTGGCTTGTACTATCGTGCCAAGGCGAGCTTTCCTCGATCTGCACGCACCTACGAAGGCGTATCGGCCGCCGTGCAAGTGGTCGTGGGACTCTTGCAGGTGCCTAGGCCATGCTTGGGCGTGGTGGCCGCAAGCAAAGGTGAGTTCTTCGGAAACTTGCATGTTCGTGCCAACGATGCAGGAACTGGGAACGGTGGCAGCAGCAGCGGAGATGATGGTTGGATAGACTGCAGGAACTGCGTGGTGCCCATTCCAGGAGATGTGCGTCAAGTGGAGGCATGGCACCTTCAAACCGATGCACAGCTGGTGCTGGTTGTGGAGAAAGAAGCAGTTTTGCATCGGCTTTATCGCGAAAGAATCCACCAAAAGGTGCCCGTGATCGTCCTGACCGCCAAAGGCATGCCGGACCTAGCATCGAGGTCGTTCTTACGAAAGCTGCACGTGGAAGCCGCATTACCAGTGGCCGCAGTGGTGGATTGGAATCCAAGTGGAGTGATCATCCTACACACCTACGCTCAAGGTGGATTGCATCGCACTACCATGCTCGAAGCCAGCCGCTATTCCATACCAGAATTGCTCTGGCTGGGAGTGCGACGCGAGCACATACAGACAGAAGAACTTGAATGCTTTGGACAACCACTCACTGCAAAGGATAGGAATTTGGTAGGCAGCATGCTTCGCTCTGGATGCTTGGATTCGCGTCCTGGGTGGAAAAAAGAAGTGATGGCTATGCAGTCGACAGGAAGGAAGGTAGATATTGAAGCGCTCATCGACGGAGGAGGCGACACTGCGCTGGCAGATTTACTTGCCCTGCACATCATGCAGGAAAGTTTTGCCTAACTGAGCCAGCAAATACAACTCATTAAGTAAGGATTTTCATTATTTATGTCAGAGCCCGGCCAAAAAGATGACTTGGCATGATCCACAACCCTGCAGTAGTCGGCCAACCCAGGCACTGCAAGGAGAAGAGAAAGAAAACAATGTTATGCAAAACGCATGCTGCAGCTCCGTAAAACCGCAAAGGATGTTCAGGCAAACTCCAGAACTTTGATGATCCCTGAGGAATTTGCAGCCAGTAGAACATTCCCCGAACGCTGGAATGCAAGACTACTAACAAACTGCCCACGGTCATCAAGTTCTTCCCTGCCAGTCAGGGGGTTCATGCCGTGAAACTTGTGAGAAACCATGGGAGAGGTGAAGTTCTGGTGGTACGCTACAACAGTGTTGTCCTCGCTTCCACTTGCTATGAATCCCTCAGGGTGAACAGAGAGCCCAACAAAATTCTTCTCGTTCATGTGGCCGCGGTAAGTCTGAACAGCTTCTGCGCTGCCACCATCGGCGCAGGCACTCTTCAAGTCCCAAAGCTTCAACGTGTTGTCTGTCGATGATGTAACCAGTGAGTCCGAGCCAAGAAACCGGACGTATGCAATGCTGTTTTTGTGCCCACCCAGCACTGCCAGTGGAGCGGAAAGCTTCCTTGCATCATACAGGTACGCCTTGTGATCTGTAGTTCCTGCAGCAAACAGGTTTGAATCTGTAGGACAAAACTGGACGCTGCATATGTTGGTGTTGCAATCAACCTTACCCACACTTCGCTGCTGACACATGGACCACAGCCGAATGGATCCATCGTCTGATCCAGACAGTAGGCGTGTTGGGTCTGAAGGAGACAAGTCCACACTCCATGCCCTCGATGTGTGCTCATGGAACTCTATGACCGGAGACAGTGTGCAGGTATCCCACAGGCATACAGTACCAGCACAGTCTGCGCTTGCAATGTGAGATTTGATGTACGAACTCCATGCCAAAGAGTTCAGTTTGGAACTGCAAGCAATGTCCGCAACGGGGAGATGTCCCTCCATACCATCTGCAACAACTGACTTATACTCGTAGATCTTGATCTTCTTGCAGACACCTGTGGCCGCAAAAAACTCATCATCTCTATCGAAACACATGGAACAAATCATCTCCATGTTGTTCAACAGATCGGCCTGTTTCAAAGTGGCTTTGCATTCCATTCGGTTGTGTGTCACAAACTTCGACATTTCCATCGAGATGTCTCTAAACATCTCTGCCTTCCCTGGTTCACTGATGGGTTCATGCTCCAACGGGTTCCTGCGATCAAACCAAAAGTGATCAAGTTCCTCAAAACAGTCTTTGACCTTATTCAAAGATGGGGGCACAGGGTGCTCGTGGATGTTTGCGTCCCCCTTCTTTTGCCTTTTTTGTACATGGGATAGTGATTTCTTATCACTGGCTTGCAACGAAGCCTTGATTGTGGCAATGTCTTCTTCTAAGCTCTGTACTTCTTCTTCAACCTTGCACGCATATGCTTGCTGCTGCAGCCAAACAGACCGCAGAAAAAGTCTAGCTTGCACATCGCTCGCGCCTTGCAAGCTTGCCTGGTCATCCTGCATGATCTCTTCCAGCCCTGTACGTGCCTCCCGAAGCGCCTCGCACTCCATCAAGTCCTGGACCGTGGGCCTCTCCTGCATTATAGGACGGGTCATCCACGCGCACAGCTCGACGATCTTGGGAAACAACTCCAGAAACTTTCTGGGGAAAACTCCCTCCTTGACCGCTGCCAGCATCGGCAAGCGATCCGCATCCTCGTCAAAAGGATGGAACAGTTCAAACAGGACCATCCCCAAGACAAATATATCGCTCTCCTTGGAAGCAAGGCCTTTCACCAAGGTCTCCGGAGCAGCGTACACTTCCATGCCCTTGATCCCGTCGCCGTTGCGCTCATGGTCCTCCGAGATGGGTACGCGAACAGCGCCGTTGGGTTGGAGCTTCGCTGCGGCGATGCTTGCCGCGCCCAAGATGGTCCCCTTTTTGTGACGCTCCGCCACTTCAATCACGAGCTTCTGGAACACGTGGAGGCACTCCAACGCTCGTGCCTGTCTCCCTGGGCGTTGCAGGTACTCTTTCAGGGTATCTTTTCGCGCTGGTTTTCGCTTTTCTTTCCTGTCTACCATGCTGGGCGTGGGATCCGCCGCCGTTCTCCTCTCGGACGCGTTCGGGCTCCCGCCGTTGGCGTTCGCGTTCTGGTGCGTTTGTTGCGGCACGCTCATGAGCAGGTGCCTGGCGTCGTTCTCTGCGTTTCCGTCTTCGTGCAGGCTGGGCACGGTCTGCGCTTGCGTTTTCCTCCTCCAGACGTGTTGCCATATGTGTTGCACTTCTTTCTTCTTGATGGGTTTCAGCAGGTAATCTTCCGCTCCACCACGTATGCATTCGAACACGGTGTCGGCCTGTTCGTGTGCCGACATCATCACCACCGGCAGGTTCCTCAACGCTTCGTGGGCTCGGACGAACCTCAGCAGCGCGATTCCGTCCACTTCGGGCATCATGACGTCGGTCAGCAGCAGGTGGAACCTGTCCTGTTCCCTTCCATGCAAGCTTTCTTTCAACACGTGCATGGCTTCCAGCCCGTCGCTCACTTCGGTGACCCGATAGGCGCAGTTCCGCAGCACTCTGGCCACCGTGGTCCTCGAGATCCCTTCGTCGTCCACCAGCAGGACGTGGATCTCCGAGGGTGTGGGCGCAGACGCCATCGATGCGCCTCCAGAGCGAGCGCAGCACGAAAGTGCGAGACCTTCACAATGAAACGAAACCAAGAAGCACGAAGCAAACCCCCCCCCCCTCGGTGGAGGGGGGAACCGTGCCCGGCACCCAAGGAAGGGATGGGATCGGGACCCCCCGGAGGGGATGGAGGAGAGGAAGGGGGTCCGTTTGGGGAGGCGGGGGGAGGGCGCCCGGGGACTGGGGGGTTAACTCGGTTCGGGTTAAGTGAGGGAGGGTGGGTTCTGAATTCTTCCGGATGAGAGCAGGCGGGGATGCAGAAAAGGGGAGGGAATGAGAAGGACATGACGTGGACGTTCCTGGCCGGTCCCCCGAGATCCGGGGAACAGCGGTGGACCGTGTGTGGACCGTGAAAAGACCGCATGGACCGTCGAATTTCGATCCACGGGTGGGTCGGACACGTGGAAGCTCCACGTCGATCCTCGACGGTCGACGAATCCCGTGGACCAATCGGATCGCAGCTGGGGCGATCGGGGGGGTCGAAATATCCCCACGAGCGATCTCCACCACCCATCCTCGGGTGACGTGGCGAGATCTTCGAACGAGGGGGGAGGTACGGACGAAAACGTACCACACGTGTTCAGGGAAGGAATCCCTGGAGACACATGGTGGGGTCCACGTCCATGCCATCTTGAAATCAACGAATTGGGTGCAGAATGGATGGTGCATGAAGCGCGATTCAATGTTCCATGATTCAAGCACAGATCAAAGGACACCCAAGGTGACACCCATGTTCCCGAAAAGCATAGGCATGGATGCCATGCCCGGTCCCCAAGTGCTGCGTGACGGAGCAGTGTCGGGAATGTGACCCGAGGCACATCGGCTCAAGGTGTGAGCGGAAAGGATGACCTTGGAGGCAGAAAGAAATCCCCGTCATGACCTGTGCATTGCATTCCCAACCACAACCGCACTGGTGTCTTCTTCCTGCCACCTTTCCTGCATGGCCTGCGTGAAACCATCGATCCAAATCCACCCGTACAATCGGCTGCAGTCCTCCGGAAAAAAGACGCATGCGAGCATGCATGCCGTCCTTGGCCCATCGCTTTGGAAAGAACCTACGGCTACCTCAAACATGGGAAGACAACCGGGAACAGATCCTCGCTCCCTCATTGATGCAAGGTGCCACCAGGCACATGAAGAGCCAACCATGAGGTTGAAGGTTCAAGATCAGGAATTGGCATGCCCTTGTGCGTGAGAATATAATGTGAACAATGAGTGAAAAACAGTGCAGGATGCTTGGGCAGGCTTATCGTGCCACACCAACAGAGACTTGCAGACTAGCCCCAAGCTCGACGAAAGCTGTGCGGCAAGTGGTTGCGCGTTTCCAAGAGCCATCACTACCTTAGCAAGGCAAACGAGTCTATGAAGTATTCCAATCCAGGCAAGTCACTACCTTGGAGGAGGAAGACTTGTACAACCTGCGAGGCTGAGGTGAGGAATCCCATGCAAGTCCCCTGCCTCCAGGTTGGTCAACCTGGAGCAGTTGGTCAGGTCCAGCACCTGTAAAGCGGCAGAGCTCACATGGACCGTGATGAGGTTTGTGCAGCCACTTGCAAACAGTGTGTGGAAGGCGTTGCTTCCTACCTCCACCTTTGTAATGTATGGACACCCGTTGGCACTGACCTTGGTCAAGGATGGGCTGTAGTTGGTGAGTCTGGTGATCCCCCGACAACCGTCCATGTCCAAAGCTTCCAGCTCTTCCAGGGTGGGAAGCACCTCTTCCATCTGTCCGCTTGAGAGGGAGTAGCATCCATTTATGTTTAAAAACTTGACCTTTCTGCCCATGTACCCCATGCTTTGGTCCCATCCCAGGAACTCTAGTTTGCTGCATGCGGAAAGGCTGATGTTCTCCATCTTGGGACAGCTCAAGGAGAGGAACCAAAGCTTCGTGTTGTTGGCCAGGGACAATTTTTTCAAGGTGGGGAGTTCCAATGTGCATCTCTCCAAGGAGCCACTGGCAAAGTTCAGCTCCTCCAGCACATGGCTTCCTGGCAAGCGCAGGTTGAGTTCAGTGAGGTTGCGCATGCCCACAGCCCGGATGGTGGCCAGCTTCATGCACCGCGAGAGCTTGAAGGTGTTGTTGTCGCATGGGGAGTGGCTGATATCCAGATTTTCCAGGGAAGCACTGGTGATTGGTCCTTGAAAGAGAGCACGGATTCCGCCAGGGGATATTTCGGGACATCTGCTCAGCACCAAGGAGCGGATGTGCGGTGGTTCGTTCGGATTTCTCCTCCTTGCCAGGTAGAAGAGGATGGCATCGTCGAGGCCTGGGCATCCGCTAAGGTCCAAATGGTGGAGGTTCGGCAGCAAGGCCAGCAGTGTTCCCATGTCCATTCCTTCAAGGGAGCATCCTGGGATCGCCAGCTTTTGGATGGGGATTCCCACGAGGGACCCCATCACCCGGGTCATGTTTTCTCCCTGATCCAGCTTGGCGGCTCGAACGCACCTCTTGAGGGAGAGTTCCTGCAGTTTCGGATAGGATTCCACCAGGTTCGCAAGCCCTTGAATGTTGACATGGTTGGGCACGACCAGAACCTTTGTGTTCAATTTTATCTTCCTCAGGTATTGTGCCCAAGTCCTGCAGCTGCAGGCAGCTCTGCTTGCATCTTTCAAGGACATCCTGGACGCCACCATTTCCAAGCATTCTGTGGGCAGCTTGGCGAACGGATCTTCACCCGTTCCATCCCTGTTCTCGTACACGTCCGTGCCATTCCTTCGCCTTTCGATTGGATCCACAGGTCCCGCACGCGACGGTGCTGGGTCGATCCGATCCTCACGTGCGACGTTTCGAGGAGCCTCGTTTGTGGCTGAGATTCGTCGAGGGCGGGTCCACGTGGATCCACGTGGCGTTCCTCGTCGGTTCACGTCCTCCTCTTCCCCCGAAAGAAGGAGTTCTTCGGCTTCCCGAGCCTTGGCCAACCGCAACGCACGAACCGTGGGAGGAGCCATGGCCACGATGTTAACCTCGAATTTAGGTACCCACAACCCCCGACGAACCTCCCAGGATGGAAATGTTAACGCACAAGTTCAGCCGAACGAGGTGGCCAAGACCCCCTCCGAATTTACCCCGTGTTAAGTCCTATTCGGCCCTCACGATTTCCACTGGAGTCCAAAGTTAACTAGATGTTCATCGAACAGAAGTGGCGGTGGACGTGTCGGAAGAGCGTTACGCGCGTCGCGTCGGCGCTTCCCTTGCTCTTGCGACGCGAGTGGGATCGCTTTTGTGCGCTTGAAGATCCTTCGGAGGCGCAGGAGGAGCCACACGTGCGTTCCCGACATCCGGCATCGCCATGGCCGTGCGTTTCCCCGCACAACTGGCCAGCTTCGCCGTGTTGGGAGCCAACACTGGTGTGGGAAAGACTGCAATCAGTGCAGGATTGGCAGCTGCTGCAGCACGTGCACAGGCTGGATGGATGTACTTGAAGCCACTGCAAACAGGCTTCCCAAGAGACAGCGATGCTAGGTGTGTGGCCAGGGCTGGACAATGCTTGGAAGTGGAACACGGACCACATGCAGCAGAGCTGTGGAAAGCACACCTCCATCGCAACGGATACGATCCTAGGAACAGGACAAGTGGTGGAGGATCCTGGAACGAAACGTGGAACGGAAAAGGAAGCGCACAAAGCGAGGAACCTCCGCGCCGGTGCGGTGTGCTCTATGCATGGGAGTTGCCAGCAAGCCCAGACTTGGCCTGCCAGAAGGAAGGAAGGCACGTGTCGGACAATCGCCTGGTGTCTCGCATTGCTCGCGAGTTAAGAACCTTCGCGTCTTCACTGTCGGATGAAAGCATGAAGAAAGCCATGGTAGTTGTGGAAGGTGCGGGAGGGCCTGCAAGTCCTGGACCGTCCGGCACGCTGCAGTGCGACTTGCTCAGGCCCTTCCGTCTGCCGGTCGTGCTGGTGGGAGACCCTAGGCTAGGTGGAATTTCTTCCACAATCTCGGCGTACGAAACTCTCCTCCTGAGAGGCTATGATGTGGATGCAATCGTGATGATGGGCGGAGAGCTTGGCAACGAGCGGGCCATCCAGAAGCACGTGGATGCAAGGACCGAAGTGTGGCGCATCACCCAATCCCTTCAAGGACAAGAGCCGGGCCCCAATGTTGCTGAAATGGACGAGCAGATGGCCAATTGGATTGTGGCGACAGCTGGAACATTCGACGAGCTGAGACAAAGCTTGATTAGGCGTGCAGCCGATCGCTTCTCAGATCTCGAGAGTATGGCCGAACGGGCAAGGAACGTGTTTTGGTGGCCTTTTACGCAGCACAAGTCTGTGGGACTAGGTACAACGGTCATTGATGGTAGATGTGGAGAGCAATTGATGCTTTTCAAGGGCGCATCATCCTCAGGCAGTGGTGCTAGTGAGTTCCAGGCTGCCTTTGATGGTGTTGCTAGTTGGTGGACCCAGGGTGTCTCCGCGACACAAAGCACCACACTTGTACGTAATATTGCGCAAGCTGCCGGAAGGTACGGCCATGTAATCTTTCCTGAAACAGTACATGCACCGGCTTTGGAACTTTCGGAACGTTTGCTTCGTGGAGTGGGACGCAACTGGGCATCGAGGGTATTCTTCTCGGACGACGGATCCACTGCCGTAGAAGTGGGTCTCAAGATGGCGCTTCGAAAGTTTGCCGTTGATGCCAACCTGCTAGATCGCGACGAAAATGCAGAGCCGTTGAAGCTGCACGTGATTGGGTTGCAAAACTCCTACCATGGTGACACCCTAGGGGCAATGCAGTGTAGCCCTCCCTCAGTATTCAACGGCGAAATGCAGACGCCCTGGTATCGAGCACAAGGTTTTTTCTTGGACCCTCCACACGCAGCTATTTGCGATGGGCAGTGGAAAGTGATGTTGAGTGAGGAACTGCAGCAAAAGCTCCCAAGAGGGCTCCTTGGCGACGAACTATTGCTTTCGTCAAAGGAGGAGGTTTTTGCCGAGGAGCGTGGCAAAAACGGATTGGCTCAGTTCTATCTTGAAAGCATACAAGAAGCATTGGACAGTGCAAGCGAAGGAGGCATTCAACTTGGGGCTTGCATCATGGAGGCAGTCTTGCAAGGTGCAGGGGGCATGAATCTCATTGACCCGCTTTGGCAAAGACTCGTAGTGCAGGAGTGCAGACACAGGGGCATCCCAGTGATTTTCGATGAAGTATTCTCGGGGATATGGCGCCTAGGATCAGAGAGTGCGGCAGAGTTGTTGGGTGAAGCGCCTGACATAGGTTGCTATGCTAAACTACTGACCGGTGGGATGTTGCCCTTGTCAGTAACATTGGCCAGAGAAGAAGTATTTAAAGCATTTGAGGGGCCCTCAAAAATGGAGGCCCTTCTGCACGGCCACTCCTACACAGCGCATCCAATTGGTTGCCAAGTGTCAGTAGCAGCATTGGATATTTACTGCGACAAAACCTCCAATCCTAATTACCCTGGGCATGAAAGATCCGAGGGACTTGAGGGGGCTACTGAAAATGTAGGAAAATCCAAGCTTACAGACCTTTGGGATGAAGCTATGGCGACAGAGATCTCTCTGGATCCGAAAGTACGAAGAGTCCTTCCACTGGGTACCGTTTTTGCGGTGGAGATGAATGCCAGAGATGCAGGGTATGGATCTACAGCCTCGGCCAGCATCGTCAAGAGCCTCCGTTCCCAGGGCATTTTTGCTCGGCCATTGGGAAATGTGGTGTATTTGATGGCAACGCCGACAACAACCAAGGCCGGTTGTAGGAAGTTGCTTGCAAAGTTGATGTCTGCCTTGTACGAGTAGTAATAACGAATAAGGATGTGCGATCTACAGGGTTCACCCTGTGTTGCATTTATTGGATCCCTTAGCTAGCCATGGATGGCTAGTCTCTATCGCTGTCTAACTACCGAAAGAAAAATTGGCATCGACGGTTGTTTATATCTTGCTCTCCATGATTAGCACGATCAGTGTTGTCCATCCGGTAAATGGGTGGGCTCCTTGCCCTCTTCCAGTCTCGTCGTTGTATTGCTCGAAAAAGAACCCATCTCTTGAATATTGATCCACAACACTTTTCATCAAAGCTGTCTTCAGTTCCTGGTGCGTTTGGGCAATCAACTTCTGGTTCTGACCAGGAACGTGGGCATAAAATTCCAAAGCCTTCACCACCAGATAATTTATATTTATCCATATGGCACCTCTCCAGTACGGCGGGTCGTGCATTGTATTGTGTTTCTGATAGAGGGGACTTGACTTTGAGAGCGACCGGAGCCCAAACGGTGTCCATAAGTGGTCCTCAGAACGTAACATCTCGAGCTGTCTGCGCATCACTTCACTGTTTGCATCCAACAACTTGAACATAAGAGGAAACAGATTGACGTACCCATAGTGAGGAACGAAGCGATGAGAGGGCAAGTCAGAAACAACAGTTTCTCGAATCCTCACTGTCTCAATCGCACCATTAGCACCAACTGCCTTGATCTCGCGCTCGACCAAGGTGTCTGTATGTTTTCCATAATCCGAGAAAAACCCCAGTTGTTCGTTGAAATGAAGCTTATGCAGCAAAGCAAGATCAGCTGTCGCATCTCTCAGGTCTTCAAATGTGGCCCTGTCATCTTCCGGCATGCCGCAGCTGCGTGCCAGCCGAGCCATCACTCTGTACGCGAGAGCCATCCAACAGAACAGGTCCAAATGGCGCTCGCTATTGTCAGGATGTGAAGCACGAGGATAGTCGTCCAACCCAGACATCAGCGTTTTAGGATTTAGCTCCCGGTCAGTTGCTGGATCCCTTCCTTTCCACTGGAAGCTCCATGGCAATGGTCCAGCTTGCGATTTCTGGTACCAGTTCACCCAGAGCACTAACTTTGGCCAAGCAGCTGTGAAGAACGATTTCCAAGCACTCACTTCATCTTCATCCAGCGCCCCTGCATCGATGCGATCAAGCACTTCTTCCACAACAAGCAGGAGAGCAGGCGGGTTGGCATCGGTGGCATACTGGACTACAAACTCTGATGGCACCCTCTGCCTGGCTTCAATTCCTAGTATTTGCTCCCTTGGAATCCATCCGTTCTCATCCATGAGGTCCAGCCAATGAGCAAAGATAAGCCTGGAAGTAGGACCGCTCCATCTTGCAATCAGCAGCTGGTGGAAGCCTTCGTCCCACAGAAACCCACGAGGAAAGGTACCGCGAGCAGGAACGGCGGTGAGGAGCTCGGAGACTGGACCCTTTCGAATTCCAGGTACTTGCCTCGAAGACGACAACAGAGAATGGCCGTGGAAGTATCCTATGCCAGCCAGCAGTTGGCTGAGAGCTTCCCTGGCTACTTGCTCAGCCGCTACTCCCACCCCGGGTTGGGCGTGAAGCTGAAAGAGCCGACGGAAGCGGGCTGCAAAAGCTGCACGGTGGGAGCATACCTGGGCTTCGAAACGATCCTCTTTCGCTGAACAGGGCTCTAGCGCTTCCACACCGTCCAGCATGGGATCTTCCTGGTCCACAGAAGTTATTGAACTAGGAGTACCATTCCCGGCACGACTGGATACATCAGACGCTTCAAACATAGACACAGTGATATCGAACGGAGGGAGTGCAATCCACTCAAGTGCAACAAAGTTGGGACGAGGACATGCAGTACGATTGGGAAGCCTTGCCTCAAATCTGCCATCAGCTCGTTCTGCAGCAACCCTCCAAAGCCTCTTTGCTACAACCTGGGTGGCATTGTAGGAGGCACCGTCGCATGTGGCCCAAATCTGTGGGTAAAGCGATGCCTTCGATGCCGAAGCACGAAGAAGCCAGTGCCGCTTGTCGGTCGTTTTTCCACGAATTGCCACATCGCCAGACACACCACTAGGCATTCCTTCCTTGCGATCCACGGTCATCTGCTTTGGAAACTTTTTCTGGTCGTACGAGCCAGAACGGACCGGGATCGCTTCACCCCCGGATTCGTCGCTGACATAGAATACAACCCTAGAAAGCCTTTCTCCCACTGGCAGTTTGCGTCCCTCTGATTCTGCACGATCGGAGGGCTCAATTTGCAGTTCCGGCATGTGCAGGCGCATGGTCCAGACTTTTCCACTGGGATCTTGATCCTCCACCAGGGCCTCCACCCGAGCCCCTTGAGCCTGGTGCAGGTGATAGCCAGATCCATCGCTGAACATGAGGTCCCCCTGTTCGAACTTTGCATCGTGCGCCAAGGAGAAAGCGGTCCGTAAGTCGCTTCCGCCTCCTCTATGCCACGCGAAGGCGCCGATGGGCGACGTTTTTCTCCTTGCTCTCATGGACGCCAATGCAGCCGGTCGATAGGCACCGTGCATGGGCACAGTACCATCATCCACCAAGCTCACCAAGGTGGGATGCCTTCCCTTGATCCACTTCTGCCACCATCCTTGCCCGTGGACCCATACCATTGCCAAGCCCAAGGCTGCTGCTGCTGCAAATGCACCTCTCCACCTCGTTGGAATGCATCTGTTTGACGCTTTCTTTCCACCGTGTCGATCTGAACGGTCCAAAGCCACGTCTGGTTTGGTTTGGCTGCGTTTGCTTTCCTTCTTCCTCTTCTTCGCGTCCATGGTGCCGCTTCACCACCGTCGCAGGGATGAGAGGACGCCCCGTTCGCCCCGAGGATCCCCGGCGGTTGGTGCTAGGGTACACAACCGTTGTGTACGGAAACGAACGGGTTGTACCAGGCGCCGCGAGTCCACCACAGGCGATCCGATGCCGGTTTCCCTAGCAAACGAACCGTTCGATCGGGAAAACGGTTTCGGGTTCGATCGGGAGACGAGGTTCCATGGAGATTGGAAACGGACCTCCTTTCGAGACCTGGGTTGGAACGGGACACCGAGATGGAGTCCAACGGCCGAACGAGAGGCAAACGAAGATTCGAATCGAAGCGTGGCCAAGGACGGTCGTGGAGGTGGTGTTGCCCACCATTGCTACGCAGAACCAACACCTGGGTGGGTCCACCAAGGTCTTGTTCCGAGGGCAGTAGGTTTGATTGGGCATTGTTGAGCTTGACTCTTGAAAGCAAAAGGAGCTCGGATGGATGTCTTGTTGAGGGCGTGACGCGAGCTTGTCCGCGTTCGCCAATTGGACTCGAGTCCGAGGGACGCGACGAGGTGGTGCACGGCCAGTCAAGTCGAAATGGATCTTCTGTTCCAGCATGACCTTTGCCTTCAATGGGGAGGTCGCGGGGAGTCCAATCGTCGACCGATGGACCAGAAGCGACCTGGTCCATGGTCCATGGCCGACCTGGGAACGACCATGTGTCCTCTGTCTCCGGTCGGGTTCGTCCATGGGTTGCCTTTCCCATTTCCACCTGGGTTCGTGTGGGACGAGACCGAGGAAGGCGTCACGAAACGCCCTTTCGTTCCATTTCAACCGGTCCTTTACTCCCAACTCCACCAGTGGGAACCGACGTCCCCTTCGGTGGTGGTGGTGGTGGTGGTGGTGGCGATCCACGTGGCACAACGAGGGCGAATATGGGGCGCCCCGCGGAGTCGGATCCGTCCGACGTGGCAGGTGGGGGGACGGATCTCCTCCTCGGGTGGGGCGCCGCTCGGGACGCGGTGGGGCGCGGCATGGCGGAGGCACGTGCACGAAGCGACACCAGCTGGTGGACCTGCCTGTTGGCCTGCGGATTCGCGGCGAGGATGGCGCTCTGGCCGCTGGCCGCGGCCCAGAGGAAGGCGTGGAGGCGTCCCACGAAGGGATGGGCGGATCGCGGGAAACGGTACGGCCACGTGGCGGTCCACGTGCCCGTGCTGGGCCTGGCCTCCTCCGCCGTGCGGACCCTGGCCCAATCGGAACCCACCCTGGCGGCTGGAGGTGCACTCTGGTTCCAAGACTTGACGCAAAACACGCTGGGAAGAGCGTGGGAGATGCCCATGGGAGCATGGGGAACCCTCATGCCGCTGTGTGCAGCGCTGGCGTACAAAGCGTCCACCGCGCCGTGGAAACAGACCCAGGCCGTCGCCCCAACCGCAAACGGAGCCAACATGCGAGCGCTGCTTGCAGATTGGACCGCACTGGGCGTCTTCTTGGCCTCCTGCGTGGCACCGCACGCCACCGTGTGCTACTGGATGGGCAACCACGCCGCCGCCATCGTGCAAACCAACGTGTTCGCGCACAAAGACGCAGAGGAGATGAAAATGCAGGCACTGAAGTCCATCGTCCTGGGAGCCAAAACGGCCACCCAAGGCAACCTCGACCGTGCAGAAGCACTCTTCGAGAGGGCGACCAAACTGGATGCAAATCAAGTGCATGCATGGATAGCCAAGGCCAGCCTGGCCCAACAGAGAGGGGACAGCGTGGAGGCAGAACGATGCCTTCGAACAGCCGTGGCCATCGACCCGCGCGTGCATGCTGCGTACCTAGAACCTTTTCTAAGGGAACAGAGGGCCCAAAAGGACAACAAACAGGGCGAAAATATCCAGACGGGGGAAAAATCGGAAAGAGAGGCTGAACGGGAATGCCAGGAGCAAGATGGGGATCGTATGCATGCAAATGAAAGAGAAAGAGGACAGAAATCCAATAAACCATGATCGTGCTGCTCGAGTGGATTCAATGCCAACGGCAACGATTTCTGTTCAATGCATTCGCCATGGCCTGCACCAGCAGTACGCCTCGGTCTCCACATGGAGAACAGATTGGCTTCGATGCAATACCAACAGGATCGAGCCGGAACTGTCCGTGAGTAGAATTCACAGCTGGGACCCAGAAAGGCTACTGCAGACACTTATCCAGGCAGGCAGGGGATACACAAAGTTCGCTCCTTCGGCCGTGTATCATCTATCAACGCCACACAGCTGCTCAAGTTCCGCAGCGAGAAGGAAGGGCCGGTCGGAGCGGATCGATCCGGAGCAAACAGAACCCCACTTTGAGTTACCCACCAAACGGGAAGCAAGCCCCCTCAAATTATTCGTTTGTTGGCAAAAAAATCTCCATCAGATGGTGCGGCATCTATCTTTCTGCCGTTGAGCTGCAGTGTGATGCCAAGCAAGATGCAGCATTGCAGATCATGCCTACAAATCATGAATGGAGATTGGCACAAAGGAAGGTGCGCTGACGTGCATAGGACCATCATCACATGTCGTCGGGCTCGTCCCCCTCGGTTTCCAATGTGAGCTGTATGACGCTCAGCTTCTCCAACAGGATACCCAATGCTCTGAGGACGATGTGATCTGGTGGGTGTGCTCCGGTGGACTCCACCTGGAAATTGAAGGTATCCATCTTCATTTTGATGTCTACCAGGCCCGGTTTCCCCATTTCTTCTGCTTTCAGGACACATTCGTCATCGTACTTGTAAGACGAAGGATTTTCTACCTCCACTTCTTTTGTCAAGGGATTGATACGGAAAACCTTGGTGGGACAACTGGCTACCCACTCTTCTTTTTGTTGGTCCGTCAACGTGTTCATCAATTCGCGATTGATGCGGATCTCTGGCTGGAATTGGTAGGTCACCGTAGCGACTGGACTCCACTTGGCATGATCTTTCCCCATGCCCTTCCTGGCCACGCAACGGAGCTTCAGCTCTTGGTTCTTCTTCAACTTCACGATCAGGATTCCCTTGTCTGGTTGATCTCCAATGAGGCTTTCTGGACTGTGGTGGATGGGTACTATGTCTGGAAAGCTGGGATCCGGCTGCAGGTGATTGCTCGTGACGTCCATCTTTTCCTCGGTGCACACGACACTGAGCGTGAGCGTGACATCTGTAAAATCGTTTTCATCGGCCTCGATGGGCATTTGCATCTCATCCACGCGATGGCTGATCAGCGGGATCAGGCCCTGCAACCACGGAGAGACGTGGGAGAGGACACAATGGTGCATGCGTTCGTGCACGACCGAGGCCACGAGCGGTTTATCGCAATCCGGGTGGTGGTGGGAGCCGCACGCCCATCGCCCATCATTGCATCGAGCCCGTTGGTTGATGTGTATCACATCCAGCATGAGCATTGGCCGTGGTAAGGTTCAACACACCCGGGCGACCCCGCAGAGGAAATCCCCATGGAAAAGGTAGGACAGGGTCGGGTCAGCTTGGATGGTGGTTCCGCGTCGCATCGTGTGCTCGCTTCCATCTCGTTCGTTCGCATTCGATCTGGCACCTCTCCTCTCCATTCGTCCGTCCTGCTCGTCTTTCGGCGCGCTTCGTCTTCGTTTCGTACCATTCGGTGTGCGATGAACTCGTCGTTGAGGACCGAGGTGTTGGCTTCCACTTCCACGAGATCGATGGCAATGGTCGGCACCTGTGCGAACATCACCCTGCGCATGGCATTGGCCACGCTCGCGTCGGTTCCAGACAACGTGAACGCGCAACTCTCCTCGGAAAGGTCCGTGAGCTGCACCTGTGGCTTTCGTGCACGTGCCTGCACCATCCTGGAGACCAATCCCGGACTTTCGGAGGTGCCCAGTACGCCTTGGACGCGTGAACCAACCCCAGACGACGCCAAGCGCGCAAAAGGAGGCGTGTGCAAGGTGCGAAGCGCAAGAAACGCGCGCAGACGATGCCGACGAAGAAATGAAAAAAGAAGGAAACCCGATCGATGCTGGGGGAACCCTAACCACGCAGTTAACCATGGATTTAAGCGAAAAAAGTGTGGGACGGGGAGGGAGGGATCGAAAGTTAAGCGGAGGTTCAGGAATAGAAGGGAGGTCGAACCCGGGTTCGGTCTGGGTTTGATTGGGAGCGGTATCCCTTCTATCGAGATCGTGAAAGGGAACGATCGATCGATGAAACCCAGGAACGTGGTGGGTGTCGAGGAAAACACCACCAACGTGAACACGGGTGGAACTGCTTCAAGACGGACGAATTGGACCTTGTCTTTTGCAGGTTTGGCCAGTGCGGACGATGAGTCGGACACCTACGAATGCGCCCATCCTTCCTTCCTCGTACGGCAAGGAGATGAACGGGAGTCCCAATCAACGCAAGGCGTCGCGCCGGTTTCGTACGGTGCCTTTACGCATCGTACGCGTTCCATGCAAAGCAACGGGGGCACGAAGAGTTGCACGCGATTCAGAGCGACCCTGCATGCAAGGTAGTCGAAGGTGGGAGCGGGAGCATATCCGACCGTCGTGTGCATCATGTGCGGAGGATCTTTGATCCCAACATTGTTCGGGTTGCGGGACCATGAGAGCCCCGCAATACGCTTGGAGCGAAACGCGACCTCCACATCGATTGGCTTCGGGCAACACCTCGCATCCATCGAAATGCTCGCGTGTAAGTTCAAGACAGCCCGTTCCGAAGTCTACCACTCACCAATTCGGACATGAAGGGGATGGATGAAGCAACAAAGATTGAGCATGAAACCTCACAAAACAATCGAACCACATTGAACACGCTCCCCAACGCTCTAGATGGACAATAGCAAATCTTCATCGTGGACTTTCGCAACCTCGTGGCTCAAGCTGGACCACGCCCGCCAAGGCTTCAGTTTTTGGAAAAAATAACCGTAATCTCATGGTGCAATTGATGCCACGACGATGCAAGGTGCTTGCTTTTTTCAAGGGTATGGTGCCCACAATCAACGCACCAAGCCTTGTGCCAAACTCATTGGACGCGGCCGTGTCGAGCACGGGCCAAGAGTGCTTAGGTCGAATGTATCGGAACATCCCGATGTATGAAGCCGTATGCGTAGATGATTGGTGTCTTGCGGAGCTTGCACGGTGCAACAGGAAGAGTAGGGGTGCAACGCTTAACTTCGTAAGGCCTAGAAGCAAGGCACGAAAAACCGGGGTCCACTTGTCTAAAAGGTGTTCTCCTTTCGTACGTTATGAGTTCCTGGTCTGCATGGCTGTTTCAATCGAGCTTCCACGGCGTGTTCTGGCATGCCCACGCCTTGCACGTCGTTGGCGATCGCCTCCGCCCACGTGAATCCACCCTCTCGCTTCGGAGAAGAAACTCCCCCAGGGAGCCCTCTCCTCCTTATCCGATATTTCCCTCCCACTGGCCTCGGCCCGGTCGGATCGGAACGGAAAGGGACGAGATTCCGGGTTCGAACCGGACCGTTTAGAACCGGAGAGCCCGAGTCGACGGGTTCAAATCGGGCGGGGGAACCGTAGGGGGCGCTTCGACGGTTCGAACCGGGCGGCTTGAACCCGCATCCTGGGGATTGAAAGGGAATGTGGATGGGATAGACCCGAATGGATGGAACCCCATTGGGGAGCCGCCATCGCCCATTACGTCGCATTCGACGTGGCATCGCGCCTCGCTTCGCGCTCTTTCGTGTCGACTTCGAGATGGCCATGGCCGCGGGAACGAGCTCCACGTTCTTGGGAAGGACCCTGCCGACACGACCAGGGACCAGCAACGGCGGACGCGTGGCCATGATGGCGGGCAAGAAAGGCGTGCGCGTCGTCGTCACCGTCGAGTGCACGGAGCAAGCCGAGAGCGGCGTGCCAGGAATCAGCCGATACACCACGCAAAAGGTGCGTTTGCTTGCGAGATGGGACGAGAACGAACCGCAGGAAGACGGAGCAGTCGGCTGACCGGACCACCGCAGAGCAAACGCAACACGCCAGGGAGGCTCGAGCTCATGAAGTACAACAAGTACCTCCGACGCCACACCCTCCACCGCGAAATCAAGAAGAAGTGAAGCCGGACTGGCGTGCAGACGCGTGCGGGTTCGGACGTGCTGCACCGGCCGATGAAACCCTTCGCACCTTGAAATAGATCGACCACATACCTCCTGTTGGTGGGTGGCCTTCGAAACGAGCAGAAACGCACGTCGAGTCCAGGAGAGATACGCTCAGTCCAGGCAAACAGATGCCAATGACCGCCAGAGAAACGTCCAACACACCCCCTCGCACTTGCAGGTGCTCCGCTCGGACGAAGGAGGAAGCAGGAGCCCAACACCGTTGGCTTTCATGTTCCGTTCCCACGCATATGTCAAGGTCAACTCTCATATGCACCCTCCTGGTCGCAAACCGCCGTCATAGCCGAACAAGGGCCAGAGGAGGGCAAGGGAGCATGCGCCTTTCGGAGGTGGAATGGCCGAAGCATGTTTGCGACGGAATTGGTGGGAAGATTTCGGCAATGCGCATGGTTTGCTCCCATTCCATTGTTTGCCATGAAACTCTCCAGGGTGGACTCGAACGTCCGAACACATCGCACCCATGCAAAGGAACCGACACTTGTCTCTTGTCTCCACGCCTTTCCGAGCTTGCGTCGTACGCAGACTAGCCTCATGAGGATAAACCAACGAGTGATGTCGCTTGACCGTGTGATTCGGGCTTTTGCCTTTGCACTGATGCGTGTAGATGTCATAGCCGCTCTATGGTGCGAGTTGAATCCCAATCGCTGCCCTCACGCGAGGAGTGCATGATGGTCACGATCCACCGCGAGAAGAACGCGACCAACGGAATTCATCGTGTGAGACCGATTCATGCCATGTGTTTCCGCACCGCACTGGTGGGTTCGAGTTGCACTTGTTCGCGTAGGTATGGGATGGGAAACAACATTGTTCTCACATGTTGTTCTTTGCTCACGGGATCATGGAAAAACGCATTCTTCTCGGAGCATCCGTGCGAGTGTTCGCCCGAATGCCTTTGCATGGTCCTGGACGATTGCTTCACGAGAAGCGGAGCCCTTGTGATGAGTAGAGAAATCTCTGTCCCAATCGCGACGCCAGCGCGGTATTCGTGTAGAACCTCCACCAAGACAAGGAAACGTGTATCGTGCTTGATGGTTTGCCGAGGAGATTTCCGAGGCCAGCCTCGTCTCCTGGAATGCGATGTGATTTGGGGTGGGTGTTGTCATTGGATGACGTTGTGGATGGCAAGGTGGCATCCCCAAGGTGTGGTCTAGCATTCATGAGGCATGGGCGGGACGTCCGTTCGACGTCTTCCAAGGTCCCGAACGCCCGACGAAGCGTCCACCCACCTCTTCCCACGTCACCTCCCTCGGACCCGTCGTGCGTTGTGCTTTCCATCGCCACGTTCCACGGTTGCACGGCAATGTGTCCATGTCTGGTTGTGCCACTTGCCTATTTCCCACGAAACTTGGGACTTCACTCGCCCCCTCCCTCGCGAACGGGTTCCCTTCCTCCGTAAACATTCGTAAACGCCTCTCCTTCCCGAGAGACGTGCCTCGTGGGAAGGAGGTTAACCGGTGTGAACACGAGGGGGGTTCAGTTCCGGCTTGGGTTCGCTGGACGCGGATGGCGATGGCGTCAAGCGCGCGTTTCTGCGCGATTCGGAGCTTTCATGGCGCTCGGAATCGATCGAGGAGGTGCGTTTCGTCTGCCACGATGGAAAAGACGGATCCACACGCGCTGGTGCAGCCAGGTGGGCAGCGGAAAGAGGTGAGCGTGGTGATGAAGTTCGGCGGTTCGTCGGTGGCGGATGCGGAACGGATGATGGAAGTGGCCGACATCGTCTGCTCGTTCCCGGACCATCGACCGTGCGTGGTGCTCTCGGCGATGGGAAAGACCACCAACATGCTGCTGCAAGCGGGAGAAGACGCACTGGCGCTGGCCGAAAGCAGGGAGAACGACGGAAAGCTCACCCACGAGAAAGTGAGAGATGTAGAAGACTTGGATTCCGTCAAGGAAATCGTCAGGCTGCACCGGCACACCTGCAACGAGCTGGGCGTGGACAGGAACGTCAGCCGAGAAGTGGACCTGCTCATGGAAGAATTGGTGCAGCTGCTCACGGGAATCATGCTCATGGACGAACTCACACCAAGAACCAGGGACAAACTCGTGTCCTTTGGAGAGAGGATGTCCACTCGGATCTTCGCAGGATACCTCAATCGAGTAGGTGTGAGGGCCAAGCAATTCGATGCGTGGAAGCTGGGATTCGTCACGACGGATGATTTCACGAACGCGGACATCCTGCCTGAAACATATGCCAACGTGGCAACGGCCCTGCAACCCCAGCAGGATGAGGAGCCTTACCTTCCCATCGTGACTGGGTTTCTGGGACGTGGAAAGGAGAGCCGGGCAGTCACCACGCTTGGAAGAGGTGGGAGCGATCTCACCGCCACGGTGATCGGGGCGGCCCTGGGTCTGGAGGAGGTGCAGGTCTGGAAAGACGTGGATGGCATCTTGACCAGCGATCCCAGGCTGGTGGTGGGAGCCTATCCAGTTCCGTTTTTGACCTACGACGAAGCAACAGAGCTAGCTTATTTTGGGGCCACGGTGCTGCATCCACAGAGCATGAGGCCTGCGCAAAGGTCCGGTGTCAACGTGAGGGTCAAAAACAGCTACAATCGAGGTGCACCAGGGACGGTCATTGTCCGCAACAGGGACATGAAAGAATCACTGCTAACCTCCATCGTCCTGAAGAAAGACGTGACCATGTTCGATATTGTTTCTTCGCGTATGCTCGGGCAGGTGGGTTTCCTATCGAGGGTCTTTGCCATCTGCGAGCGACTGGGAGTGAGCGTGGACGTGGTGGCCACCTCAGAGGTGTCAGTCAGCTTGACGCTGGATCCTGCAAAATTGTGGAGTCGCGATTTGATCCCTCTCGAGCTGGATGCTCTGGTCAACGAATTTCGCAACGTCGCGAGGGTCAACGTCCACAGAGACAGGTGTATCATCAGCTTGATTGGTAATGTGGACAGGACCAGCGAAATTCTGCAGCGGGCATTCACAGTGTTCGTAAAGGAGGGAATAAACGTCCAGATGATGTCTCAGGGCGCATCGAAGACAAACATCGCACTGCTAGTAAACTCTGCCGAAGGACCGGTCTGTGTTAGGGCCTTGCACGACGAATTTTTCAAGTGTCCTCCCGCTCATGGAGCAGGAAATGGGGCATGAGCTCGGCACATTGCTAGGGCGTATGATCGTTGTTTGTGCTTTGGTGTGCATGTGTGTACGTTTATTCCAAGGGTCTCCCTCCTCCATCGTGGCGTGCGCAAGCGCAATCAAACTTCCTGTTCTGGTTCCGCGTCGTGATCTCCGTCACGAACGGTTCCGCTGCTTTCCTTTTCCTTCGTCCGTTTCTCCATCGCAGCCGTGTGTTTATTGATGCTTTCAATGGCCGCGCGAGCCGCTGCGACGAGTTCTGGCTTCGGTGCGACCATGGTGGTGACCCTTGCACCTTCTGCATTGATTTCCGCCCCCTCCAGCACCTTATCCTCCACCATACCGATCACGCGCTCCAGCAGCTCTCGGCCAAGCTTCTGTCCATCCTTTCCTATCCCTCGGGTGAGCCGGACCACCAGTTTCACCTTGTGTCCCTTTTCGAGGAACCTTTGGAGGTGCGTCATCTTGACTTCGAGGTCGTGTTCTTCGATCCTCGGTTTGAGCTGCACCTCTTTGACTTCGTCCAGTTTCTTCCTTTCCATTTGCTTCCTTTTGGCGTCTTTCTCTTTCTTGCTCTGTTCGAACCGAAACTTGGAGAAGTCCATGACGCGACACACCGGCGGCTGTGCGCGCGCGTCCACTTCCACGAGGTCCAGTCCGGCTTCCTTGGCCTTTCGGAGCGCATCGATGCGACCCATGACCTCGTTGTCGCGTCCTTTTTGCCAGAGCACGCGCAGCAGCTCGCTCTGGATCTCGTGGTTGATCCTCGGCCGCGTGATGTTCCTTTGCGCCAGTCGAGCGGCCTCTTCCCGGCGGTACCCTCGCACCTGCGTCCTGTGGGAGGTTCCCAGCACTGCAGGAGGCGGCGACACGCGCGCCAGGAGGCGCCAGAGGCGCGCCATCGCCGTGGCCATCGCCATCGGATCCGCGTCGAAAAGGATCTCTTCGCACCGAAGCACGTCGGGGAAGCCCCCTCGAAAAAAGGGATTTTCTCTCTCACCTCTCCCTCGAAAAAGAGGCGCGGAAATGGAAACCGGGGGGAATTGGGTCGCGTGAACCATCCCTCAAATGCTCTGGTGGATGGGGGTGACGAAGGGGAAAAGGGAATTTCTGGGGCGGAGAGGGTCCCACCACCGTTCGAGAGAGGGGCACGGGCAGGGAAGACCTATTTATAGGGAAGGAGGGGACGGTAAGCAACGAGTTTGATAAATTTTCTAAATTTCTCCATCGGGGATGAAAGACTCCCCACCACCCTACTCACACAACGCACCTCCTGCACCCACCTGAGAGGGTCGGACGGCCTTTTCAGGTGGATGCTGGAATTGCGTCGGCGCAAGCTCGAGGGGAGGCTGGGTGGGAAGAGGAGTACGGCCGGGTGGGAGGTTCGAAGGACCGACCGGACGAGGGGCTCGAAAGCGGGCGCGCATCGTGCGATCCAATATCAACGCAATCTCAATGTACAAATAAAAGGGAGGTTCAAGCGGCAGTCCTGCTTGCTCCCAATGGGGAGCCTCCATGCGGAGAGCTGCAATTACTGCCCTATGTACAACTTTTGACGCCGCGTGACGACTTCCCTGCATATGGGGCACCGCCTCAGGCGCCTGGCGCAGTGCCGGCAAGAGCAAGCATGCCCGCAAGGGATAGCTACCACCTGGATCTTCTTGCTCATACATATCAGGCACTCAAAATCCTGAGCGGGAGGACCCCTCGCCTTGGCCTTCCTGTTGGCCTCTTTCTGCTCATCCACGTCGAGGGGTTCCTCCTCGACATCTGGATCTACCTCCGCACCTTCGCGACGCCCCCCACGGTATCGTTCCGTGTGCAGCGCCGTGGGAGCGGAGTGAGAAACTCCAGCCTCGTGCATTTGTGCCAAAGGACGCGAGCCAAGGTCCATCGCATGTCGCCCCTCCTCTAAGTCTTCGCTGCTTTCGTCCCAGTCCGAGTATCCCTCGCTGGACTCACCCAGGTCTGTCCCACTCAGACCATCCTCTCGCAAGAGGGGCTGTGCCTCGTCCTCTTGATGGTTGTTCCCAAAGGTGGCAAGCACTTGGTTGGCGGCCACCTGCTGCACGAGGAAACCGATGAACCCGAGAGTGGAGAAGGTCATGAGGCAGAACGCCACCAGTATCCACGGTTGGCTGAACACAGGCACTCCTTGCTCGTCCGCTTGACTGCAATCCTCCCCCGTGTACCCTTCGTCGCAGATGCAGCATCCGAAGTTGCACACCCCGCGATTGGAGCAACTTTTCGGGCACGATTGATCGGGCGGCGTGGATTCGTCCGCCAGGCAAATCTTGCAGCACTTGGCGGGGGCCATCGGTACGGTGACTTGCTCCATCTGGAATGGCAAGGTTCTGTACGCGCCGAATCCCCACAGCAGCATGTCCGTGCCGGATCCACCACAGCTGGCATCCATGACCTCCGTGCATTCGCACCTTTCCAACCTCCTGGCGTTTCCGGTGGCGTTCACGAGCGCTGCGGCTCTGCACACCGCGCCTCCGGAGGGGTAGTAGATGTCTGCTGCGAGCGTGACCGGCGACGCACGTTCGAATCCGGCGAGGAATGCGTTGGTGGAGGTTCCACAGTTCACCGAGGATCCTTGGTGTCCATCTTCCTCTTGCGGCCTCGTGCCACAGGCAGCAGACACGACGGTGGCGTTTCTCCACACGCTTTCTTCCTCCGTTCCGAAGCACGGTCGACAGCACACGGCCTTGGAGAGCGGCACGCCGCCACCACCAGACACCCACGCGCCACTCCTCTCGAACCCACGCACGAAGTGTCCTTCTTTCTCGCACGTGAGCCCGTGCGGCGCGCCTTCGGCCGGCTGGCAGTCGCACAGGGACAGTGCACGGCCACTGGCACCCTTCAGGAGCGCGCACGCGAGGATCGCGCACGCGGATGGCGCGCGCATCGCCGTCTCGATCCGCTTCGTAATGAAGCGACTTTCGTGCTTTGGTTTCCACTCAGCACGACCTCCACCCCCCCCCCTCGAGGTTAACTTCGAACGTAATCCAGGGGAGTTTCTTCTCTCTCCCTCGGACCCCCTTTCCCGGGGTGGAGTGTGGCGGATGGGACGGGAAAGGAGGAGAGTCGGATGGATGGCCTTGCCAGGCGAGCGTCCGGGTTCGAAGCACGTTCGCAGTCGAAGAAGGATGCATGCACGGGCGCCTGCTGGACACGCCCGACGACCCGTGCTTGATGCATTGGAGGAGGAGGGCTAGGGTCCGCATCCTCCTACCACAACCGTGAAAACCCGTTCGGGGGAAGGGCATTGCACCGCCACCCTGCACACACGGCGACGTTGTCGAGCTCGAAATCGAAGGCCACGCTCCGCCCCGCACGCCCCTCCACGACCTTCTTGGCAACTTCCTCCACACGGACGAAGCTCGAGAGCAAAAGGAGCTGCCTCTTGGCACTTGACCAGTAGGCACACGATTCGAAACGAAGGTCCTTCCCCGAACATCCGACGCCGAGGGCGTGCGGCGATGAACCGACGATCGTGGGCGTCCGACGTAGGCACGCCCATGTCCCGAAAACCGTTGAGCGCCTGTGGCATCCTCTAACCCCGTGGCAAGGCGATGCGATCGATGCACGCGTCCTGGGTCTGACGCGGGCTACTCCCGCGTTCGCAAACGCTTCTTGTCGCGCTTCTCCCTCCTTCTTTCGCGCACCTCGTCGGACCGTGCATCGTCGCGTTCCCAAAGAATTTCGGAACCATGGCTTTGTGCTCCCTCCAAAGCTCCGAAAAATTCACCCGCGACGCATTTTTCGTCCGCTTTTATTATTTTTTCATTGGGGACCTGGACCGACACCCTCCCTCCGGTCCCCTCTCCGCGTCGAGGATCTGTCTGTTTCGACAGCTAGATTCCTCGTCGGTACAGGGTAGATAGAGGGTAACCGATCGACGTTTCGATGCACTTCGACCTTGGCGATGGCGCTTCGGCGCGCCTTTGGGCTGCTCCACGCGCTCCTGTGGACGTGTTTATTGCGTCTTGCGTGCGGCATGACGGGTAGAGAGCGCTACGAATTGGCCATGGCCGGTCGTCGTGCGGTCCTGGAGCAGCAAGGTGCGGATGCGTCGACGATCGAGGCCGAACTGTCGGTCCTGAAGGCGCGCATCGCGCACTGGAAGGACCTTCCCGCGATCGACCTGGACGTGTTCGAACGCCTGCAGAGGGAGGTGTTGGCCACGCGCGAAGAGGCCCTCTCGGAAGCCGCACGTGCGCAGCAGGACGAGGTGGAAGCGCCTTGGACGAGGCGCGCCAGAGCCCAAGTCCAGGCGCACTTCGTAAACTCGATCGAAAACAGGAGGGCGGGGAGCTCGGTGCCCAACTGGGGGGAGGAGGCCATGGATGCCACGTGGCAAGATCCTGTGGCAGAGGGATGTGGAGGGGTGGAGGAGGAAACCGCCAGGAAGAGGAGGGAAGCCGAGGAAAAACTGCAGCACTTGAGCCAGGACGAGAAGGAAGAGCTCTATCGCAACCATGCCGGCTTTCGGAAGCAAGCGGACAAACTGGGGCTGGAAGTGGGAAAGAAAAGCGGAGGAGAATGCAAGAGACGTCGAGAGGCGCTCAAGAATAAAATCGATCTGCTCCGCAAGCAAGCCCAACAAGGAGCGAGCAGGCCCCAATACCATGCCACTGCAACGGAACAAGCCTCCCAAGAGCGCCAGCCGAAGGGGTCCCCGGACTCGCACGGGAAGGACGAGCTGTAGCCTCAGGAAGGGGGCGTCGAAGGAAAGAGCGCGCGAGGACCAAAATATGGAAGCCAGATAGATTCCATTTCGTACGATTCAGATTATTCGCAAAGGTCGCTTTTCGAATGGACTTGGAGGCAACCATTGCACATCCCCCCAACGTAAGCACTGTCTTTGCCTGCAGCTCAGCTTGACGAAGACAGCGTGGCATCTTCTGGCTGCCGCCCCGTGTACACCCCTCCAATGGTTTTCCCTGTTACCTTCTTCTGAAGCCCTGACAGTAGCGGTCCCCATTCTCTCGGCGGGGGCGGGTTCTGCGGATCCACTTCCCAGGGCGTGGAGAAAGGTACCGTAGACTTGATTTCGAACGTGGTGGAAGAAGCCTCCGGCTGGGAAAGCAGGGCCACACAGAGCTCCGCCACGTCGTCCCTGGATATCTTCCCTTTGATGGTGTCCCCTTGATCCACCACAAGCTCCGCCCCTGCAGGTTCCTCGGTCAGCGCACAGGGCCGCACGACCGCAAAGGGCATGCCAGCGTCTCGGACGGCGTCTTCTCCTCTAAGCTTGTACGAGAGGATGCCACCCAGGGCATCGTTGAGCTTCACTGCGGGTGGTTCAGCTTCCACGTCGATCCCCGGGCGGTTTGGCCTGGTCACTCCTGCGGAGGAAACATGCACCCAGGTGGCCGCCGGCTTGGCCATGTATGCGGAGATGCAGGATATGGGCAGCGAGACCTGTCCGGAGGAAAAGGAAGGATTCAACTTTCCATCGTACTCGAACTTGGAGAGCATGAGTTGGAAAGAGTAGATCCTCGAGGGGTCCAGGGTCTGTCCATTGGTCATGGTCTTGGCTCGGAAGGTGGGAAAGAAGTCTTTGAAGGCCAGATCCACATCTTGCCATTCGCCTTGGACGGTGTCGAAGCTCTGGCAGTATCCCACCGTGTCCCATCCATCCTCCGTACGCACGATGAATTTGTAACGCATCCCGTTTCCCTTGATCCTGAGACGTATGCCGTCGTACGGAAGCAGATCGAGCGGGGGTTCGTAATTCCTCGTACGCACGGAGATGAACCCACCGTTGTTTTCCTCGGACACGTTCCCAGTGAAGAGCATCACCTTCTTTCCTGTGTCCGCATCCAACGTCACGTTCAGGTTGCTCTGGCTGATCCCTCCCATGACCACATCGTCCAGGGCACCCCATTCGTTCCCCACCATTTTCCCGTATTCGTTCAAGCCCGCGAGCACGAGTCCATTGGCTTGGCCCAGCTTCCCTTGACACATCCGGATCAGGCTCCTTATCCCAGCGTACTCCACGGTCTCCGGCGTGTCTCCCACGATCTCCGGATCGTAGAACTGGATGCCTTGGTAATACTTGGATCGATCTTCGTCGTCTCCTTCCTTCGGCGCCACTTTGACGGCCGTGCAACACACCACGGCCGAGACGTCTTGGAACATCTCCGGCCGGAGCGTCTTCTCTTGGGTGATGTCCGCGGCCACGATTTCCAGCTTTCCCGCACCTTTGAGGTCCGAGAGCATCCGTCCTGCTTTCCCGGCGTCTCGCACGAGCGCACGCACGTCGCATCCACGTTCCAAGAGCTTGGCCACGACGCGCTTGCCGACGCCACCGGTGGCGCCAGGCACGAGCACGACGCCTCGCAGGCCAGCCGGCAGGTCCATGCGACCGTCCACACCGTCCACGACTTTTTTCGTGCGTCCTTCTTCCTGCTTGTTTCCGCTCAAGAGCTCCATCGGCGATCGAAGCACGCGCAGCACGAGATCGCCAGGCGATGGCGGACGGTTGAAGTACAGCAGCGTGGACAGGAACCGCCCTGCGTCCCAGCTCTTCCTTCCTGCGCCTTCTTCGGTGCCTTTCCTCGCCTGCCTCGCAACCTCGCGCCCGCGACGGCGCGGACGAAGCCTCGACGTGCACGAGAAGCGCGCGATCGACGTGGCCATCGACGTCGCCATCAAAGCACGAAATGGACCCTAAACCCTGGTCCAGGGAGTTTCTTCTCGAAGAGGGTCGTCAGGCGGGGGGGGAAGGTCTCCCAACCGAGGAGAAGACCAGGGACAAAAGGGATAGAAGGGAAGGGATAGATGGGATACAAGGGATAGAAGGGAAGGGATAGATGGGAAGGGATAGATGGGAAGGGATAGAACGGAAGGGATAGATGGGAAGGCAAGGTGTGCGAAGATGGTGAAAAGGGATGGGAACGTCTCGTGCCCACGACGAAGCAGGGATGCACCCGTGATGTGTGCGACAAGCAGGAGGAACCGCCCTGGCTCGGATGAAACCTCCTCGACCATCGATCTTCTCCCGTGAGGAGGAAGGATCCGGACACAACTCTTCTTCGCTCTTGCGGGAGGGAAAGGACAAAGGGTACGCCCTCGCGCCCAAGGACGCACGTCGTACGCTTCTTCCCCCAACACCGCCACGTGTGCCACCCCTCGCAAGGGAGCAGATCAGCCCCACAAAGAGCTCGCAAAGACCCTCCTTTTGACGACACGCCTTCAAGAGAAGGTTTTCGTCCGTTCGAACGGATCACGTCGATGGGGTGGACCGTCTCGTCGTCAACTCGCGCGTGCCCCTTGCAATCCATGCCTTCCTTCCTTTCGAGGGGGTGTGGAAGGGTCTAGGTTGGAGAGGGCAATGGGTTCCCGTCGCATTGACATCCCACCTTCGTGGGTTGCATTCCAAGGGGAGCGATTGGAGGGTCCATCGAGTTCGCGATGGGCGTGGTTCCCCCCCCTCGAGGGAAGCCTGGCCCGTTTTTGATGGGCGCCCATGCCTCCACGCGCAGGGTCTTCCGATCCACGCGCCAACCAGCGCCGTGGACCCGCGTCGGTTGCACGGAGCAGTCCTTGTTTCGTTCGACATCGCCTCCACGTTCACCACCACTCGTGTTTTCGTGGCGACGTTTCGAGTCCCTCTCGCCTCGCATCCTCCCTCCGACGTGGATCCGCCACGACCCAACCGTACGTCACAACCCTCCTTCCCTCTGGACGGTCCTCGATGCATCACAACTGTGATACCTTTAGACGGTCTTTGCGGTCTTTTTCGATGGTGGACCGTCGGTCCTCGGGAGGAGATCTCGATCGGGTGAGGATCTGGGAGGTGGTCTCGACGACGTCTGGAAGGTGTCCATCGCGTCCAGAGCGCACGTCGTGCTCGGCCCGTGCTTTGGTCCAGAACGCGCGTGCTTTGCCGTGCTTCGCACGGGAAAGGAAAGGGAAGGACCCTAGGAAGGCGGTGGGACGCGAAGCACGCGCGATGGGACGCTTGGCGATGCGCACGCGGTGCGAGAAGGCGCCGGAATCCGACGGCAAGAAGCACGTGGAGGCGCAGAAGCTGCGCCGTGCGGCGAGGAAGGCCGCAGGGACCTTCGCGCCGCGTCCGTCGACGCCCGCCGCGCGTCCAGCCGCACGCGGGACCGTCCTGTGCACGGTGTTCGAGGTGCAAGCCGTCGCGTCCATGGCCGTGGGCGGCATGCTGGCGTGCAACGTGCTCTTCCCGTCCGACGGCGCCACCGTGGCGCGCATGCTCGGCATGTGGTCGGTGTGGATGCTCGCCGTGCCTTCCTTGCGCGCACGTGAATGCAGCCAGGACGAGAAAGAAGCCTTGGACTACGCCTTCCTCGCCATGCCGCTGGCCAACGTCGCCATTCCCATGCTCTGGAAATCCTTCGCAGGCGTGTACGTGGCGGACGTGCTGATGCTCGTGGCGCTGTACGCGTGGAAAGGCGCCATGCCGGGACGGATGGCCGAGCGAGCGGGTGCGGAGGAGCAATAAAGCGCGCGACAGGAGAGCTGTTGGGGACGGAGGAGGACGGACGCGTGGCACGTCCTCCGTTTTGCAATGCATGTGCGCACACCCGAGTCCATCGAAACCTACGCCTCGAGCACGTCCTTGGAACGCGCGTTCCAGGAGGACGAAGCAAGAACGGCCTTCATTGCACGTACAGGGAGGCGGCGAAGACCACGTCCCGCTTGATGGCTTGGGACGCAGCTTCCATCTTCGCCACCAGCGCGTCGTCTCCGAGGATCCTGGCCGCGTTGGCGAACTCCCTGCAGGTCTCGTCCAGGCGCACCACCGTGCGCACGATCGCACCTTCCATCACATCCGTGCGTTCGCAGATGTGTGCGAACGGTTCGCCCATGGCCCAAGCGTGCACCACTTCCACCAATCCGTAGTTCAAGCACTGGGACACGTGATCTTCGGGCGGGACCAGCATGCCCGCGTCCTTCTGCAGCCATCCGATCTCCAGCGCGATGTTCGTGCACGCTTCCTGGGCGCATTGGAGCTCTTGGGGCAGCTCGGACGCCTGCTCGGACTTCTCCTGGAACACCAGGGCGGACAGGAGGGCCACCGCCTCCGCCGGACACAACGGGGACAACACGCCCCGCAGGATCAGCTCGGTGGACACCAGCTCGTCCCCCGTGTTGATCTCGCAGGCCACCCGACCCTTGAGCTGGACCGCCCCCTCCTCGTCGATGTAATGCAAGGTGCGCAGCACCTGCATGCGCTGCTTGAACTCCGGAGCCTGCTGCAAGTTCTCGTCCGACAGGAGGTAACGCAGCTTCTCCAGCTTCTCGTCCAAGCGCTCGCACTCCTCCACCAGAGACAGCTGGTCCTCCAAACGGGGACAGCGATGGCTGCGGTGCGCGGTGATGGCCTGCTGCAGCCTCGCCTTCTCCACGTACGCCTCCGCGTACTCCAGCTCGCGCATCTTCAAGTCCTGCACGGGATCCAGCACCTCGATATCGCCCTCGCAGGTCTCGTCCAACGCGCGTAGCTCCCGCAGTGCGGAAGACAGGGAGCTTGCATCCTTCCCTTCCAAGATGACCGCGACATCCGCTTGAATCTTCGATTTGGTGATGGAAAGCACCTCCTCCGGTCGGATCACCAGCATGCCGTACCGCAAATCGTCGATCTCCCCATACTTGGGAAGTCCGCGACTCATGCTCGCGAAATCCGGCTTGGATGGAAGGCTTTCCTTGTACTTGCCGATCAATGCCTGTCCGAGCGGTGCGCCGAACCCCGCAAACTCATCCGCCGCTTGAGAGACATCCTCCTCCACCTTCCCGTCCCCGGAGGACCCTGGCTCCGCTTCAAGGGCGCCGGAGAGCAGCACCAAAGCTATGAGCTGGCCCTTCTGCTTGGAATTGTGCATGGAAGCGGTGGACATGGCGGTCCTCGTGCCTGTGAAGTCTGAAGCAAGGAGCACCGCGGGCTCCCACATGGTCCTGCCGCGACGTTTCAACACCACCACCCGTCCCGGACCCAGGGCGTGCTGGGCGGCGCTGGATGCCATGAGGTAATCCTGCAGGTACTTGTGAAGGTCGTCCGATCTCTTGCGTAGCCTCCAATACGTCCGGATGTCGTCCCTGGTGCACTTCAAGTAACAATCCGGCCAAGGCTTCTTCTCCAATTGACGGAGGGATTGCTCTCCCTTCTCCAGGAGGACTTTCGCATAGGGGAGCGATCGCTGGGAGCTCAACTCCGCGAAGCTGCGTTTCAGCATGTCCTCCATCTTCATATCGTCCACGCGAAAGACGTTGAGGATCATGTTGTACCGGAGCCGGAATTGGCTCTGGAGCTTGGTGGCTTTGCCAGTGAGGAGGTGCTTCAGGGTGCTTTCCATGGGAATCTCGTCCCAGCACATGATGATGACGGTCCCCACGGGATCGATGCCTCTCCGACCGGCACGTCCCGCCATTTGGGTGTATTCTCCGGACAGCAAAGTGCGAAATTCACGCCCGTCGTGCTTTTCCAGGCTATGAAAGACGCAGACACGTGCCGGGGCATTGACCCCCATGGCAAAGGTCTCCGTGGAGAACAGCACCTTGATCAGGCCACGGCAGAAGAGGATCTCCACCACCTCTTTGACGATGGGAAGCAATCCTGCGTGATGGACGGCCATTCCCCGTTTCAGCATGTCTTTCATACGGACCAGCTGCGGAAGCTTCCGATCCTCCTCGTTGAGCCTGGACATGCATCGATCGAAGAACTGGTGGATTTCCACCTTTTCCGCCCCGGTGGAAAGGTCCATACTTTCCAGCTTCTCCGCGCACCCCTCGCATTTTTTCTTCGAGAACACGAAGAAAACGGCCGGCAGCAGCTCTTTCTTCTTCAGCATCCCGATCAGCTTGACCAATTCGTTCCGTTCCGATCGCATGGGATTCCCCCGGTGCGGCTGCCTTGCGGCCTGTGTGGGCTTCGGTCCGCGACCCCTGGCACCCTGTTGTTGTTGCTGCTGTCCTCTGCCGCGCTGTCCTGCCGGCCGTCCTCCTCTGCCTCGGTTTCCCGTCGTTTGCGGTGGTTGGGGTTGTCCCTTCCCTCGAGGCGCCACGGGCACGGGCATGGGATCGTTCTTCTCCTTGTAGGCCGCCTTGGCCTGCCTGTATCCTTCGGGCAGGAACTGTTCGTGCTCGCATATCTTGAACAGGTCCCCGGCGTAGTAGAGGAGGTGTTCCAAGGGCACGGGTCGCTTTTGGGTGCCGG
Organism: Picocystis sp. L7; assembly: GCA_020975725.1. Lineage (NCBI taxonomy): Eukaryota > Viridiplantae > Chlorophyta > Picocystophyceae > Picocystales > Picocystaceae > Picocystis > Picocystis sp. L7. The sequence continues at coordinate 73,218 of QXJR01000019.1, read as the reverse complement.
TGACGTAGACGGACCTCTGCTTGGTGCGTCCGATCCAATCTGCGAATTCGAAGGTGTTGGGCACGGTGGCGCTGAGCATGATCATGTTGACTTGCCTGGGGAGCATGATGATGACTTCTTCCCACACCACGCCTCGATCGATGTCGTTGACGTAATGCACTTCGTCGAAGATGACCCATTCCACGTCTCGTATGACGTCCGCACCACGGTACAGCATGGACCGCAGGATCTCCGTGGTCATGATGAGGCACGGTGCATCTGGACGGATGCTCACGTCTCCGGTCAGGAGGCCCACTTCGTATCCTTCCTCTTGGAAGTCCCTGAACTTCTGGTTGCTGATGGTTTTGATGGGCGAAGTGTAGATGGCTTTGGTACGGTTCCTCGTGGCCATGGCCAACGCATATTCCGCCACCGCGGTCTTCCCAGCAGACGTGTGTGCAGACACGAACACGTTCTCGCCACGTTCCAGGTGCAAGATGGCTCTCTTCTGGAAACCATCCAGCTCGTACGCGTACTCGCGCGCAGGTTCCTTCACTTCCTCCTGGAAACGCGCGTCCACGTCCGCCATGGCCTCCTCCATCACCGCCCAGTGCGGACGCGCCTTCGTGGACGCATCCGAAGGCGGCGGACGGCGGCTCAGCTCGGCCAGCGCGAACAGGTCCACCGCGCCTTCCTGCACCACGCGATCCAGCTCTCCTCCTCCTCCTTTTACGTCCGCGAAGATGGAAGACAAGGTGAGGCGCGTCCCGTCCATCCTCCGACGCCGCGAGCGCGAAAGAAAAAAAAAAAAAAAAAAGACAAGCGACGGTTCCCTTCGCCGACGCGATGCGGGATGGAAGACGTGGGAAAGGGCCAGGTGCATCCATGTCCATCTCCATCCTGGAAGAGGAACGTGAAGAGGAACGTGAAGAAGAAGGAGGACGCAGAAAGTAGGATCGAAGCGCGTGTGGTGGATGGAGAGGGAAACCAGGCCAAGAAGGTGTGCAGAGGATGCATCCTATGCAGGTGGGGAGATGGCCATGACGCAGGGTCGCGATGGAGGTGCAGGGAAAACCGCATGGAAGCGCGCTGCGCCTGCCCCGGAAGGACATCCACGTCCACAAGCCACACGTTTACATCCACAAGCCACACGTGTACATCCACAAGCCACACGTGTACATCCACAAGCCACACGTTTACATCCACAAGCCACACGTTTACATCCACAGAACACGTGTACATCCACAAGCCACACGTTTACATCCACAAGCCACGTGTACATCCACAAGCCACGTGTACATCCACAAGCCACACGTACATCCACAAGCCACACGTACATCCACAGAACACGTGTACATCCACAAGCCACACATTTACATCCACAGAACACGTGTACATCCACAAGCACGCCCGTGCATCGCGTCGTCCAGGACACAGAAGTGGGACGGGAACGGGCGTGCATACGGGGTCCTGCACCTTCCCCCTCCAAACCAAGCCGTACGCTGCCAGACGTGGTCGCTCCTCCCGCCGTCATGCATGCAAAGGAGGACAAAGGAGATGCACGGACGTTCCAAAACAGCGATGCACCAGCGATCCAGACCCCGCGATGGCATGGACCTCAGGTGCTTGAACCGCTAACAACCGCAGGCTGCCATCAACAACGGGCAAAGCAACGGAACCACAAACGGAGGTACGTCCCGTGACCCCGGTCCAAACCACAGGAAGGAATCCCGACGGACCTCCGCGACCTGGAAGGAGCTGGCCGAGCACACAGAACCTTCCGTCGGGCGTGCGCGCTCTCGAAAGAGGGCATGCATGCGGTGGGACCGGATCATCTCCTTGGAAAGATCAAGCCTCCCCTTCGTTCCATCGTGCAGAACCAAGCGAAACGTTGCGATGGGGAAAGATCCCCCTCCCAAACTGGCCATGTAAAGCCTCCCGCCTTGGTGGGTGCGGGGTCGATGCATCCAAAGGGTCCTCGCCAAGGTTGCTTGCATGCGGTTTTCCTTTGTGCCTTCAAAACGGAACGGTGCAGGTCAAGAACCCAGCAACCCAGCCCGTTCAGACGAAGGAAAAACGACAGACTCCATGCACGGAGGGTGACATTACACGGTCGTGCACAAGGTTCGTGGGGCATCCAGGATGACGCTGACCAGGAAGGGCATACTCCTGCTACTGTGCCGCCCGTGGTGCCGCTCTTCCTATCCATTTCCATCGCGGAAGAGGTCGGTGCCGGATCGGGACGACGAGGGCACGTGCACGAGATGTACGCCCGCACGTTCGCCCAAAGTTGCAAAACACCATCGACGGACCCGCTGCTCCTGTTTGGCTTGTAATCTGGGCCTTTGCAACGGGTCCGATGTCTTCCAAATTCCCTCGCAGCTTTGTCTTGGTCAGGGACACGCCATGCTTCCGGCGGCGCATCATGCGCGATCACACGGGAAAGATGGGGAGCTTCTCCTTGGAATCCGTCCTCGATCTGTCCGACATTTGATTCTCCACGATGTTCGGATCTGCGCACGGGGATCCCTTGCGGAAGAGGAAGAGGAGGACCAGCTGCAAACCAGCCAGCAGCGCCCCGAGCCCATTCGGCACCGCGATGAAGTAATCGCCGATGGCCATGCCGTACCCGAACCAGAGCAGCCCGTTCAATCCGCTCAGTATGCTCAGGGGCAGGTGCAAGGATGCCGCGCACTTGGTCCGTATGACGTGCAGCATCGTGGAGAGTGGGAACGAGTAGTAGCACATGAGGCAGAAGTTGGCCAACGATCCGAGGAGTATCCTTTGATCTTCTTTGCTGTCGATGTAATTGGTCACCAGCAGGCCGGCGACCATGGCCACGCAGTTGAGGGTCCCGGAGTACACTTCGATGGCCAGCTTCCTACCGCGGCTGGTCAGGCTGTATCCCACGAGGGTGAAGAAGAACCCCAGCATGAACCCGGGCAGATTGGAGAAGAAGATGAAGAGGTTGTCCTGATGGAAGGAGTACGCCAGCCAGAGCCCGCAGTTGTAGGTGATGGCAGGGTAAGGGAGCGGATTGAGCTGTCCCAGTTCCTTGGCGTTCCTGGCCTTGAGGACCGCCACGAGTGGTGAGAAGAACATGCCATTGGCCAGCACCAACCCCAACGAGGGAGCCACGCTGTTCAGGAACACCCCTCCGCCCATCCTGCCGTGCACACGCCACACCCTCCCCTCCGCCTCGCACTCGGTTGCCCTCCCCGGTCGACCGTTGGGGGTCGGGCGTGCTGCACCACACCACACGTTCACCACCACACCACGTGGTGCTTCGGTTGTGTTCCCCCACCACCAATCCGAAGGGAAGGGTGTAGAAGACCCTTTTCTCAATCCCTTTTGGCGGCTCGATCCTGGACAGAACCGGGGTGTGGGCTACCCACCTCGCCGAGGAGAAAGACCTGGAGGTCTGCAGAAGGTTGGCTGGTTGGACCCATCCACCAACCCATCCAAGAAAGATGGAAAGATAAAAAAGGAAGGAAAGACCAACAGGGAAAAAAAGAGGGGAGCAGAGGGGAGGAAGGACCGAGGGTGGCGAACCGGATCCCCTCTCCCCCTTCGAGTCGGGACCCGAGACGGATCCCCCAACAGTTGCACCATCGAGCAGATGCACCCCGCGTTCGGGTTTCTCTCACCACGTGTTCGGGGGTGCATCTGCTTCACGGTGCAACTGTTGTGGGGACCCCCCATCCTCCCCTTCCCGAAGATCTCGATGCGTTTCGGGTCTTTTCTGTGTTCTTTCTGAGTCTTTCTCCATCGATTCCTTCGCGCCTCCCTTTCCCTGTCGCCTCCAGGCAGGTTGGATCCTGGCTTTTGCCCCCCCTTGGTGGTTGTCCACCCAGAAACGACCGTTGGGAAGGGATACGGACACGTCTCCATCGAAGCTTGGTGGATCGGGGCGACGTGTTGTGTCACGAACCAGCACACAGGTTGTGTGGGGCGGTGGGGCGAAAGGGAGGGATTCCGTGACCCTCCTCCTAGCCATCCTCCCGCAGTTGGGGTCCTGGTCCAGGAAACTGCAAGTGAGAGTGCTGCACAAGAAACAAAGGAACTGCCACTTGGGAAGTCCCTGGACATAGTGGACAGGGATTCCCATCGTCAAAACCCGGGTGGAGCAAAGGACGTGCGTCGCTCAGGCAGAAACGGCAAGAATCATGCTGTTCAGGCAGTTGATGGACACGGCAGGGAGCCACACCTACACCTACATCCTGGCCGACGAAGACACCAAGGACGCAGTGATCATCGATCCGGTGTTGGAGATGGTGGAGAGGGATCTCCAAGTGGTGGACGAGCTCGATCTGAAGCTCAATTACGTACTCAATACGCATTGCCACGCCGATCACATCACGGGTAGCGGAAAAATCAAGAAGCTTCGTCCGGGTGTGAAGAGCTTCATTTCGAAAGCCAGCGGAGCACAGGCAGATGTGTACCTCGAACCAGGAGACGAGGTCCGGTTTGGGAAGTGCAAGCTGATTTGCAGACCTACCCCCGGCCACACCGATGGATGCATGACGTTCGTCACCGAAGACAAGAAAATGGCATTCACAGGCGATGCTCTGCTCATCAGAGGATGTGGGCGCACAGATTTTCAGCAAGGCAGCGCCGATCGTTTGTACGAATCGGTGCACAACGAAATATTTACACTACCAGACAGCACTTTGCTGTATCCCGCCCATGACTACAAGGGATGGTCCGTATCCACGGTGAAGGAAGAAAAGATGTACAACCCAAGGCTCAGCAAGAGCAAAACAGAGTTCGTCGATCTCATGGAGAACCTGAACCTCCCCTATCCCAAAAAGATTGATGCATCGCTTCCGGCCAACCTGGTGTGCGGTGTCCAAGAATGATCGCCCAAACACGAGTGCCTTGGTGGGTGATCTTGGGTATTTTTTTTCCTGTTGTGTAATTTATTCTGGATGAGCATCAGTGTCTGCTTCTATCAAAATGACAACAATGATCAACAGCATTTTTAGCATATTCGTCCCAGCCTGGAATGTTTGCTGTTGCCTCGTTGATCAATTCAATCACTTTCACCACCACCTTGTTAGTCGTGCCCTTAGGTGGGGGGGTCAAGTTTCTTGGCGGGGGGGCACTGCCATAGTCACGTTTGTTGAATATCCAAGGTGCATGTTCATCTCTTACAAATTTCCCGTTCTTCGCAATGGTCATCCCATAGGTCAAATGAATGATCGGCACATCCGCCAGCTTGCTGTCGAATGGCGGATGTGAGATCATATTGTTCACCAGGACATAATCATGCACGCCTTCAAGAAATGAGGCAAGGGACCATGCGTACATTTCTTGGACCCATCCAAAAGTTTTGTCAGATTCAGGATTGTTTTTGAGGACCACTGAGACATTCAGCCATGTGGGAACAATCTTTGCCAGATCCGCTTTGGCAAGAATAAGCGGACTGCTCCCAATCTTGTGAATGTGTTCAAAGTCCGCATCTGGAATAGGGCCTAGAATGCTCCTAATCAGTCCTTTGTTTTCGGAGGGTCGTATGTACCAGAACGGGTACGTGGCTGGTTTTTCCCCGACCATGAAGTTGGGTAGAGGGCGGATGTACAGGTGATCCGGCTCGGAGATAAGAACGTACTTCTCTGGAACTTTGTGCATTTCCTGGTCTATCCATTGGAGGATTCCGTACGGTCTGTTGAGCACAATGTAGCCCTTGTCCACTCCGGGCGGAAGAGCCAAGGCCACAAATGTGGGGATCACATCCATCCAAACGTCAGGTTCCCCAGTGTGTAGGAGCCTGGTGAACCCACCCATGTCGCTGTTCGGGTTCTCCCTCTTCACTTTCAAGTAGTGGTAGTATGCAATCCTAGCCAGCCATTGTTGCCCAAATCCTGCTGCGGTGAGAAGGACATGAAACTTCCTTCCTGTATCTTCATGTTGTTTCCTTGATTCTGCCTCCGAGGTAGGACCCCTTGCAAAGTTCACCAGTCCAGAACTCCACCCTACGCCCGACCCGGATGCTGTGGTGATGGGTCGTTTCATATCCGGGACGTGCTTGAGCACACATTCTAGGTAGCTTGATCCACATGATGTTTGGTCTCCGCACCAGGTCCAAGCGTTGCAGGAGAGAGGCTGGTCCACATCGAGATGGGATTCCTGACATGCCTTGCAGCACACGCCCGCATCCTGCACGTCCTGTATGGTGCCAATGTCCTCTCCACCGTACTGTGTGTGCTGGTTGGAGTTGCACCAACCCATGTCCGTCTCAAACACGAAGAAGTTGTCTTCCAGCAGCTGTTGGGAGTCCTTGGACAGCAAGTCCCTGCCGCGGCCTCGCAAAGGCAATGCATCGGGAAAGGTTCCTTCCATCTTGGTACTTCTTCCCATAGCCTTCCAAGACCAATGAAACGTCGCCATCGCCACGATCAGCATCGCCATGAACGCTGCAGTGCGCGCTCGAACGCGCATGGTTGCCGCCTCGACACGTTTGTGAATTCCATCGAAAGTTCACAACTGGGTTGTACCCCTCTTCCAGTCCCTTCGGGGTCCTCTCTCAGGTTGAAAGGGAGGTTTGTTGGAGGAACCGGTCGGGTGTCCTCCGTTGTTGTGGATGGTGGGTCCGAGGGAGAGGCATCCCTCTCACGGCCTGGTGGCTCGGCAGCCCTTGTCGTCCTGCACGACACATGTTGCGATGGCGATGGGCAGCGTTGGACCTTCCGTGAGGTTGGTGGATGCTCGAAAAGGTGAGGAACGGCACGGTGGAGGGTGAATGAAGGTTTTGAGAAAGTCGATTGCAACTGAGCTGGTGTGCGCTATTTATAGTGTGCACCAGCCAGGGTTTCGATGTTTTCCACGTCGTTGGCATCGAACGCTGACCATTGGGTTCGTCGACCTTGATCCAGCTGCATAGATCTCCCCACGAGAGCTCTGCTCGTGCGTCTTGTCGAGTTCCACGTCTCGACTTCTAGGGAAATCGGTATTTGGCGGGTCCCCACTTTCGCTTGGATGGGGCCGTTCTTTGAAGGAAGGGAATTCCTTCCAACACTCCCACTCGGCAACATCTAAGCATATGTCCACTAGTGTTGATCAATTGAGTTTCAGGTGTTTTGATCCATGAAAGACTGAAGATTCTTGCGACTGCGGCATTAATTTGGCTTCACATTTTCTGGTGACAGCAACATACTCCACGCATTCATCGGTGGCATTGGCATTGATTTGGCTTCACATTTTCTGGTGACAGCAACATACTCCACGCATTCATCGGTGGGATTGACATTGATTTGGCTTCACATTTTCTGGTGACAGCAACATACTCCACGCATTCATCGGTGGGATTGACATTGATTTGGCTTCACATTTTCTGGTGACAGCAACATACTCCACGCATTCATCGGTGGCATTGGCATTGATTTGGCTTCACATTTTCTGGTGACAGCAACATACTCCACGCATTCATCGGTGGCATTGGCATTGATTTGGCTTCACATTTTCTGGTGACAGCAACATACTCCACGCATTCATCGGTGGGATTGACATTGATTTGGCATCAATATTTTCTGGTGACAGTGGCATTGACCATGCTCTTCTCGGCTGTGGTATACTCGCACTCCAATATTTTCTGGTGACAGTGGCATTGACCATGCTCTTCTCGGCTGTGGTATGCTCGCACTCCAATATTTTCTGGTGACAGTGGCATTGACCATGCTCTTCTCGGCTGTGGTATACTCGCACTCCAATATTTTCTGGTGACAGTGGCATTGACCATGCTCTTCTCGGCTGTGGTATACTCGCACTCCAATATTTTCTGGTGACAGTGGCATTGACCATGCTCTTCTCGGCTGTGGTATACTCGCACTCCAATATTTTCTGGTGACAGTGGCATTGACCATGCTCTTCTCGGCTGTGGTATACTCGCACTCCAATATTTTCTGGTGACAGTGGCATTGACCATGCTCTTCTCGGCTGTGGTATGCTCGCACTCCAATATTTTCTGGTGACAGAAGCATTGACCATGCTCTTCTCGGCTGTGGTATACTCGCACTCCAATATTTTCTGGTGACAGAAGCATTGACCATGCTCTTCTCGGCTGTGGTATACTCGCACTCCCACTCATCTGGGCACCAGGTGGGTTCTTTTGGATCCAGCTTGTTCTTTATAACATGTATGATGAGGGACTTTCTCTTCCGAGCTACGCTCAGCTCACCATTTTTGCACTCAAGCATGATTCCGTTTCATTGTGACAACTTGATATTTATATATTCTTTTGGTTTCTTTTATTCATCCATTTGTATTCTTGTTCCTACCATGATTTCTATAGTTCTGTATTCAATAGCTTTCAAGGATAGCTACCAAGGCTCTTAACCTGTTGGAGGAACCGGTCGGGTGTCCTCCGTTGTTGTGGATGGTGGGTCCGAGGGAGAGGCATCCCTCTCACGGCCTGGTGGCTCGGCAGCCCTTGTCGTCCTGCACGACACATGTTGCGATGGCGATGGGCAGCGTTGGACCTTCCGTGAGGTTGGTGGATGCTCGAAAAGGTGAGGAACGGCACGGTGGAGGGTGAATGAAGGTTTTGAGAAAGTCGATTGCAACTGAGCTGGTGTGCGCTATTTATAGTGTGCACCAGCCAGGGTTTCGATGTTTTCCACGTCGTTGGCATCGAACGCTGACCATTGGGTTCGTCGACCTTGATCCAGCTGCATAGATCTCCCCACGAGAGCTCTGCTCGTGCGTCTTGTCGAGTTCCACGTCTCGACTTCTAGGGAAATCGGTATTTGGCGGGTCCCCACTTTCGCTTGGATGGGGCCGTTCTTTGAAGGAAGGGAATTCCTTCCAACAAGGTTGTCCCATCACCTTCGGTTTCTATCCGAAGGACAAACCGGTTCAACAGGTGGCGAAGCCGGGAAAAGACCGAGGGACCAAGCGTTAGCTTTCCACCGAGAGATCCCAACGCGTGGAACCTTATGTCCGCTTGGATGCGATGCAATTTGTATCCGCTTGTCTGTGGAGGATGAAGCGAAATGGTGGGGACGAGAGTGGGCACGATTGAATACGAAGAATATGGTCATGTTTGAGGCTCATCCAGATCTTGTAGAGTGCATCGAATGTTGCAACGAAGAGAACGTGCTACAATGACCAAGAATGCCCTCCACGATTCACCCTTGCGTCTTGGATCGGAAAGTGCTTGGCTTGTACAAATGTGTGGCCTTGCTACAATAAAAGTTACAAGGTGCGCTTTTGAATGCTTGATGTATGGAGGACGTTTCGACATTAGATTATGTGGATGAGGATAGCCATGGAAACATTGCACACCAACTCCTTTTCCATTGGACAGGGATCGTTATCAATCTCAATGCGACATGCATCCGTTGATACTCGATGCCATGTAGGAATATGCGATGCTTCATTCGCTCGGTTTTTTTGGTTGCGATAGGTCCAATACATGGATCATGTTCTCCACTCCCTGCATGTTACGCATATGTCCCGTTCGAGGTAGGAATGCCGCGCGTGTTGGAAATGTGTACTGCAGCGACACTTATTACAGAGAATAGGACATGCACATCGATGACGGCTCGCTCGTGCACGTTCGTCGTAGTGGCGTAAGGTGTGTGGAGGTAGACTTCGAGACCAAAGCCCGTTCCACTCTCCGCTCTCCAAGATCGAATGGAAAACACGCAAACGTGGGAGCCTTGGGAGGAGGGAGTGTGACAAGCACGGGATGCTTAGTGACGGGAAGCATTGCCAGGTCCGACGAAACACGTGCAAGTAAGGGGTGTGGCTGGGGGGCCTAAACTAGGACTTCCTTTCATAGAATAAGCGACGTCCAATCCTTCATGGCTTTTGACAAAGTCGTAAGCATGACGAGCCACAAAGGAACGAATGTAGTCGATGTGCTACCTAACGAACGATTCAAGTGGCGACACGTTCCGTTGAAGGTGCGAAAGGACCCGTCTTGTTGGGGATTGGCCCAAGCTCATTGGATGTCACGAGTCCACGTTGACCGTGCACGAGGTCCCTCCCCTTCCGAATCCACCACGACCCTGGTGAGAAGAAACTCCCTTGTCGGCGACCCTGGACCTTCCAGCTTGTGCCTTCCATTTGTCAAGCCTGAAAAGCAGCTCAGGCGCACCCATCGAACACCCTGGCCGCAATCCTTGTGCTCGGGAACGCCAGCTGCACCTGGACCCGTGCCTGTGCCGGTGCTGGAGACGATTCACATGCACGAGGAAGAGCCTCCTTCGCTCGTGACTCTGTTCAGACCAAGTTCTCCCTTCCAGCTCCACTGAGGGTGCACTCTGGAAGACACGAAGGCTTTGCAGGCGAAGATTGGACGTACACCGAAGACGTTCATTTCCCACGTGCATGTTTCACAAGGCTAGGTGAGGATGAAACGTCGGTGGCTGGTGATAGCTCTCCTCCTCATGAGCACTTCTCCTGGATTAGGCAAATGGAAGCCAGGAAGAACCATGGGGAACCGCCGGTGGGAACACTCCCAAGGAAATCAACAGCCTGCCGGTCCCCACAGCTACCGTGTGCATACTTTGAACAGACAAGTGGATCGATCCAGGCTCTGGAACCATGCTCGAGAACTCCTGGGTATGGAGGTCGCAAGGAACGGTGAGTTTGGTAGCGAGCAAGAGAGGAACGCAGCCTGGAGATTCTATCTCCACTGTGGATTAAAAAGCTTTTTATTCATGGATGGAAAAGCGTTGTACCTTCGCATTCCAAAAAGTGGCAACGACAGAACTCGATGCAATCTGGCATCTGCACCAGGAAAGGGTTGGGTTGTTGATTGCCCAAGCAAGCAAGCTGCAAAGATGTATATGCAGAATGGTACCTCAGTGTTTACGGTGGTCAGGGAGCCATTGTCGCGTTTTGTTTCAGGATATACAGAGGTTGAGTATAGGACCTCGGAAAACGTCCAGGTGCAAAAGAAGTTTGATCAGCCCATTGGCAGCAAAGAGAGGATCAAAGAGTATTTGATGCATCTACTTCAAGGCGATACCTACATTGAAGTGTTTCACACCTTCTCGCAATCGTGGATAGGTGTGCCTTTTGCGCGTATACATGCCTACAAACTAGAAGACAACAACGTTGGATGGAAGTCGCTCATGACAGACCTTGGGATCTCGCCGGACTTGGAGTACAGTTTTCGATGCGGAGGGCATATGTCTTCTTTAGATCCGCTGCGAACAACAGCTGCCGCTAAGGCTGCGTTGAGACATGATCCGAACGTGACCAAGGCACTTTGTACCCTTCTACTGCCTGATTTCTTGAATTTCCACTACCAAATGCCTCCTATTTGTAGTTCTGACAAGCAAATCGATAGTATTATCCACACGTTGTGGACATGATTTTGGCAGACGTGTCTTCTTCTCTGCTCTCAGAAGGACTGCCTCATAAGAAGTTGCCATGCAAGAAATGGCATACTCTGAACATAAAACACAGACATGCATTCACGCAGTCACCACACTGAATCTCAGATTGTTTGTATGTACACTGATGCGTTGAAACAGTGAGACAAGTTGCCACCAACGTTCAAGGACCAGCGCGACAATGGAGCATGTCCTGGATTCCTATGTACTATTTGATGGCTTGACAATATAATTCCCATCGTATTTCAAAGCGGCAAGAAACTATTGGTTCTGATGATGCCAAGGCGTTTCGTTGTGATGAAAGCGCAGGACTCGACAAATGTTGTCCTCCTGATATCTACCACGCGCTTCATGCAGGAACCCTTGCACCAGCTGCACCATTGTTCAGTGGAAGATGATAGTGGTTGCGCTTCTGATTTTCATCTCTTTGAAAAACTTATTTGCAGTCAAAACGGTCTTAGCACGGGATTGTTGCTTCTGGCCTAGAAAAAGAACTGGACCTTCTCTTCCTGACAAGGATTTTGCGAAACAACTCTGATGTAACACTTCCCGATCTAGAAATGGAGTACTGAGTGGCATGCTCAATTGCTGCATTCCTCATTGTCACCAAGTCAAAAGCGTTGTTAAGCACCTGATCAATGATTTGCATCCCCATGGCTACATCAGAGCTATTAACCAAAAGAGCATTTTTTCCGTGGATTGCAAAGTCTGAACTTCCACCGGCGATGGGTAGAACGGGGATGCAGCCCGAGGCCATGCATTCAAGACCGCTACGCCCAAAAGCTTGCCATGCTGAAAAATCCAAAAAGAGATCACAGGTCCGCAACAGGCTAGCGACTTCAGCTCTGTCCAAGTTTCCCAGTAATTCTAGTCCAGCGGGGAAAGTAGCACTTTCTCCTTTTGATGCAAGCATTTCTTGGATCTCTTCGAGAGTTGATCCAAACATGATTGCCTTCACCTTATCTGGCCCGTGTTTAGCAAGTGTATTGGCAAGGACTTTGTACGTACCAAAAGGATTGCGTCTTGGGGTAGACGTGCGGACCATGCCGCAAGTCACCAAAGGAACACCAGGAACAGCTTTATTCTGACCGGGGTTGAACCGATTCGTGTCTACAGTAGGTGGGATGATTTGCGCCTTGATTCCATAGAGTCTTAGTAGCTCACCTGCCAAGTATTGTGTTTTTACAAACACAAAACCGTTGACCATGCTGCGGTAGCTTGATGCTGCCGTTGCAGCAAGAGTTGGGTCGAACTGGTTCTCGATATCTTGCACGTAATAGCTTTTAATGCTGTTCGGGTAGAGAGAGTAGAGTTTCTCTACTGTAGGCACTGTAGTGAACAATGTTGCCACAAGAAAATCAAATGTTTCCTTGCGCTGTATTAGCTCATTTGCTACTTTTTTTGTGCTCATGCTGTCAAAGGGCAGGAAGATTTTTCTCTCTGCTGCCTCTGGAAAAGCTGCCTCAAAGTATGTTGCTGTCCAACTCGGAATGGCCATTCTCACGTGGATGTTATGAAGTGCAAGTCCAAGACATTCCTGGACTATGGAGATCCAGCCCCCTCTCATCGCCAAGTACGGTTTTATAGACATCTTGTTCAGTACGAACAGGACGCTGAACCTTTTCCCGCTTAGAAGAGAGGTAGTCAGGTGTGTGGTAAATTTTCTTTTGGCCATCAATAAGGGACGACAGTGCCAAGTAAAGTTTGGTCGTACCATTTCCTTAGGCCTCACAAATTTTAGTGCCCCATCAGCATTCATGTCTCTGATCAATTTCAGCTCGGGCTGCAGGGCAGGAGGCTGCATGTCCTCCACATACACATACGACTTAGGAACAAGGAGGAACTGGTGCCCTGCGTCTTTGAGTTGGCCTAGGAAATTTTGCAAGGCTTCAGCTACCGTTCTCCACAGTGTCTTTTTCTCTTGCATGATAAAGAATTCCCTCTCCAGGACATCAAATGGGAAGGCAGTCACAAACCCCTCAAACTCAGTGATAGATATAACACTGTTGTTGCTAAGAAGGAAGGCAAGCCGCGCCAACTCCTCTGCAGAGGCATTCTGCATAGCTTTCCCTTCCTCATTGGGTGCAATCATAGCGTTCCTTGGAGATGCCACCTTTGGATGGTGGCGAAAACCAATTTGATTGTTGATGGGCGATACAGCTGCAACCACAGTATTGGTTGAAAGCGCTGCAACGAGAGGATTCAGCCACCTCGGTGTAAGCTTCACGGTTGGTTCCAGGAGGACCACCACATCGCACTTATCTTTTATTGCCCTGCGGACCAGGGCTTGTAATGCCACCCCATCGACGGCCAGCTCCAGGTCACTTTGCAGGAACGATCTCCTCACATCCAACGACAAGCTTCGCATGGCGTCTTCCAGCTTCTGTTTGATGTTCGGATCTTCCCTGAACTTGTACGTTGCGTACAGCCGAGGATCCCAGACGATGGTGTGTTTGATGAGATCGATCCAGCTGGCCACAAACTGCTTCATTTCCACCGCACGTTGGTACACGATTCCCACTTGCAGCATCCTGTCCCAATCCCTCTTCCTCACCTCCTCCATCCCTTGGCACATGCCCAGCCACGTGCACAGCAGCAACCACCATCGTACACGCGGCTGGTGATGGCCAGGCCGCGTCCTCATCCCTGTCCACTTCTCCGCTCGTCTTCCTGGGCCGAACCGACCCTGGTGAAAGGATTGGGGCGACCCCAAGGACACGCCTGGATGAACCGGGGCCCGAAAGGGGAATCCTCGCCCTCGATCCAAAGGGAAGGAAAGGGGGCGAGGATACGATTGGCTGGGAATCCTAGGCTTTTCTCCTCCACCACTGGTGGAGGATGGAAAGGAATCCGATGGCTCCAGAACGTGGATTCGAAGGGACAGGAAGGCAAGTGTGGAAATGGAACGATGAACATCGTGTTCGAATGACTTTCCAACCAGTGCTGAGCATGGAAGCTGAGGAGGTCGAGTGCAGAAGCGAAATTAGAAGACGATTGGAAGTGTACCCTTTCAACGAATCTGTCCATACACGAAACGGTGCGCCTTCCAACCGTGCGGGAAACAAGCACTGCACTCCGAGGATTAGCTTCACTCAAGACACGTAGATGCCAGGTTGAGGTACATGATAGTGAAGCGTTGTGATCAGGAGAAACGTTTATCCTTGGAACGAGAAGAGCGTTCTTAGAAAAATTCCCAAAGCAGCGCCTTGCGTTTCAAATAGGTCATGAGCCGATCGTCTGATGGTAGAACGTTCAGGTGGAATCTGTTGAGATCAAAAGCCACGGTATGGAAGGGACCGTCTACAACTTGTGATTTCAAAGGAACGGAAGGTGGACACGAGCTACATTTACTCACACGCTTGAGATACCCCCGCAACACTGGAGAATGTTACTGTACATTCCAGAAAAAGCGAATGCAAGCTTCCATTCTTAAAACAGAAGTTGTCCCGGTGGGTTATTTTGGCTATGTGAAACCAAAGTCGGATGCAGTTACCTGTGTTTGCTTCTTCTTACCGTTATTCCGTTGCACATGTACTGCTTTTGGTTTGCAAGTTGCCCCCATCTGGTGCCTGCAAGCGGTAAGCCACCTTCATAGGCTGTAACAAAGTGCCCCCAACAGAAACGCTCGAGACACACAGTTTGCAAAGCACGAGAAAGCACCACCGATCTGAGGATAGCCTTGTCAACTGAGATTAAGGCAACCGTCTGCCTGCCATGCGCCAGCTCAATCCCAACGAAGACAAGGAGGGCAGCACTTGAGAAAGCATTCAAATGTGACATGAGTCAGGAGAGATCTTTTACTCGATTCGAGTGGGGTCCATCGTCTCGTGAGGTAACTCCTCTTGCTTGTCCAATGAACTACGGGCATGTTGGCAGCAAACATTTGAACTGTCTTGCATGCATAGTGCTTGTCTTCCAAATATGAAAGTTTTCGATAATCTGGTGAGCCACCCAGATGATACCACCTTGCACCCGCACGATTCACTTGTACTTATGCCATTAGTCAGGGTGTTGCTGGCTTTTCCCTGGTGGTGGCTGACAATTTACCAAAGCAGCCCTCTTGATGGTTCAGGTCGAAAGAGGAAACACCTCTGTTGTTCACCATTCATCGTCTGCTACGCATTCCGCTTTTTTTAAAGCACGTGGATCTCCATTCTTGTCCAGCAGAAATATTTCCACCAAAGGGTTCAACATCATGCCACCAATTTTACAGTTCCTTTCAATGATTTCAATCCAGACCTTGCGTTGGCAAAGAAAACTATTTCCTCTGTCTCGCGATGAAAGGTTTGCCAGCATTTCCACATCCGAAAGCTGTACTATCATCACTTTCGCACAACACAGCGGGCTTGAAAGAGTTGTGTTTTCCTCTGCACGGAAGGAAACTCCGATCGATGTTCTCTGCTGTAAAAGATCCACAGCAGGGTGATGGTGGCTTCCTGGCACAAAGCGGTTGGTAGCAGGGAAGCTGGTGATAATTTAGATGGATTACATACCAAGTGGCCCTATGCCTTCCAGCAAAGAGGGATCGATTATGGCTATGCTCCGGCTTTGCTCAGGAAGACTTGTCGAAGAAGGACAAAAAGGCAAGTCGGGATCAAAGCGACACATCAACTGACATACTTGCGCATCAGGAACATAATAACAGTGGTCAGGCCCTAAAAGTGGCAAGGGGAGATCGTCATTGAAACCATGCAGTTCTACGCCATCCGGAGTCAAAACCACCTTCTTGAAAGACTCGTGAAGATGGATGGCAATTTGCCTTTCTTCTCCCATCATTTGTTCAACTGAAGACACGCGATGGTATTGCACATGACTGTCGTTGGTTTTGATCCCCACAGCCTCTAATCCATGAAAGTCCATCAAGGTCATATTTTTTGTCAGCCACTGATTGATTGGAGCACTACGAAGGGCCATTCCTGTCCCCACAGTGCTCTTTGAAGATTTTCCTTCCAGTACATTGTTGTGATTCACCGTGGTTTCCTTGGATAGGTCTACCACTGCGTAAGTCAATCCCACCACCGCGGCAATGGTTAGGAGTAGGCCAATGCCCAGAGCAATGATGATCCGCACCAGAAGACGTCTTTGCACCACCAAGTCTTGCTCCATCCGCACGGCCCGAAGAAGTTCCTCCACGGACAGGACGCCATCGTTGTTGGCATCCAGCTCTTTCACTCGCTTGGCGAGCGTTGGACTTGCCAAACTACTGGATACGATGGCTTCTACAGAGATACGAGACCTTCCATCCTCCATGCTCGTGAGCTTTCCTACGCCACCACCGGAGGTTGCTGGTGAGCACCTTTCGTTTCCTCGCCGAGATGGCCTCGAGACTGAAGACGCGGTATGCTGCTTTCCACACCAAACGATCCTTGTGTCACTCACCTACCAGTATTGCGTTCTCCATCCTTCATCACGAAGCATATTGGAGCTCAGCAAAAACATTCCTGGTTTCATTCTTTTACGTCCTTTCCCCACGTGCTGTCGAGGAACGAGGTGTTGGTGGCCCAGGGGCTGAATCATGAACCCCACCCTCTGCGAGCCTTGCTCGATCGTTCGGATCCGAGGTGGCAGGGTTCGCCCCAGATCCTGCTGACGAATCCAATGGACGCCCCAGAATCGGTCGAAAGTGGATGGAATGCCCCATTTCTTCCCATCACGTGACACGTACGTCCCATGAGAAGGAGACCCCAACCAACCGTCGAGCTTGCCTCTAGGATGCATCTCACCACAGAGTTGTGGTATGGACACCCTCCGACCTGTCGGATTTTGGGTCGAAACCATCCCAAGCTCAGAAGTGGTGTTTGTCGAGAAAATCAACGGTTCAAAGCTGGGATGCCCTCCTCGGTCGAAGATGCCCGAAGCCACGGCAGAAAGGAACCGTTCACGGACCAGAATTCCTTCGAGGCGGAGCGACTGCACCGAAGCCATTGGACACGTGGCATCAATCGAGCTCGCTTCATCGAACATCTCATAACGAGGGGAGACAGACAGGGCTCAAACTAGGTGTCGCCTGTGAGGTCTATCTTGAGGAAGGGAGCGAGGGAGCACGAAGCGCGAGTTCGAACAATCTGTACCGCCACCCCACACCTTCATGGCCTCCTGGACTCGAAATCGTGGCCTTGACTTCGTTTTTACGCCATCCCCGGCCACTCACACGAGCAGCAAAATGAACGAATACACACAACCATACAAATCCCCACGGTTGTATTCTGTTTAGCCTCAATGGCCACACTGCAAAACTAGTTCCTCTACTAGGGCAGTGGCATTCGAGGAAATCAGTGTTCTTTGGTGACACAAGATTGGGACCAGCAGTTCTGTGCGTGGATGCACGGATCTCGCACTTAACAGGCTACACAATATTTGAAGTACATAAGTGGATCCACTCTGCGCTGCTCTGTGTCACCACTTCCTTGCTCGTCTGTGGAGCCCATGCACAAGGAGAGAAAAATGTAGATGGCAACAATGCAAGATGGAGCTGCCGGAGGCTTTGAGAGAAGCAACAGGATGCCCGTGCTTCTGGAGTAAGAGAAGAGGAATGCTATGTAGCATGTACCAACACTGAAAAGTTCAGCAAATGACTGGAAGATTGATGTGACACCACTCCAAGAAGAAGCACGATCCCTGCACCCTGCCCTTTGACTATCTGTCGGTTCATCTGTTCACGCGTTATTGGAAGCCGGGATTCTGAATGTCACTCGAACCATCCATCCAGTCCATCTCATTGCACGAGCTGCAAATCCCTACACTTGAGCAAAGATTCGAATCATCCATCATGTAGCAAAGGAAAACTGCTTTTTTGCAGAGTGGACAGAAGTAATTTAAAGGACCCAAGTTTTCCTCTTGTCTAGCTTTGGTGGACAATCAATGTCGAACAAGTGGGATCAGTGGACGCGAGGAAGACTCCACGACATCCTACTTGCTCAGTCAATCTAATTTTCAGCGTGGATGTGCAGCCAAATTGCACGAAAGCATATGTGACGGTAATCCTTCCTGAGCAACGCTCACGGATTAAAGATAGCCTTTCAATTACTTTGAGAGTTTTTCTTTCGAACACGTATGCAATGACTTTTCATGTGAGCCTGGTTGCTTCCAGGGACCCATGCTGCGTCCACTCGGTCGCAATCCGGAGCATCGGCCAAGAGTATGTGTGCATGTGCTTTCCAGGCTCATTCGAAAACCTCATTCGTCCTCTAGCTACTGCGAGATTCCCCGCACCCCCCCCATTCTTGTTGCTTCATTGCACAGGGCATCGCGGCCTGGTTCCCATCCAACCGTGTGCCTTCTCCTTGGACTTGGGGCATGGTTTTGAAGCATGGCTTCTCCTAGGCTGCACCATCCCTGTTGCTGCGGATCCGAGGGGGTATCTTTGCTGGGAGGAGCACCCGACCCTCTCCCTTTCGAAACGGACGGATTGAACCCAGGCTGGGTGGTGGAGACCCGACCCCAATGGGATGGAACCAGGATCCACCCTGGACCAACTTGCAGATCGAGAGACAGGAGATGGAACTGAACGGCGCGCATTTGCGGCCATCAACACGTTGGCATCGATTCATTCGGCGGCCAGGAGTTGCATGGAAGAGACACAGGAGATGCTGGCGGACCAGGAGATGGATGGAGGCCATCTCCTTGATCACCATGGTGTACTTGTGGTGGAAGGTTTGGTACTTGCAGCAAAACCAAGGAACGGCAAGCTTCTCCCTGTCTCCAACCTCGGAATCGACGCAGAATCGATCGGAAGCAGAAGAGGAAGAGAAGATCGCATTCGTGTTCACAGTGCATGGTGCCATCTCGTACTTCAAAGGCGCGGTGGAGACCTTGGTGCTGCACACCACGCCCAAGCCAGGACAGACGTTCAAATTGTTCGTGGCAGACGACTGTGCCCATCGAGAAGAGTCGAAAGACCTGCGTCTAACGCTGGAAATCGTGAGATGGGACGTGAAGGTGATGTCTATGGGAAAGAAACGTGCTGGATACACCAAAGCGGTTAATGCTGGACTGAAAGCTGCTTGGGGAGAAGGCTTCGAAATAATGGTCACGATCAACAGCGATGTCGTGTTCACCCCGCACTGGTTGGAACCGCTGGTTGCAGCTTTGCAGTCCTCCAGTGATATTGGAATGGCCGGTCCCATCAGCAATGCTGCAAGCTACCAAAGTGTGCCGGAACTTACCGCCAACAGAGGCACCTGGAATACCAACCCACTGCCAGAAGGTTGGAATATCTCAGACATGTCCAAACTTGCCTTCTTGACGAGCAAGTGCAACCTCATCGACGTACCTATCCTCAATGGATTTTTGATAGCAATTCATAGACGTGCCCTGCAGGAAGTCGGATGGATGAATGAGGAACTCTTCCCACACGGCTATGGGGAAGAAAATGAGTATGCCTTTCGAGTGAAGGCCGCTGGTCTGAAGCTAGTCGTCAGTCCCATGTCTTACGTATACCACCATAAGACAAAGTCGTTTTCTGACGAGGAAAGGAAGGTTTTGGCCGAGACGGCAAAGCAAGTCATGAAAAAGCATATGGGGGAGAAGCTAGCCAATGCAGAACGGACCCTACGTGGTTGTGAAGCTTTGGCTAGCCAGAGAGAAGTACTTGCAGAACACTTGGAAAGCATGCACCAGCAAATTCAGAAGAGGTTCAGCGTACTATTCATTCTAAATCCCATGCCAAGGTCGCTGCGCTTCATGATGAGAGGGGGGTGGATCTCGGTGGTGCAAGAAGCCGTTGGGCTGATCTATGCTGGGGTGCATGCACGCGTTGCTGTGCAAGATTGGACTGTGCCGAGGTTTGAGGACAACTTCCCTGAGGCTAGCAAGCACGGTGTGTTTCTTGGTTACCAATCAATGCACGCTGATCGGATTGCCGAAGAACTCCTACAGCACAGGCTTGCCTTTGATTTTCTTGTCGCAACACACCACACTACCGTTCCAGTAGTGGTCCAAATGGGACTAATGTATCCCAACAGCATCAAGGGTTACTATGTCCAGGACATTGAAGAGAACTTTCACTACAACAGGGGCACAAATGCAGCCTCCACCTTCAGGATATTAAATGATGGCTTCATATTCGCCAAAACCAGATTTCTAGTTGAGCAATTGTGGACGAACTACAACGTGTCTGCACACTTAATACCACCAACACTAGATCGAAATATCTTCACCAAATCCGACAGTGCTTTGCAGCATGTCAATAGGAAGGATGGAATCATTCACGTGTGTGCTATGGTGAGGACCTTGACCCCCCGGAGAAATCCTCTTGGTACTCTGGATATTCTTGCCACAGTCCGAGCAGAATTGGGGCCAGAAAAAATCCAAGCATCCGTCTTTGGATCCAGCAGACAAGAGATACAGAGCCTCTTACGGCGCAAAGGTAAAGGTGTAGATCTTCTAGAAGGCATCAATGTCCTTGGGGCCATCGGTCGTCAGCAGGTCGCTGACCTGCTAGGCACTTGTACTTTTTTTCTCGACTTCTCTGATTGGCAGGCGTTTGGACGCAGCGGGCTGGAAGCAATGGCAATGGGGTGCATTCCAATTCTTCCGATACATGGGGGGGTTAATAC
Source organism: Picocystis sp. L7 (assembly GCA_020975725.1). Lineage (NCBI taxonomy): Eukaryota > Viridiplantae > Chlorophyta > Picocystophyceae > Picocystales > Picocystaceae > Picocystis > Picocystis sp. L7. The sequence continues at coordinate 52,337 of QXJR01000019.1, read as the reverse complement.
TTATGCAAGGAATGGGATCAATGCCTTGCTCGTTAACACCACAAGAGTCGAGAATGGAGTTGCTGCTATCAAGGCCCTAGTGACAGGTAAACACAACTTGCTAAAGATGCGTGTAGCGGCGTTGCTCTCCAGCCATGAATACGATATTCCTGAAAGTGGTCAAAAGACGGCCAACATCTTCCACACTTTCCAGAGTAGCTGGATATCTAGGAGACACTTGCAGTGTTCAGCTGCAGTCAGCTGCTGCTGATCTAAGATTTCATGGAACTTTGGCAGTGCAAGAAGCAATTCATGGAGGAAGACGACATTCAAGTAGCACGCCTGTATAGTTCTTCGAGCTGCTCTCAACTAAATTGCCTGCGATTGGCACGATGTTGACATGCCCCAGCATTGAAGCAGATGCTTGTCTTCTGCTTGTTCAGAATACGGGTGATGGAAAACAAGCCCCCGTAGACTTTTGGCAGAGGCTGGCAACTTTTGATCGTAACCCAGGTTCTACGATACATGGTGAAGCATGTTCAGCAAAGTTCACGCCCCTTGCGAACCCCTTTTGTTCAAGAGTATTCCAGGCAACAAGAAAGTGCGAGTGCCTGTAGAGAATGCACTCACACCAACAGCAGGGGCTGTTTTCCATACTAAACACTGTGATAGCTTGTTGCAAGAAAACCTTTGTTTTACATTGGAACCTGTTCATAAAAAAACAAAGGGTCGGGCATACCCATCACAATTCCTTACCTCTAAACAAACAAGAAATTGACACTATGCATCACTGAAGGTATCTCAAACAGTGCTAATCATTACGGATGATATCTCTCCAGTGTGGCAAATTAAAACGAAGATGAACTTCATGCGATATCCCAAAAGGAACATTTAGTTGCCATTCTATCAAGTCTATGCATTTTTCCGTCAGGCCAAGCAATGCCATGTTATACTTGTTGGAGGCAATGCTGCAGGATTTCCATTCCTGACATGGCAATGGCGGCTCGTACTTGAAGTTTGCACATGATGGAAGCGGAAGGAGGCATAGCATAAGCTGAAATGAGGATTTCCTATTCACAGCCATCCATACCGACACTAGAGTTCGGAGGAGCTGTACAAAGTTGGGGTGTCTGCACAAAGGCTTAAAGTCATACCGAACTATGCCTTTATGCAGTTACGGTTTCGCCAGCCATTGTGCAAGTTATTGATGCGCTTGATTTAAATGCTTGAGTAGCTGGCAGAAGTACTGCACTGAAATAAAACGTCGTAGAAAGTGCCAATACTTTATCCATTCCCACATACAAACTGCATCAAGCACTGCATAAACTGCTCACGTTTGCCTTCTTTGTATAAGGAGTGATTTTCAAAATCAGGCAAATCCTCTGCGTTCCATTTCATCTCCCTGCCCTCTGATATCTGTCTTGACGATGGGTCACCTACAAGTAACAATGCTATGCATCGTATTGTCAAGACAGGTGCTGCAAGCGAAAGAGAAAAGTCGGTTCGGGGTTTGAGCTTCAAGTGGCAAATGTAATTTGAAGAGGAAATACTTGTTGAAGAATCCAAAATGACTCGGCAGATTGTATTCATTCCCGTTGTTCCCAGGCAAAGCGTTTCATACGCACGCAAGCCTGACGCACTTCCAAGAAGTTGTCCCGGCGCACGTGAAGCGGGCTCAATTGCTACTTCTGAATATGGCGAAGGTCCATCTGAGGACGGTCACACCTTCCATTCTGTATGTGTATGCGCCCACTGCTCTACGCACAAGCAAAGAGGCATCTCCACACTTGCATGGTGTCCAGGGCCCTGGCACGGCTTACCCGAGGTTGGAGAGGCAGCAGGCATGCGCCTCTCCAGAACACCGCTCACAGCAACCCCATTGCAGCCAAACAGGTTTGTTCTAATCTGCTTGTATTGGTGCCTGCTGGTTGCAAGCAGCAGAGATGATTTCCTGAGTGAAACTTCTAACTTAGAAAGCGAGTCCATCGACCGTAGTCGACGTGGTGCGTTCTCGAGGGCAAGTGTCCCTAAGCTCGGAGATTGATCGAAGAAGGCCAGAAGTGGTATTTGACGACTGAAGACGGGGCCGAAGAGGACCACCATGGTACCAAGCTGGAATGGTGCAAAGCAAATTGAAGAACGGTTGAGTTGTGGATTCCTTCGTGCAGAGCCAAGGAATTGCATTCTGCACCATTGGAACGGTAGCGGTCAGAACAGGAGGATATCTACCGAATTTCACAGGGGCAGACACATTGCTCAGCCAGCCTGACGAGAATAACTGGGCGAATTGGTGCCAAACACAGTAAGTTGGCAGTGCTTGATGTGAAAATGGCACAAAGTTTACGCAAATTCCCAAAGCCTTTCTTCCCTACAGCATCGAATGTCTTTGAGCGTTGATTTCTGTCCCTAACCATCCAGTGCATGCATGGGTGCAGACTGCTTATGCACAAAGGGCACAACCCAGAGGCGTAGCATCCATGCCATGTGTCTGACTACAACTGCTTGGTCCTCCTGCCTTGCAGCGTTGAACAGCTGAATGTGAATTCGACACAATGTCCAGGTTGGAACCTTCTGCAACATTTCTACCAAGCAGCAAGAAATGCTTCTTCCTATTTTCGTTGCAGCGTACAAACAGGTGGCTTTGCAACGAAAGCGTGAAACACTGACAATTGCATATGCAAAGTGCTGAACTAAATGAAAGACAAGCTTGACTTCAGAGGCATTGATCAGTGGCAACGATGTGCAAAGTTTTCATCTCAATGGTGCAACTGCCAGGCACTGGGCAATGGTAAGTTTCTACCGCAAGTCGAATCGCCAATCTGAACAACAAACTTCCCTGGACCCTGTGGCGCATTGCAAGGAAGCTTAAAGGATCTTCACACCCATGCATCTGCCAACAACAGCAAGGCAACCCAAGAGGTGATCCAGTTCCACCATCCATGCGTCGCTGTAAGTTTCAACCTCTCGAAACAGCAGGGGAGAAAAGACAAGGGCAATCCTGAAGCTGGTATGATTCCCTTGGACGAGACACACCTTTCCACGTTCTCCGACGCAGAATGGCACTGGTATGGGCTCATCCCAACAGGAGCGAGGGCCAGACGCCCAGCAACTTCTCTCTCTTTTGACGCCACCATCAAGACGGTTTGTTTCATTTCGTTCTGTCGAAGAGGGATGGCCATCGCCTGTCTCCATGAGAATGTTTGTGTTGACGAGCAGCCTCCCTCCCACGGACTCCCATGCGCATCCACCTTCACTGTCCCCTTCCTTTTCCTTTCTTGGATGGATCCATGGAAGTGCTTGGTCCTTCCCGTGGGACGAGTGAAACCTTCCGACACACGTGCACCGGATTTGTCTTGCATGGCAGGATCGATTTCAGTTGCACACCCACACCGAGGCCACGTGAGGGCGACGTCCCCCCCCAGGTCGCTGGTGGGGAGGGGGATCCGCCCCACAGCACTTTCGTTGCGTCCTTTGCCCCGGGGCGACCTTATCCTCTCCCCCGGTTGTGTGGTGTGGTCCAGACGGAGAGTTGGAAGATGTTTCCTTCGATCCTCGTTCGATTCCAACGCCCGAACAGAGGAGGTGTGGGCGCGGATCGTTCCGAGAACACCGTGTCCACCCACGTGGTCGCCCACTTGAACGTCGATGTAGGCCCGGCCAGGCTTCGTCGCCATGCACATTCGCACGAGCGGTCGACGGAAGCGGACGGTCGGGACACCCTCGGCATCCGCACGTGCCGGTGGAGCGCGCTCGCTTCCTCCCCCTGGTGCATCGACCTCGGCGCTCCCGCCGCCACGCGCGCCGGCAGGAGAGGGTCGAAGATCCCGCTCCACGTGGCCGCTGTACGGACGAAGGTCACGTGGTCCCGATCCGAACCCGGTTTGCCCCCCCTCACCCCTTCCCTTCGGCCCGAAGGGGGGCATTCGGGGAGGGGAACGAAGGAGAAGGGGGGGGGACCTCGGAGAGCCCGACCCTCGGTTCGTACGAACCCTGCAGAGTTCGGAAAAGGGATCCGGAAGCGGTGCGTGGAGGCGTCGCAATTCGCATCGGATTCGACCGGGAAGGATGTCGGATCCGGAGCGGGCGTTTCCCGCCATGGAGGACGAGGTGGAGCGGACAGGGGTGCGCCTGGACTTCGTGGACGTGACCTTCGATGTGTCCTTGACACGTTCGGCCAGGAGAGGTGGTCCACGACCCAAGGACGAGCGAAAGAAGAGGATCCTGGAAGGAATCACCGGATACATGTTGCCAGGACAAGTGCTCTACATCATGGGAGCGTCCGGCGTGGGAAAAAGCGTGCTCCTGGATTCCCTCGCAGGAAGGACCAGCGTACAGCCCGGAGGGAAACAGTGGCTCAACGGCGTGCCGAAATCGAGGAAGGAGTTCCGAAAGGTGGCCCAGTACTGCACCCAGGAAGTCGTGCTGTACGAGAGCCTCACCGTCGAAGAAACGCTCTTCTATGCGGCTGCGTTCTATACCAAGGAAGAGCAGGAGAGGAAAAAGAGGACGCAGGAAGCGCTGCATATCCTCAACCTCGAGGAACAAGCAAAAGTTCGGATCGGCGGAGCGATCTTCAGGTAGGAAGGATCGCCAACGTACAGCCAACGACTGGACCGTCTGCTTCAGGTCGAGGATGTTGACCGATGTTTTGTCCTGACGCAGAGGGGTTTCGGGAGGGCAAAAGAAACGGGTGGCAGTCGGAGAGGTACGGAGCGTCATGCAGCCGTCTCCTGGGCGCCGACAAAGGAACTGCGCACTGCGATGGCGAATCGCCGTTGGCTGACTGAATGTGACGCGCGCTCACCGCTCCCATCTGTACAATGTAGGCAATGATGGCGCAGCCAAAGATACTCTTCCTGGACGAACCAACGTCCAACTTGGATAGCTCCGCCGCACACCACCTGGTGACCAAGCTGAAGGACATTGCCTGCATGAAAAACACGACCATCGCTGCTACCATACACCAACCTTCAGAGCGAGTTTTTGAAGTGAGCGACAGGTTGCTTTTGCTAGGTAAAAATGATTCTGGGGGTAAGGTTGCGTACTTTGGACCATCAGACTGTGCTGTGCATTACTTCATGGCCTTGGGGCATGTCCGCCCAAAGCTCACCTCTGCAGCAGAGTGGATGATGGATTTGCTGGATGATGAATTCAATGGAAAAGATGGTGTGTCCCAGTTGCTGGATGACTGGGAGAAGTCAGACCATGCAGCCTTGGCTCGAGTAGAGATCCTACACGATACTCCAACATGTGAGAAGCCGGGTCCTTCTGATGCTTCGGCTGGATTTTCCAGCGAAATATTGCTATTGACTCGGCGATTTCTGATCATTGCAATGTCAAACCCCACAGTTGTGTGGCTGCGATACGCCATGTACCTTGCATTAGCAGTTGCCATGGGACCGGTGTGGTGGCAGGTTGGAAAGGATGCGAACACGTCAGATGTGTCCAGCATCACCGGGGGCATCTTTGCTGTGGCTGGTTTCTTTTCGTAAGTAGTCTCCGCACGGTGGGTGCCGAACGCGAGTACTGCTGGGTTCTGATGACTGACAAATTCATTCCTCCATAGCCTCATGTCAGTATCGGTTCTCCCGTCGCTCCTGGAAGACAAGGCAATCGTGCTCAAAGAGCGTGCTAACGGCAACTATCACGTATTTTCGTTTTGCTTTGCGAATTTTGTCGTCAGTACTCCGCTGATATTTTTTCTTGCGGCCATATGCACTTCAATATTCTACTGGATTGCAGCTCTAAACCCGCTCCCATCAAGGTTTTTCTTTTTCATTTTGAACCTGTTCCTTACACTCCTAGTTTCTGAGAGTGTCTGCATGCTGGTAGCGGTCATGCTTGACTCTTTTGTGCTCTGCACTGCTGTCACAGCATTCATCTTTGGAACATACATGTCGGTGAGCGGGTTTTTAGTCAAGTATGAGAACATTCCTATACCCTGGAACTGGCTACACTACATATCATTCCATTCATACGCCTTTGCAAACTTTGTTATCAACGAATTTGATGGAACATTGATACAGGGTGACCCAGCAAGCATTGTGCGGATGTCTTTTGATATGCCGGGAGAGTTGATTATTGCTGACTTTGGTTTTGCAAACGAAAGCAAATGGACAAATGTAGGGGTCTTGGTGTCAATGGCGGTTGGGTACAGGGTCCTTGCCTACATTTGGATAAGGTCGTTTTTGAACGGTAAGAAGTGACTGGAGATAGCCCAGGCATGCTTCTGCCACATAGGTAACAATGATATGGTTTTTGGGCTCACGCATAGACAATGTTCCACCCACACTCACAGATGCTCCACGCTGCTGAGCACGCTGCTTCTTTTCCTAGTCCTTGCCAATGATCGATGTCCTGAAGCACCCCCAGCAATATGATTGTCATATCTCTGAACTATTTTGATGTATTCTCTCTGCTCATAATGGCAAAGAACAATCACTTTACCGCTACCCTACACATGGGCTCGAAAGACATGGGCCTTTTTCGCACCTAGAGAAAAGAGTGATCCCATGCCTTATCGTCGACATTGAAGCGTACGACTTCTTGCTGTATTGAGCAGTGTCCGTATCTCTCAGTTTCACCTTCACGGTTTATGGCTTCTTCACGACAGTCTCTAGTAGACAACCTTGAAAACACGGAAGCACCCAACAGATTCTGATGATCGTTGGTGTCCTGGGCAACCTTCAGGGTTCTATGCAAACATACGTATGATAGGATTCACTTAGCACAGATCTGTTATGCATGAACAGTGTATTAGGTCGTCACAAGTAAGGATCATTCTGAAAGGATTGGTCCACCACAGTACCTACAATAGATCAGTCAAGAATCAAACCACTCAACCATCTACAACTTTGGGTCATTACTCCACTGGCAGCTTTGGAACATCGGGCGTAGTTTGCTGTTAGTTACGGCTTTTCTTCCAGTTTCGATGACTGATTACTGAGTTGCTGGAGATGTTCGGACGAATCGAAATTAATTGCCTGCGTTTACTGGCAAACAGCAAAGCGCTTAGGATTTGAACCAGGCTCGATTCAAATCCTTGCTTTCGTAAACCGCGAGGAAGCGCCACTTTGAGTGTGTTTATTCGATCAAAACAGTCAACGAACACCATTGACTGCAAGTTGAGAGGTCTAACTCCCACAATTTGGCTAGCATGTACGTCTGGCTGCTCCTTCATGGGGATAGAATAGGCAATGATGTACCTACCTTCGTTTTCAAATTTGGGCCAACACTCCTCTGCGTCCACTGGTTGAAGACACAAGGTTTTTTGCAATGCATGCACCAACTCTCTGAGCAATCTACATATCACCGCAACAACTGGTTCTCTCATCGTTTCTATCTAGAAGATAATCGCAAAGGTGCACACATTTCCATGCATATGAAGAAGGCAGATCTCACAAATTGCTTCTACTATATAAGTTTAAGCCCATCTGCCCTGATATCCAACTTTTTTCCAATCATATCCCATGCTTCTTACCAGTAGCCCATGCCAAATCACACTGCATTTTTGGCCTCGGGTAGGAGATTGCTTTTGCTAGATTCGGATATGGTAAGAAAATGTTGATGCGATTGTCAAGGTGCACTGTGCTAGACGTGTCATTGATACTCCTCCGCATTCCCTTGAGTCTTTCCGTGGTTGGAAGCCATCATTCACCGCTCAATTTGTTTCAAGTAACTCGCATACATTGTGATTTCCCATGTCTAGATCGGTGTCAATCGGTCTTCATTACCTCTTGGACCACGTGTTCTTGCCGTTGCATAGAAAGGCAAAAGCTATCACTTCTGAGTGCGACCAGATTAAATCGCGCCCTCTGGGCATATACTTTGGCAACATTACATATGCAGTCACACTTACCCTTAGGGTTTAGGACCCCGAAACCATCTTCTCGGTGGAGGCTTTAACGCGATAAGTGGCATTGGACAGATTCATTGGGCCGTCGAGGAAACCACGATTTAGGTTTGGTCTTGAAAGTCTTTGATGCTTTCAAGAAGAACGGGGGTGAATCTTTGTACTACACAAGCATGTTGCCGAGTAATTCCACCTCTGGAACGAGAGCTCTTAACCCTCTCTTCGATTTCCCCTTGAGGAGCCGTATACGTTTCCTTGGGACAGGTCGGCTTGCGTAACGATGGAGAATCGGGGGGAAAACGAGACTCGACCCCAAGTATCCCGTTCCTTCCTGTTTCGAAAGGGCCACGTGGTACCCAGATGGAGAATCGGGGGGAAGCGAGACTCGACCCCAAGTATCCCGTTCCTTCCTTCCTGTTTCGAAAGGGCCACGTGGTACCCAGATGGAGAATCGGGGGGAAGCGAGACTCGACCCCAAGTATCCCGTTCCTTCCTTCCTGTTTCGAAAGGGCCACGTGGTACCCAGATGGAGAATCGGGGGGAAGCGAGACTCGACCCCAAGTATCCCGTTCCTTCCTTCCTGTTTCGAAAGGGCCACGTGGTACCCAGATGGAGAATCGGGGGGAAAACGAGACTCGACCCCAAGTATCCCGTTCCTTCCTTCCTGTTTCGAAAGGGCCACGTGGTACCCAGATGGAGAATCGGGGGAAAAACGAGACTCGACCCCAAGTATCCCGTTCCTTCCTTCCTGTTTCGAAAGGGCCACGTGGTACCCAGATGGAGAATCGGGGGAAAAACGAGACTCGACCCCAAGTATCCCGTTCCTTCCTTCCTGTTTCGAAAGGGCCACGTGGTACCCAGATGGAGAATCGGGGGAAAAACGAGACTCGACCCCAAGTATCCCGTTCCTTCCTTCCTGTTTCGAAAGGGCCACGTGGTACCCAGATGGAGAATCGGGGGAAAAACGAGACTCGACCCCAAGTATCCCGTTCCTTCCTTCCTGTTTCGAAAGGGCCACGTGGTACCCAGATGGAGAATCGGGGGAAAAACGAGACTCGACCCCAAGTATCCCGTTCCTTCCTTCCTGTTTCGAAAGGGCCACGTGGTACCCAGATGGAGAATCGGGGGAAAAACGAGACTCGACCCCAAGTATCCCGTTCCTTCCTTCCTGTTTCGAAAGGGCCACGTGGTACCCAGATGGAGAATCGGGGGAAAAACGAGACTCGACCCCAGATTCGTCAGCTATATTCCAGAGATCCGTACCTTCGGGTGCCCACTCGTTCGACCTTTGGGAAGACGATCACCAATCCTGCGATCCAAATAGGGTCCATGGGCACCACACCCGATGCCCCATCCACGATAGAGCGAACTTTGCAACGAGCATCTTGCGAACTTTCTTCGTCTGTCGGCCGCACCCGAGTATACGCAGTTGGAGGGGACTGGTTGTGGGACTTGCCAGTCGTGAGAGAGGAAAAGTGGCAGGAACACGAGGTGGGAAAAAGACCAGGACTGCTTGTCTTGTCTAGCCCCAAGTTTCTCAGTCGCAGGAACAGTTGAAGACGCACAGGTTACACCACTTCACTTCATGGTTTGAAGAAAATAGTCTTCTGAATCTGCGAACGTAGACCAATATCAGTTGCGATTCTGCGGACGCGCATCCCATCGTATCTTCAGCAGTGCGTGCTTGTAGAAGCTTGGTACTGAGGCTAGAGTAAGGAAGCTCAAGGGAGAGAAGAAAAACAGGAATCGCAGGTGTGTATATCAATGAGCGAGAGAGAGTGGCCCGCAGTTGAGCAGGAGAAGGGAGATAATGAATTCAATGCAAGCACTGTGAAAGGAAAGCAGTTTGCGAAAAGATCGGAATCTGTACTTGTTGACTACAACAATCTGTCTCCTGATCATGCCTCACTACTAGCTACCATTGACCCCAGGCAAGACGGGAGTGTCAAACTCTCAGATGTCCTTGCAGCTGTCAAGAAAAGCAACCAAAGGAAGAAGAAACTTGCCATCTCCCGTAAAATCCTCATTTGCTTTTCGATAGTTGCGTTGGCTCAGATAAGTGTGATTATCGGGCTGACCTATGCCTTGCTCATTCATGTTAAGGATACAGAGGTTGATGGAGAAACAAACGCATTGATCGCAAAAAACAAAGGGTCGGCAGTCCAGACCAGGAGACTTGTATCTACGGTGCACCTTTCCTCCAGCTTGCCTGATCATGTACTGTCACGTGGCCTCTCATTGCTGATAACTGGACCTCACGGCGCAAACATTACCTTCGGGCTACAAGGGTTCGCCAAACATTCGAGTCCTAGTCATTCCAACGATGTACTAGAGCTGCTTATTCATGATGGAAGGTATTTATTTGTGCAAGGAAAGCAGGTGGCGTTTCACACCTCACTTCAAAACTTTTTTGAGGGGAGTGGGTTCAGAACGGTGCAGCATCGACGAGACACGACTGGTGTTGCTGGTGCAAAGCGGAGACTCGAAAAGGGATGCAGTTTGCACCTGCAGGTTGAAGGTGAGGCTTACATCAGCGAACTGCAGAGTGGCTCTGAGGAGCCAGACCCTACATTTTTGGAAGACTACTTCGCGGAATTTACAGCCTTGTTTCCCTGTGTAAGAAGTGGTGCAGACCACTGCACTGGTAAGGGATTCGAGAGCCACACCAAAGAACTTGACGGCACCAAGTATGCAATTTCCTATGGGTCCCTCTGGGTGGCAGGCAACCAGGTCCGAGAGGAATATTATGTCCCAACCAAGACAACCCTGTGGAAGTTGGTGCATCTGTATGAAGCACCATCAGTGCACTCATTTCAGATGATGGTGAATGACAGCACTACCGAGACAGTTACGGCAACTCAATGCTCTTCCAATGACACGGGGTTTTCGATGCTTCATGAGCAGTCCTCCTTCCTATCCAAGAAGCGACTTCCAGAGTCTACATTTAAAGGCTATGAAACGCTTGAGAATGGCGATGAAGTACGGCACTATGTTTTAGAGGAGGAAGGAATCACCTCACACACACTTGAATACTACGAGATGAAGAGTGAAGGTGGCACATATGTCCCTCGACGGATGATCCTTCTCGACAAAAGCCAAAGAAACCATTCAAACGTGATTGATTTCACACTGGTCCAAGTAGGTACCCCGAACATATCTATGCATTTTCCAGGTAGCAGCTGTGAGAATAACTCAATTTTTCTCCAGACTGCTGAAGGGCAATCTTTGGCGGTAGGCTTCAAGACTCCACAGGATGTGAAAGAAGTGCTCCATGGTGGTTTGCCGTTTGACTTGGTTGTCTCAGACAAAGAAGTTTGGCAAGCTGCCACACTTGGGCCATCTTCCAACGGAGACAACTTATTCAAAACCACAGTTCCAGGTGGTTATCCATTCTTAAAGTTACTGGACCATGAACAGGAGGCTGATTCCAATCCCCTACTGGTGGATCAAATAAGCTTGTTCAGGTCCTGTCAACCAATCTACAACTCTGCTGGTATGATGAAGGGTTGTGTACATTTGACGAGCCTTGAAACTGCAGACGTACAGCAGCTAAACAACTCGGCAAATTTTGCAACTGCTGATGTGGGTAGGTTTTCGGACCAGCCACATGACCTCCACCTCCAATCAGTCCCTCAATGTGATTTTCGAACGGACGTTTCTGTACAATTTTATTTTGGACATTTGTCCATGAGTTTGCCTAAGCCGTTTACGGGTGGATTCCTCTGCAAGGCAGGAATTTCTTTCTCGGGCAACGTTATTCCCATTGCTAAGGTTGGGGGATCTGTATACATGGCGCTTCGCACAGATACAGAAGATTGGGATGCTTTTAAGAGTGTTGAAGTCGGGGGGTGCGTCGGAATAACTCTGGGCTGTTCCATTTATAACTGTGGGGTTGAGATGGCTTTGTCATTGTCTGGCTGCCTTGCTGGCGGCCTTCGTGAAGAGACAGTTGTGCAAGAGTGGGAGATAGTTGAGAAAAACGTTGTGACATACTCTACGACAAACTGTGCTGACTGGGAATGGCAAAAATATCGCCAACTCTGTGGTAACCCCGACCGTTGCAGCTTCTGCCAAGGGGAGCAACATTGCTGCAAGCTGTACTGCTGCCAGGACTTTGCCGCATTCACACAGACTTACATGGACCCCCCAAAATATTGCTGTCACACTTACCCTCATTATGAGAAGGTGATAGAAAGAGTCCCCAAGAAGTGGAAAGACTACCTCACCTTTTACGCAAAAACTGCAGCGTACCTTCAACTTGGTGTTGCAGTCTTCTCTTTTGACATGACAGTCATTCCACCCCTACCTTATCCTGATACAGGTCACCCACATCGAAATTGGAAGGTGTATTTCCTGTTCAGCTCTAGTGTCACCAACAAACTGTGCATTTTATCCGTTTGTCAGTACACCAACACTGTCTCGCTTGGATCTTCAACGGCCACGTTAGACTTGGCAAAGATCTTTGACAAGGACCCAGACGAAAAGGACAAGTGTGAGGATGCTGGACCGTATAGTTGTCTGAGGCTAAGCGAGGTGGAGAAAATCGTGAGAGAAGATCCAGCAAGCAATAGGTTTGCCTTGCGTGGGGGCCATTGTGGTATGTTCTGCTCATATGCGAGTGGAATCATGAAGTGCAATTTGAAAGATGTCAGTGCATCCACGCCAGTCTCTTTTTCTTTCTTCACTCATGGAGACGGACAAAAGGAAACAACCATCTCCACTTCAGGCGGCAGAATGCCTGCAAGCTGCACTGATGTTGGTGGCGATCGGGTTTCCTGTGTGAGAAAGCTCAGTCTGTTGGACAACGAGTCTCCAAACTTCATGCTGACCGAGATATCTCCCCCTAGTAGCGGCTCTACGTTCATGAGGGGAGGTGCCAGCAATATGTATTGTTCTGACAAGGGTCCAGGCGATCGCGTGAGGTGCAATAGTCCGACACCTTCAAAGAGTGAACAGTTCTGCATTGTCAAGCAAGGGAGCTGCACTGGAAATGTGGCAGATGAATGTCCTGGGCTTTCCGCACTGGGTCACTGTGCATCTCCAGATGAACTCTTTCAGGCATACACCAGCAATCCGAAGCTACAGGTGACGATCCAACTAGCCCAGTGTGGCCTGTACTGTTCCCATACAAATGGTGTCATGAAGTGTGACAGGTGTGAACCCTCGGCTCAGGAAATTTTTACATTAAAGATGTTCAGCCCTAACTTCTATTCAATACTCACAAGCACTGGTGAGAAATGTTACATGAGAGAGGAGGATGGCAAAATGATGTGTGACGGTGAGCCAGGTGATGAATTGAATTCTCTAATGCTTGCAAAAAGTGCAGTTTGGGAGACACCATTGCCAAACAGCACTGCGTATTGGACAATGCAAGGCGGTGGTGTATGCACAGGTAGCCTCGATTTTGAAACTGTTTGCAATGGTCCATGGACAGATGAAGACCTTGCAAGAACTGGGAACTTTTTCGATTATCTCCTGTTTTGCATTTCATTGCTTTGATTGAGTCTTGCTAAGGTGGCTGCACATGCAGTATCAATAGGCACGAAAATACAAGCCCATCGTATTTGTGCATTGGAGTTGAGCATTGACAAAGCTTGCATTTAGAGTATTCTGCTCTTACTAACCCAGCGATACAAGCTGATATTAAGTTGGCCGTTGTCCAAACCAAGTAGTAAATGGACGGTTTAGACGCAAAGTTCCAATTATCGTTGGGAAACGACTTACTTTCATATAGAAGATGTAAGGGTCATCCCGCCATAGTTCTACCCCACCTTCTTTGGAGCAAAGGGATCAAACTTGATTTGTTTCTGCTTCATCGAGCCTGTGAAACCTATTGATTGTGATCGGTGGCCATGAGGGTTACCGGATATCCTCGAATGAGCCACGTCTTATATCTCTTCAAGTGCTTTTACAACCATGACGAGAAGTCCAAGTAATCTCTACCGCATTAAACATATCAAAGACCTTGCCATAGGAAAGATAGACCAAGGCAACTTCACAATGTAGGGTCTCAAAAAGTGAACTAGCCCGTAGAGCAGAGTGGTGGATTTCCAAATAAGAGGTCCTTAACACGGAGGGTCGCCCCAAATTACCTCAAACAAAAGTGTTTCCGCACACTACTTTCTTTTAAAGTCGCACACATCACATGTCTTGGTGATAATGTTGTCCTCTGTCTTCCATCCTTGCCATCTATATGAACATGTGTGCAACAATTATGTTGTAAAGCAATCAATGAGGAGGCCCGAAATGAAGTAGGAGAGCTCACCCAAATTGAAAGATGGGTGAGGGCAAACTCTAAAATTAGAATGACGCGGACAAAAGACCACGGATGGACTCTTCGTCAAGTCTACAAGCTAATGCAAGCAATTCCAGCGGGTAGGTAACACCCGCATGGAATATATATTTCAAATTCAACATTTGTACTCAAACTATTGCTAAAAGTCCACAACTTGCAGCATAGCTAGTGCCTCTATAAGCGTTTAATTGTCATTCTCCTTCGATAATTACTAATGAAGTTGGAGTTGCTTTACATTCAATTGTAAGTTTATGATTTCTTGTCAAGGTTCTTGCAACCAAGACTTCGGTAAGACTGCAACTTATACACAATGGCTACCCAAACCCGGCAGTCCCCATTTCATGTATATTTATAGTGCAATGGCGTAGAGAAGTGAGGACAAAACGGCTTCACTTACACATTGCTTGCTTGTTTGATACATATGATCTTAATTTCACTCTCTTTGTGAACTCTCGAACCTCTAACTATCATGTACATTTGGTGCATCGAGTTTCCTCTCCAATGTGAGAAGGGTTTCAAACGGACACTGTACTTGTGGAAACGGCTGGCATTTGCCATCATTATCTTTCATGACTATTCTAGAAGCTGGTGAATGCCCCATCGAATAAAAAAAGGGAAAATGCCGAATGATGGCAAATTTCGAAAGTACTACAATTGTTTTAACTAATAACTCACAATCATACCGCTACAGCCACTCTTCTGTGTCCATACTGTTCTTGATGACGAGGGGTGCGCCTTACTTCAAAGTATGCGCGATGCACAGGTTAAGCAAGCGCCGTATTTCCTAGTTGCATTGGGAGTGAAAATCTTCCTAGCCTAAAGTGGCAACATTGAAACATAGCAACGGCTCGCACAAGATCAAACAATAGTTTTTGAAGGCATGTTTTTCTAGTAAGATTTCCCGTAAGAAGTTCCAAGAGTTTTCCTAGATCTCAAGTGATACCTCCCAATCTACTTGGGTCCTTTTCCGGTTGAACAAGCAACATTGTGTGTCAAATGGATAGTTTGGCATCAACAACCATGTAGAATTCAAAACGCTGAAGATTTGAGAGAATTCTTACTAGTATGTGTGGTCGAACATCAATCTGAAGGGTAATTTGATCAGTGATGTAATGGATGCCAAGAACAAACGCTGCTAATTCCTCTATCTGTTGGAGTGTAGATAAGAAAAGCCAATTACGATCATACGTATTCGTACCTTTTGACGAATTACGAACGTTCTCACACATGTTGTTTGAGGTAGATATCATTGGTACAAGCGTCATGTGTGAATTGAAAAACTTCTTCATGACTCATTCATCATGAGTTATTAGACCGTTGTTCCGAAAGATCATATGCACAATGGCTACTCTTGGCAAAGAACAACGCTTCATTTTCAATTGGTGATTGGAGTGCATCCAATGCTGGGAGGCTTGATCTAGCCCAAGCTTTAGTCATCGCTACTCGAAGACAAGCGTGTGAGGTCCTTCCAAATGCTTGACTACGACATGTATATTGGATGCATGACAGGGCAAACAGATTGAGGGGTATTCGATGCGAAATACTGAGCGACTTGGAAGTTTTGCCGAAATGCGTAAGAAAATGGGGAAGAGCACGCATTTTTCGTATGTTTGACAACCACTTTCCCTTTCCATCCAAACCAAAGACTAATGCAATGTCGAACAAGCCATGGAAGCTTTTCCCTCAACAAGTAACAAATTGACTGACTTGCTCAAAAATCAATGCCCTTGTTCCACTTGAAACGATTGGTTGTGGAGCCTCTCTACACAAATGGATAATTCGAGAGTTTGATATAAATGCAAACCTATCCCAATACCTTCCGACGGGTTGCTCAACAAAGACTTGTGTATTTTGTGCATTGGTTCCTGAATAGGAGCATTGATACCCACTCCTATTATGCTTGAAGAAATCGATAGTGAAATTCTCAGGGATATTAATTTTTGGGTGCAGAATTCGCTTTGCTTGGTCCATACCAATGGTTGGTGTGCATGTGATTCGCAGAGGTGCATCATCTTTGAACTACTTAAGGATGATAGAATCATCGCGCAACTTTAAGGTTCTGGAGTAGATGGAATTGTGGCAAGTGCCTTGGAAGGACAAACCTGGACAACATTCAAGAGGACACAACAACCAATCACAATCAAGCAAAGAACACATGTACTAATTATAAAGCTTCCTGAAATATCAAAGGCTAGGAACGACAGTTGAACGTGCAACAAAGTAGAGACAACGCAAGGTACACAAGAAAAATGTGTAAAGATATTCAACTGAACAGGCATCAGAAGCCATCGCTGGCTGCGTTAGAATTGTCTGACAAGAGAGGCGTAAGTGCACGTGCGAGGGAATCCAATGCCCGTGTTTGGATGTACAAAGTGCCGGGTCCATAGAACTTACAGGCTAGCCCTTCCCCGGAAAAAATCGAGGACCTGATGCTTTTGCTTGACTTCCCGATTTTGTACTTCATGTCGGCGGGCCACGCAACCAAGTACCCGTTGTCCACCTTGCGTGCCTCTCCTTCTTTCAGCTCGTACTTGACGATACTGCCGTAGGAGGCAAGTAGAAGAAGACCGCTTCCCTGGGCCTTGAGAATGAAGAAACCTTGTCCCGAGAACAAGCCCTTCCGAAATCCCTGTGTGTGAACCCCGATGTCCACATCAAAATCACAGGCAAGAAATGCTCCTTTCTGCATGAGCCACGGTCTACCTGGTTCACATCGAAGCATCAGGATATCTCCTGGAAGTGGTGGTGCGAGCAGGACGTCTGCTCTCGTCCCTGGTGGAATTTCCTCACGGAGATGGAAATGAGATAGAAAAAAGCTTTCACCTGCACAGCAACACAAGCAGCAAGCATTCAAAAACCCTTGGGCCATCCTAGCATCAAAATCGACACCACTACTCATGCTCAGCATAGCTCCACCTTCGGCCTTGCATCCGTTTCTATCCTTGCCCACGTCCGTTTTCTGCCACACCACCTCCACCGCAGCAAATGCGCCACCGTTGAATCTCTTGATGCTGTATTTTCCACGGGGATCGGTCTCGGACTCGGCCCGACCAACGAGCTGTAGGTCTGCAGGTACGCCAAGCACTTCGTGCTGGCTGTCTTCGTCGGGTTTCCTCTGGGAGGTGGGGAACATGGTTCGTTTCGACCTCTTCCACGGGTGTGCGCGTCCGGAAGGTCGGTCGGTCGGTCGGTTCCCTTCGCCCACGTCCTTGTTTCGCTTCGTCAATCCCACGCGGTCGTTCCACCTTCCTCTCTTTCTGCGTTCTTGGTCGGAAGACGTCCCGTCTCCCACGCGCCACCCTGGTCCTTCCTTGGATCACGTGATCCCTCCCCCCCATCCAACCACAAGGGAGGACCCATGCCTTCGAGCCATGGGGGAAGGCAAGGGACGAGGTCCATCATTCGGGGACAAGAAGCCTGGGGATGGATCCCGATCGGGGTTTCGTCGGGTTGGGGGGATCGGATCGAAACCACCGACCGACCCGGTGGAAAAGGAGTGGAGAGGGGAAGGGGAGCAGGGGTGGGATCGGATCTCCCCCCATCCAGGCTGGGGGGGGGGGGGAAAGATAGGAGATGCAACGTCCTGGAACATGGGCGTGTGCAATCCAGTGGATGGAAGGCAGGATGTTAGTCAATTGGCTGTACCTCGGTACAATCATGATGGTTCACTCGAGTCACCCCAGTTCGGAGAAGATACTCCCACCCCGGTGGTTTCGAGTCTCGGAAGGGATCGAAGGGACTGGGTCACCCCGTCACAGAAGACTGCAGTGGTAGGTAGCCTGTAGTGCATGGGACTGTAGCACTGCCCCCCCACCTGGTATACTCCAGTGGAGTGTCAGAAGGGACCGGTAGAGAGAAGTGTGGACGCTTGCTGCCGTGTTGGACTCGTGAGCCTACGAGAAGATCGGAAGAGCACGGCAACTGGAACCGTTGGAACACACGTATAGTCAAACTTGGAACCTGGCGTTTGGTGATTCGCACGCTCGTGGGTCGCACTGCAATCCTAGGTCGTGCATGACCGGTGAGAATCATCGATCTCTCTCACCCAAAACCCACTGAGAAAGACTATTCGGACCAACATAGGAACCTGCAAAGGGAGTGTCCTTCGGGTTGGCGGGAACCGCGGCGACGGCGGTGGCGATACGGGCTTGGTCCTCGATGCGGGATGGGCACTCGGATGGTACCCACGCGTGTGGAGGTTGCTGTGTCGTGGCGAGGCAAACGAGCTCTCTTAGGTTGGAGTCGCGAGCGCTACACGTGTGGTGCGCTCCGGCCAATTGGACGTGGTCAAGGGTCGTGGACCGTTCCGTATACGGACGTGATGCTCGTGCACTCACCGGCCTCTCAAGGCGTTGCAGCGATGGCGGGTGGTTCGACGTCCTCGTCGAACGTTTCGTCTCGATTCCATGGACGTTCCGGTTTCGATCGGATCCCCCATGTCCTCGTCTCGTCCCTTGTACCCGGATGTAACCCGGGTTCGAAGGGGATCCTTCCCATCACCACATCCCATGAAAGAACGCCTTGTCTCCCTTCTTCTCCCTTCTTCTCCTTGGGTTCTCCTTCTCCTTCTGTTCTTCTGTTCCTCTCCCTTTACTCCTTCTGTTCCTCGGTTCGTCTCCCTTTGGGTCCTTTCTTTCTTCCTTCGGTTCGATCCTCGACGCCTGCACCACCACGTGTTCGTGGATTCGTGCGTCGCACGCCGCCTTCCTCGCTTCGGATCGCGCTTCGGATCGCACCTGCAGGAACGTCGCTGAATTGGGCATCCGAAACGGGTCTCGGATCGACTTTGCGCGTGTTCGGCTGGAGATCCGTTCGAAGCTGGCGATGACGCGTCGGAATCCCACGCGAAGCAGCCGAACACGTGGCGAAAAGCGTGCCTCGACATCCCACGTCGAGAAGGAACCGGAGATCATATGGGTGGAAGATTCGAGGGAAGAGATCGAGATCGAAGACGAAGAAGATTCCGAATGGGGAAGCGAAATGGAAGAAGAAACGCAAGAGGAAGAAGCAGCAGACGCGTGGGAGGAACCCGCGAATCCAAGGACGGTGGTGGAGGTGGAACCGAAGAGAAGCAGAGCGAAGGACGAGAAGAATCGATCGAAAAAGAGAAACGTGGAGAGACAGGGAAACAACCAGCCGGAAACCACAAAGAAAAGCAAATATAAACGAGCAGTGGAGGAGAAAAGGGAGCAGGAAAAGCCAGAACCATCGGAAAACTGGGTCTGGGGACCCTACACGAGCGACGATGAACCCGTCGAACCGCAGTCCCTCGTAGACGGAATGGAAGGAGATAGCGAAGGCACGATGGAGGAAGAAGTGGTGCTGCCCAAGAAGAGATTGGAAGAAGCCAAGCCGCCAGAAGATCTGATCATGAACCTGCTCTCCTTTCAGAAGCAGTGGCTGGCGTGGGCGCTGCAGCAGGAAAATGGATGGACCAAAGGTGGGGTTCTCGCTGATGAGATGGGCATGGGAAAAACCATCCAGGCAATCTCACTCATCCTGGCCAATCGCAAAAAAACGCAGAATCGAAGCCACGGTGAGATGGGGAATGAGAAGGCCAAGGGAAAGGGCAAATGTTGCAGCCAGGAAGGGAACACGAATCTCATTCCATCATCAGCCACTCTGGTCATCTGTCCTTTGGTCGCTCTTATTCAGTGGAAGAATGAGATTGCCAAGTTTACCAAACCAGGAGCCCTCCAGGTTGCTGTGTACCACGGCCCGAAGAGGACACAGAATGCCCATGAGCTTGCAAGAGCTGATGTGGTGCTTACCACCTACTCCACAGTTGAGGTTGATTATAGAAGGTTTGAGATGCCGCCCAAGCTACCTTGTAAGTGGTGTGGTAAACTCTTCCATCCAGATCGCATGTGGGTGCATTTGAAGTACTTCTGCGGACCCGATGCACGAAAGACAGACGCGCAGGCTAAACAGGCCAGGAAGAAGCCAGGATCCAAGGGTAAGACTCAGGGCAAACAAAAGGGAGTGTCGAAACGAAGTGGCAGGAGAGGTCAAAGAAGCAGAGCTGCAGGAATGGAAACCGAGGACCCTGTCACGAAAGACGGGCGTTCTGGTAGCGTAAAGGAGGAGGTTGACGTTTCCTATCCTAACAGCGCCCCTGGACACAATTCTTCGGAGACGCCAAAATCCCTTCTGCATAAGATTGCTTGGCACAGGATCATCTTGGATGAAGGGCATTGTATAAAGGACCGCAAAAGTAGCACTGCCAAAAGCGTCTTTGCACTCACTAGCACGTACAGATGGGCGTTAAGCGGGACCCCTCTGCAAAACCGTGTGCAAGAGCTTTACAGTTTGGTCCGTTTCCTCAGCTTGGATCCCTACAGCTACTACTTCTGCAAAAAGTGCGACTGCCAATTCCTGGATTACTCTTTTGGCCCTGATCACAAGAAGTGCGATCACTGCGGTCACACACCACTCCAACATTTCTGTTGGTGGAACAGAAAGATAGCCAACCCCATACGCAACTACGGGTACCAGGGGAAGGGGCGAGATGCGATGAAATTGCTACGGGAGAGAGTGCTGCCTGAAATCTTGCTGCGCCGGACGAAGGAACAGTGTGCGGATGATCTTGCACTGCCACCGCGAACGCTGCTACTGCGCAGAGACGCATTCGACGAGAGGGAACACGATTTCTATGAAGCACTTTACACGCAGAGCCAGTCTCAGTTTGATACGTATGTCAGGACAGGCACTCTCTTGAATAATTACGCACACATATTCGATCTGCTCATTCGACTAAGACAGGCTGTGAACCACCCGTACTTGGTGGTGCACTCGCAAACAGCAATCAATGCCATTCCAGCAGACGGAAGTCTGGATGCAAAGCGGGCGCAAGGTGAGTATGGTGCGTGTGCGGTGTGTTCAGAGGAGGCAGAGGATCCTGTGATGAGCGGTTGCAACCATATGTTTTGCAGATCTTGTGCGCAGAGTCTTTTGGAGTCCTGCGCAAATGTCGGCGTGATGGGCTGCCCCACATGCGATGCACCACTTTCGATTGATTTGAGTGCAGAGACAGTAGCCAGACCAATGGACAGTTCTATTTCTGTCGGCAATGGTCTCCTCAAGAACTTTTTCCTGCGCAAAAACAGCATTCTGAATCGCATCAATCTAGGCGGCTTCCAAACTAGTACCAAAATCGAGGCACTGCGCGAAGAGCTTCATCGGATGAAGCAACAGGATCCTTCAGCAAAAGCAATTATTTTTTCACAATTTACTTCAATGTTGGAGATTATCGAATACAGGCTCATGTGTGCCAACACCAAGTGTGCCAAGCTTCTTGGTAGCATGACAGTGGACAAGCGTGAAAAGATGATTCAGGCCTTTACCAATGACCCAGATTGCGATTGCCTTCTCATCAGTCTGAAGGCTGGAGGTGTGGCTCTCAATCTTACTGTTGCAAGCTATGTGATGATTATGGACCCTTGGTGGAATCCTGCGGTCGAGCAGCAGGCCCAGGATCGGATTCACCGTTTGGGTCAGTACAAGCCAATTAAAACCATTCGATTTGTCATTGCTGGCACCATTGAAGAGCGCATTCTGAAGCTGCAGGAGAAGAAGCAACTTGTCTTTCAGGGTACGGTTGGAGCAGATACATCTTGTCTGGCGCGGCTCACTGAGGATGATCTCCGCTTCCTCTTTGCGTAAGAGTTGACGTGCATTCCCAACCAGTGGTTTCTCTGTAAAAAGTATGGCTTTCGTCATGATCGCCGAGCTGCTTGAGCAAAACACGAGAAGGTGCTTCATTGCCTTTTTTACTTGATCCAAAACTTGAGTCTGGCAAAGTAGCCTATGAATACTTGTTGTATTTCTGGAGAAGAAAAGGTATACTCCCGAAGCAATTTGACTGTCATCTCTGTATTTCTTTTGTCTTCGTCTTTTGAAACGCACGAAAGCAACATCCTTGATCACACACTTGAGGATGCTAGGTGCTCGGGTAAAAGTGATGTGGAAACTCAGCTTCTGGCCATGCTTTCAGCCAAGATTGTATGCATCCTTGCTTGGCTTTGGTTTGGCTTGAATTTCATATCTACTGAAGGAGCGTAACAGTGCGTATGTTTCGCTCGAGAGTGCAAGTTGTTACAACTCCCAGCGCGGCGGTGGCACAGCTGTTGAACTGTACCATTATTTCATGAATGGAAAGTTTGATTCCCTTCTGGATTGAATTTGCAGGGCCATGCAAATCAAAGCATGTTCGGATGCAGCTTCAAGCAAACGATCCTTGTTGAATTATTGCTGCCATTGTTCCCAAGAGCTTCTTTGCCGACCATGTACGTCGTTTCCATCGCTTTCATGGGTTCCACATGAACCCTGCCAACCGATCCCACCCATTGCTGCAGGCATGCTCCAGACTCTGGGTAGGCGGAATGTACAGCGGGATGAGAGTCTGGTCCTTGCGACAGGAACCGAGAGGACAAAGTGTCCTGGGAGACAAGGGCCAGATGCTGTAAACCCAATGACCAGCACTCCATTCATTTTTCCATGCCATTCGAGATCGGAACATTTGTGTACGTGTTCGGAATCTATTGTTTGTGTTTCCAGATGTCTAATAGTGGTGAGCAGTAAGGCAAGCAACCAGCAATTCTAACTTTGCATTTTCGTACTACTAATTCAAAGTGACCTTCAAAGGTACTCTATGTCTTCTTTGTGGAGATAATGAGATCCACCACTTTGCGCTATTGTATCATTGTTTTCCAATCTCTGCCGAGTCCACAGCGTGCTGAGTAGAGTATGCCAGCCATCACGTGCTCTACTCTCCCTCTTCTCAAATTCAGCCTGAGCACGAAGCTCTGCATCAGCTTCAATTGCATGTAGGAGAAGATGGGCTTGTTCTTGCAGCACCACAATCCCCTCGAATTTGGGAACATTCTGACCTTTTCTCCTTTCCCATCCCACCATTGCAGGGACATACTCAAGGCCCAGCTTTCTGGCAATGATAGACGCTCTTGGAGCATTCACATGCTGAGTCCCTTCGGGTAGTGAGAAGGAACCATACACTTCAATGCATCCGTACCGATTGGCAGGGATCTTCCCAGAATTTGAAACCCTTCCAGGCGAGTACGGAGCTGTCTGCCAAATACCGAACAAAAGGGACTTGGGAGAGTCATCGTCCTCGAGATCATCCATAGAGTCAGTAATTTGCACAGTACCTTCCGGTTTGGAATTACCATTCTGTTTGCGCACTACTTTATATGGTTGGCTTCGCTCTTCCTCCCGGACTATCCTGCCTTCTCGGACCCATCGGCTCTCAGTGTGCAGCTGTGCTACGTCGTCCGTGGAATAGACTGGCATCCCTTTGCAGAGACCAAGGACTCTACTTCTGGGTTTCACGCCCTCATACTTACCCAGGTGACATTCCAGCACATAATATGGGTGGTTCTTAAGACCTGTCAATGACTTCGGGATGGGCTGGGATGCCTTTCCTGCTATGTCGTCTTCTTCTTCATGCCTGGGCAACAATGAACGGATGCTGCGCATGATCCACAAGTGGGAGGCCAAGCGACCGTCCTTTCTGCTTGGGCTGGTTGCATGGTTGCTTTTGTTGTATTTCCATCCTACATCGCGCACAGTTCCATTCTCAAAAGCAAAGATGTAACCCATCTTGACTGAGGTGGGTGCTTTGGAAGTCGACAAGGCCATGGTACTTGGTTGTTGGGATGAGCTGGCCTTGTTTCGAAATTCGGCCAGCACGTCCACGCTGTCCCACTTTGAGAGCCCCTCGTTCCACACTTCAGCCCATATGCTTTTATCCACATGCCACGGCATTGAATCTTTCTCTTTCCTTTCCAAAGATGATCCTTTTGGTGTTTTGCGCGCGTGCCTGGATTCATTCATGGCAGGAAGCAGCCTCTGTACTGTCCTCGCTCTCGCATGACTCATACGGCAGCCGGCGACAAAAATATGTACAAGGAATTCTTCCTTGTCTGTTCCATGTTGGATGGCTTGCATCATCTGGTGGTGTAGATTTAACTTCTTGGGCAATGCGTGGACAGTTGCCTCAGTGGATCGATGGAACGTACGGACAACCCATTGAGCTACCTTTGTACACACATTGTATCCTTCACCGCCGCGTGTCCATGCTCGTGCATTGAATCTTGCACACGACAGGTTTAGGTTTGCAACCGAGTCGAAGCTTCGTAGCTTTTTCTCAAGTGCAAGTTCAATGTCCTGATACTTGGGATCCTTTCCACACGTGATGCGATCCAGCAGCAATCCTCTGTGCAGGAGGAGCAAGAAATGGCTCTTGTGGATCCTGGATTCGTGTCCTCTCGGTATCTTGTCCACGTCTTTGAACGCTTGAATGGAGCCAGTATCTTTCATTTCCAGGGTGGATTGACCTGCGATCTCGAGACCTCTTGCGTCTACTTCGCTTGCTTTCTCCACGAAGCTCTCTTGGATCGGATCCTTTCCGTCTGCTTCGTACAATGCATCTTCCCATTCGAACTCGTCTTCTTCTTCTCCCTGGCGATGGAATTCATCCCTCGTGCCATCTCGGCCCACCGGATCCGACATGATGGCGGTTGGTGTTCGTGTCGAACACGGAAATGTGCAACAGCTTCGTGTGTGTGTCCCCGGATGGCTGATTCAGGGTGGAAATGATCGGAAGGGGTGCCGAGGAGAAGGAAAGTGGGGGTTGGAGGATTGGGTCTGTGTCCTGGTCATGGGTGAGAGCCGTCCAGAGAACGGGAGATAAGAACCCTTGGGGGTGGTTGACCATAGGGTTCTCTCGAGCGGTGACGATGGTGGTGGCGATCCGCACTTGGTTGCATGGAGGGGATGGATCTTTGGGGTTCGCAGGTGAGGAAACGTTGATGTGTGTGTGGTAAGGCAACATCTCTTCCACATTGCTGTCACCAGCGCTACATAGAGTGTGCTTCGGCGAGTGTAACGATGTCATGTGTCGCCGAGAGTTTCTTGGAGTGATGTGATGATTGAGTTCTTTCAGGGGGTTGACGGCGCTGCACGGAGGGCTTGTGGTTCGACAAAGACGACCAACTTTCCGTCTCGAGTCCCTGGCGTTCCTGTTTTTGCGGATCCCCGATGAGTTTTTCGTACCTTGTACAAGGCTCAAAACATGGTTTAAAAGGGGCACTTCCAACAAGGAGTTCCGAAACATATCGCATCGAATCCCGGACCCAAACCTTCATCGAGACCTTTCGATAGGGTATCATTCCATACGTCACTTCTACACAAAGATGGTATTCGACTGGTCAGACCCATTGCGGAAGGCTTGTTACGGGCTAGAAACTGGTCAAAGACCTTGCTGTTGCCCATTCAATTGACGATAAACAAGTTGCCGACCGGTTTAGGACCCGTTGTGAACTCCTAGAATATTCGACTACCACGATTGAAGGCTCTTCAATTCACTCTTGTTCCGACACAACCCGAGGGATTATTTGGCCTTGCATGAATTCCATGCAAACCTATTAGAGTTCATCCGAATTGACGTCGTGTTGGTCTTGGGTGCTTTCCTTCGCCAATGTGGTACGGATGATCGACCTGCGTACATTTATGTGAACTAGTAGGGTCTTCATTCACCTCCGAAGATGAGGAACTCGTCTGTAAAGAAAAGTTAGTGCACACGACTTAGATCGTAGGGGAGGGTTATTCGAATGAAAGCACCGTTTTCTCGGGAAGTGCGTATGGTGGCGGTTTAAGTAAGGGCGTAGAAGCTTGCTTAGACGAAGAAAAGTTACTGAATGTTTTTGAACTTAGCTATGGAAAGGTGCCCATTCTTGGAGTTCGTTTGTTGTGCCCATGTGCACTGGATATAAACCGTTCCAGTCTCGAAGTTTGCGGACTCCCTCCGCAAGACAAGGAAAAGACGCCTTTCCAAAACACGCATCCTTTCTCGATAAATAGCACATGAAGCCCCTTCAAAGGTGGAAACGCTATTAATATGTCAAGTTTACAACCATGAGAACTTTGAATACCTAAACGTGGTACCCGTACGAGCGATATCAAGATGATGAAAGAGTAGAGTGGTCAAAGGAATGGGTTAAGAAGGAAGGTGTCCACCGTCTACAAAGGGGAGGTGTGGTTTGGCGATATCCTTGTGGTTGTACGAACAATTTTGCATGGAGGGGAATGATGCAATGCATTGTAGATGCATCCACCCAATGTGAGGGAGAAAGCATGCATGTACTCGATCATTTGGATCTTTGCAAGGTAGGCATCTCACACCAAACACGTATGGGAACATCACCTCCAAGTGAGACCCAAAGGGCGTAGGTCCATTCCGGAGAAGAGCCATCTTTAGTAGCAGAGGTGCGAGAGACTCAATTAACCACGGGAAGCGTTGGTTGACGGAGCCAAAACACATGTTTGACCAAACGTCCGGGTTTCAACCTAGGATTTAGAGAGACATCGTCGGAGCGATGTTTGACTACACTGTCTCAAGACTGAAGCGCACTCCTCCAGCACGGACATTGAAAATGGGGTTGATAGCAAGGTTTTTACGGTTGTAGAGGACCATCAAAGACCCAGCAACGGCGGAATCCCCCACAAAGCAGTAAGCATTGGGAGGGAAAGGCAGGGACAATGATGGTCAAAGGGATCAAATTACTAATGCTCAAGGAGAAGAAGGTAGTGGACGAGGCCCCCTTAAGCACAGCCTTGACACTAACAAGTATTCAGCTGGATTTGGCTCTTTGACACAAACTACGTGCGTGCAAAGTTGTATTTTCCCATACAATGCCCGCCAGATATTGATTACAGTTGCTTGCACCCCAAAAACTGACCCCTTGTTGATGATTTGGCCTACCCTCCAACTGGCCTTGTTACCTTGGCGAACGATGTTTGCGAACAGCGTATCCATAGACTGGATCTGATTTACAGAGTTTGCAGCAATTCTGGAATCTCTTATCTGACCTATGATTTGATAGATACACTTGATCCCAAACATGATATCCAAATTTGCCTAGTGCGGTATCAAGCTGGAGCAGTACAAACCCTCCAAAACGCTTGCCAAACTTACTATGGGCATGTCCCCAGCGAGGTTGGTGCTCCTGCTGGAGATTGCTGTTGACAGCAAACATACTGGGTGCAGAGAAATTCCTTTCCACGCACCAGCCGGAAATATCTTGGTCGAAAATACTTGCATCAGCAAACATATGCCCCATGTTGACAACCTGACTGGTGTCCCACTACCCAATATCGCGGTTGAATGATGTGCCACCCCAGAACATCCTTGCCATGTTGCTCACCTGGCTGGTATCCCAAATGGAAATGTTAGCAATGAAATTAATAAAACTGTCAAGACAAACCCTCAGGTAGCTCATGTCATCAATGCCAGTGGTGCATATGGTAGCTGCATTGGCAACAGTGGTCTGATCCCTTGTCCGTTTGGTGTAAGTAGTTCTATTCACCATATCCCGAATATTCATATCGTCTTTAGGGCACACTACTGTGATACCATTGTTGGCAAGGAGGAGCAGCGAATCCCTTGGCTCTGGCAAAGATGATGAGAGCCCCACCCCATCGAGATCTGTCGACGTGACTGTGGAGATGATGATATCCTTGGAACCAAATTCTAGCATTCGTCCTTTTTCTCTTGCTCTGTTGGAGAGAACAAAACCAGACCGGGCCAGCAGATCTCCTACGGATTCCGTAAAGGAATAGCCTTCTTCTGTGAGGGTGACCGCTCCTACTTCGCCGAATACGATGCACAATTACTTTTGCCACCCTTCTTCGTACCGGACGTAGCCAGCCACATCAAAGTTGGCATAGCTGTCCGCAGGGGTTTGGAAGTTAAATGTTTCTGCTTGTCGCAATACTGCATCCTCCAGGTCCGCCCTCAACGGAAAGTCTTGGCTTGCAACGCCTGTATGCACTGGCCTCCCACTTCCCTTCTCCGCCGATATCAATTATCATCGTTTGAACTGATTTCTGTGTCCTTGACCTTCACCAGCAGAGCCCACACTGTGCCCACATCAGCCGCGATCTGTATCAATGCAGAGATACAAAGTGCAATGATGACCTTCATGGTGATCCTGTACTGCCTCCTGGATTCCCTGCACATTCGGACGCTCTAAATGATCTCCGAGGTGGACAACGTACCGCCTCCGTCCACATCCAGCATCTGCAGCTCTTCGGCCACGGGTTTAGGCAGGTCCACCGGCCTTATGGAACGCAGTTGCTTGTCACGCTTCAGCATCACGGCTTCATTCTCGGGGTCCTCGCCCTTGACGTGTTCATGCGCCATGGTGCCTGTCGCTTCTTCCTCGGACATGACCCTGAAGCTTCCGAACACGTGCTGCTTCCTTACGATTGGAAATGCACATCGGATGTTCCATGCCAGGCTTCCTTGAGCAAAGGCGGCATCCTGTTGCTGAGCCAACCATCGTCCCTGGGGGTCCTCCTTAGAACTGCCTCGTCACATCATGGTTCCAGGTCCATCTCCAGTGTGTCGGATTCCCACTCCAACTCGATGGTAAACAAGACCCCCCTTCCTGCATCTCCAACCCTCGGGATCAAAACTGGGTTGAACCGTGCCGGCGACATCCAACCTTCCTTCGCCCAAAAAGAAGGGATTCGAAGCTACAACGAACGAAACGTTGTTGGGCAGCTCCTCTCTTGGAGGGTCTAGGTTGTGGGCGACGCATCAAGTGCATTCCCATCCACGATTGTTCACTACAGTCGTGGCTCGTGAACTTGACAGCATCCAATCGATTCGTGCAAACGATTCTGATACACTCATAAAGGTGCAAACTCACGGATTGCGCAACGAGCGTAGGTTGTGTCACCTCGGAAGACGGAACCCGTCTTCTGAAGGCCAGGGCCGACAAGGTCAGGAATCGGTGTGCAAGGTTGCTAGGTGAGAAGGCATCACGCACGGCGGGTGAGGTAGGAGCATCACACGGTGCTTGTTTGCGCATATGCAACAATTGCTTCCATTAGGACAACGAAACTGGTAAGTTGCGCCTCTTGCACTCGCGCCAGAAGAGAATAAAGAGAAATGGGAAAGGGCGAAGCCATTCATTCGCAACCGTCCTCTCGGAGGCAAAGACTTATGTAGCCATTTAACATCTTGGCTGACTCTCCTTGAAACCAATGTGTTGATGTTTCAGTACTTCGAAGGGGATACCATAGCACGTAGATTGATGCAGCGCCAAACCAAATAGGTGTCTTCTGTTACAGAAAGCAAGTAGAGGCAGTCAGTGAGGATTGATCCCCGCACTTTCTTGGACCCGTCGTCCATTCCTCTGCCTTTATTCAGAATCTCAATTTGACAGTTTTATCAAACATGGCGTACAGAAGAGACAAGATTTGCAACGTTAGATACTTCCTTTCCTTTTCAGTGTTTTGGTGGCCGAGTTTTGTTCATTCCGAGGCGTTCAACTGCTCACATACCAGGCAAATAGAAGAAGCTCTAAAGACAGCCAGCTTCACTGCCAGGGGGGTCAACAAGTTTGTCTTTGGTATTGAGTTATATTCTCGGCCTTTTGTCTTGAAAAGTGGAGACTTTGAGAGTTGGTATGAATGGCTGAATTGCAAGTGCGCAAACCTCAATGATCCCCCTGCCGTCAGCTCGCATAGCAAGCCAGAAGCAAGTCGTAGGAAGGGGCCCATCGTGTCTGCCTATGTGAAACTTTCTACATACAGCAGTCCTGGTCTACCGGTCGTGCATGGGTTTTGCGATTCATATGACTTTACCTGGCTTTTGCTAGAAAAAGCTTCACCGTTCAGACTTCCGTTTCCATTCCACCCAACATGCGAACAACTGTTCCACCTTGTAGAATCACCATTCCTGCTCTTTGCTAAATACCCTCAGCTTATTCTTGGCAGCGATGTCAATGGCAATCAGTTTGCCGTCACTCCAGATTGGAGGGTCGTCTTGGCAGACTTGGACATATTTGGCACGAAGGACCATGAGGAATTCTACAGAGGTAACACAACAACATGTGCTGTGAATGCAGACTGTATGAGGCCAGATGCACCAATCCACAAGTCCAGGAGACGGCTCTATATGTACTGTGGCACAAGCTGTATTGACAGCGTCTGTGCATATGCATCGACAGAGCAACGGATCACATGTGTACTTGGGAAGTCTGTGATAGCCCCCCTCGCCAAGCATTACCCTGCTCTAACCGACGCAGCTGCTACAGCTGCTGATCAACCAGCCCAGCGATTGGGCCCAAGCAAGTTTTTGCACTTTCTGGCTGCTGAGAAGAAAGCAAAATGTGAGAACATGAAGAGAAAGGTAGACTCAAAAGATATTCAAGAGAAATCATAAGGACAAAGTTTCTGTTGCAGGGTAGCAATAGTACTTGGAAGGCATTGAGTCATACTTGCCCAGTTGGACACGTTCATCATATTGGCCGCATCGCGCAAGCTGATTTGGTCCAAAACCTGCAGTCTGCTTAGGCGTACGGCTAGTATCCTCCACATTTTATACTGGCAGTGGTTGTACTGTACACAGCACACTTGAAACATCATATGCAAGTTTTGCAACGATCCCATCATGGGCGTCTAGTTCACATGCAATGCTTGCAAAGCATATAGAAATTCCCAACAGGTTTTGCTTTCATTTCCATTCGTGCACCTTTAGAAAAAGTAAGCCATTCAATCATCTTGGTTCCTTTCGAGGTTGATGGATCCTCAACGTAGAAAAGAAGTGAATGGTTCCTGTCAACACTTGCTTTGTGGATGAGAACCTGATCATGCTTGAGGCCTCTGGAGAGTAGTGCATCCCCATACAATGGAAGCATATTCCTAGAAAAACGAAAACGCTGTAAGTTGCTGGGCATGCACTACAAGGGGGAATCGCAATCCGTTTTGGAACTGTTTCGTTCCCAAAAGTTCAATTGGACTCTATGAAAGCAATGTGCATAGTACGTTCCTAACGCTTTCTGGTAATTGATTGCTTCGTCGATGGAAGTAGCACAGAAGGGTTGCAGAAATCTTGTGCCCATCTTCACGTCCTATTCCGTAGCAAGCCCAGCTTGGCTTGAATGGGGCATTGAAACAGTAGAAGAGAATCGGGTGTACAGATTCCTCCATTTGATAAGAATAGCGCCCATCTACCAGGACAATTGATGGATCTTTTCGTCCTCCCTAATGGACAACTCTTACTCCAGTGTCTACGAGACTCTTCATCAACACAAGTATTGGCCAAGTGAGGTTGCTGGAATCCATTTACGACTGCAGCTGGTACCATCGGCGATGAGCCCATGTTTCCAACGACATCGAGATACAACTATTGGTTCTCGCTGAATTGGATTTTGCATGGTTATAGAATTTTGACCATTTTGAGATGTCGAGACATGGTATGCAACAGTAAATATCATGGATCGTCCTTTCTATCCAAAGCGTAAGTCCGTCTGGAGTAACTGTCCATAGAGAAACTCAACCACGAAATCTGAAAACTCCAGAGTCCCATGATTCACAAAAGATGTGTTCGAAGAAGCCGGTGCATTCCCACCGCTCATTGCGTTTTTGAACACTGAAGTGTTCTCGTGCATTACACGGAGGGGAACAGCCGAGGTAGTTCCTGCCGATTCCATTGATGGAACTCATAAAAAATACCAGAATACACATATCGATCTTACTCGTGCCAAGAAAACCAAGCAGTAAAATTCTCTTCACGGATTCCTGGGTGGATTCACGATTCACATCAACGTGGGGTTGACCCGCATTGTCCACAACCCGAGACCCTGAAGCACGTGGCCTCATGCGAAGCAAATGGGGGGGGTGCCAGGGGTGCACGTGGTCCGTTCAGGGGAGAACAACCCGCCTGCGTGGTCACTCAGCATGGATGGGAAAGCAGAGCTTGCCAAATGTCACCCAGGAAAACATCTGGGGGATAGGATTGCACTCGTTTGTCGTACATTCTATTGAACTCGACTGGACGACGCCACAGGCGTAATCCAAGCACGAAGCAACTGCACGTGGCCGGAGCCAGAAACTACAGCATACGCTACATGGAACGCAAACGCGTGCATGTCGTTTGGGGCGTCATTTGCGCACTCATCCTCGCCTGGGCAGTGACCCTGACGACATTGTACGCCCATGAGAGGGGAAAAGACGGGAAGGAATCAAGCCAGGTGCCAACAGATGTGCTATCCTTGGAATTGCTGGGTCCCTCCGTTGGTTTAGAGATTTTACCTGACGAAGGCCACTTGCAACTTCATCTTGAACAAGTGGGATGGCATGGCCTCGCTCGGGCTGGACACAACGGGATTTCGATGGGAGCCAGGAAATTGACCCGAGACACCATCCTTCGACTACTCAACAAGACCCTTTCCTCAGATGAAGGCGCCATACAAGCAGTCCTGTATGAGCTCCCATCTGAACCAGGAAATAGCGAGCCAGTAACAGTGCACTATAATTTCTCTGTCCTTTCTCTATCTAGTGATGCTGGAATTCAGGGTCATGCAAAAGTGTCTCTGGAGGTTCACTTCTCGGATGAAGTAGGGATATCAGAAAACATGGCTCAAGCTGAAGCTCGCCTTGAACGTTTGGAAAGACCATGCATGATCCAGTTTTATATCGCTGCTCATGACCATCCAGAGGTACTTGCATGCATTCAAGATCTTAGCAACTGTTCACCGGGGTGGACCATGGATTACAATACCCAGAGCACACTTCTTGGAGAGCAACCTCTGTGCTCCCCGCGTGTCAAGCGCTGGAAAGAAGGGAGAGTTCCTGACCCAGAAACTGTTGGACTTGCATTACTCATGTCTGGAATTTCCTACTTAGGTTTGATACCAGGTGCAGCTATTCCAGTAACCATGCTACGTATTGCAATCAACCTATCCACTGCATTGATGTCTTCGAAGGACATGAGCGCCAAGGACAAGTGGGAGGAGATACGGGTATATGTGGAGAAGTACGTGGCTGGGGAGATTCGTGATGCGATAGATAATGAGAAGATACGCCAGTTGAGGAATGCAATGGTCGGGATCGGGGAAGATGTCCGTGATTATTATGTCTATCCCAACGGCACCACCGTAAAGGGCAGAACATTCTATTCGGTCAAGACGGCAATGGCGTCCTGGTTTGGCTTCTTCACGGATGAATCTAATCCAGTGGGAGGTCTGACCTTTATTATACCGTACGGTACATCTTATTTGTCATGGCGGTTGCAAGAAATTTTGTCCTATGAGGAAATCAATGGCGAGCCATTGCCCCAAGAAACGTACAATGAGCTTGTGACGATCTTGAAGGAATCCGTCGCCAAGCTTCAAGCTATGCCTCCAAAAATTCTTGAGCATGCATTGGAACTACGAAAGCAGCAGATTCGCTTTGAGGAGAAAAGAGGTATATTTCACTGCAAAGACGTTCCCTCTCCTCCATGGTCAAAAAAATGTGGCAACATAAAGCTCATCGATGAGGGGACAGGCTGGGCAAGTAAGGCATACTTCTTTGCTAACGACCGTGATGAACATTACCACTTTGTGCACACAGTACTCTACGATATGGTATTGAGAAAGGCAGTTTTTAATCTGAAGGTAAAGCTGGAGGATTTTGTGGATGCTGCTAGCTTGTGGTCTCTTCTTGTACCGAATAATACAAACACACCTGAAAATGCGACAGTCGTGTACCACACAGGGCGCGTAGGTAACCTTGAAAACAAAAAAGAGTACTACAACGAGTATGCAGAAGGCGGAAATTTGACCAGGCTGAAAGCCTGGAGCAGTGGAACCTTCCTAGATGGCTTGGAACTATGGTTTGACGGCCTCAGCAGAGGAGCATATGGTCATACTTTTGATGAAGGTGAATTACCCAGTCAAGAGTTAGACAACTTGGGGGAAGACTACATCGACAAAGTATGTGGAGTAGCAAGAGTAAACACACTATGCTCGACCCAGTCATCTTTACGAGGTGTCCATATTGCAAACAATGGTTCAAAGGTTTTGGTAGGCTCGATGCTTGTAGATCAAGCGTATGAGGGCTGGACTTTTGACTATGATCTAAGCGCTACCGTTTCTCCTACTTATCTCTGTGGAATGAAACTTGGATTATTTGGACCAACCCCAGATTTGGAACATGTGGATGTCATGGACTTGACATTTTGCCGCAACACAACCAGAGTTAAGAAAACTAGAATAGGAGAATGATTCAGGTTCATGATGTTACGTCGGGTAGGCCTGGCTCTCCTATGAAGCCATGCCCCTAGAGTTCCAGGAGCAGTGAGGGGCAGGACCCCGACAATCGGCCGGTCAATTGAGTGAGCCCCGGACTAATCCCCCGGCTACTCGGACGGAATAGTATTGAGAAAAGGGGTGCAAGATCCTTCTGTGGGAGTTTATTCTCTACCGCAGATGAGGACGTCGTCCCCGAGAACTTGCTTGACCCCACGACGTCCACGGCGCCTCTCCCACGGATTTTCGCGAGCCATCAGCACTTTCCGCGCATGAGAAGCAGCGCTCCAAGTCTCTCCAAGTGCCGAAGGAGGCACCACCGAGCCAAAAAAGGGACGGACACCGCTCTCGCCAACGAGAATTGCGTCGCCCCAAGGAAGCAGAAACCGCCTCCATTTCGTGAGGGGCCGAAGTTTCCAGGAGCAAACCGTGTGTCCAACGTCCTTCACCGACGCTATGTAACACTGTCGAAGCTTGAGCTTTTGAAAAACTTCTACTCGCCGAACTATGGAGGAGAGCGACCATGCAACCCGCATGAGCACGCTTCGTAGTGTTGCATAGGGCAGGGGCCTCCTCCTGTGAACGAGGCCCACCAGGGTCCGTCAAGACCCTGGCTTACGGGTCCGAACCATCGGGGCTACCCATTGAGTAAGGGATCTGATATCCCTTTGGAATACAACGACAGTACCGTTCCGGAACCATAACCAGTTTCCCCCCGTCGCATTGAAGCACGGTCGCCCCCGATCAGAACGGGCTTCTTGTAAGGGGAACCGGGGACTTTGATCGAGACAGACCGAAGGGAACCAGCCGACCCCGTCCCAATCCACAATTGTGAGGGGTGGGCCTGAGGGGGCTGAACGGTGCCGAACAAGTGACAGCTCACAGTCGCCCCGGGGCGAGCAAAATGGACGGTCAGGTGTGACTTAGAGGAGGACGAAGGCGGACAAGACACCCCCTTTGCTCCAATTCCAACCGACAGTGAGAGGCGGTGAGAGAGGTAGACCTATCATCCCTCTTTGCTTTGAGATAGAATTTGAGTTTGCCAACCACAAGCGCGCCTCCTTCCGTCCTCTCTCGACGGCTTGCTGAGGCCTACGCGCTTGCCCAACCACCAGGAGGTCGACCTCGCTAGACACCACGCCTCGAGCCGGCTAGAAGGGGACTTTGTCCGCGAGTGCGAGGACCCTCGCCCAAGACCGGTGCACCGGCTCCTTCCCGTCACACGCTCTCCTCCAAGGCACGTGTGTGAGTGTCCAAAACTCACGGACGCTTTTGCAACACTGTCTAAGCTTGTACTTGAGAGAAGACTGCCGTACGTTCAAGTAAATGGAAGATCCGGAGCACACAACTCGAATGGGTTCGCTCCGTAGGGACTTGGAAGAAGAACGAGCCATGCGAAGCACGCTCCAAGAGCGCATTGCTGAGCTCGAAGGTCAGCTTGAAGCCTTGCAAACAAATCCAACTGATGGTGAAGAACAAAATATCACCGATGAGAACCAAGAAAATCAGCAAGTGACAAGTGTAGGAGGGACGCATGCGCCCTCCGAGGAAGAGGGACTTCCTCATCTCACCACATTGTATGGAACAGCCCTCCAGGACTCAAAGAACATACAAAAGGTCTCCCTGGAGAAGCCTGAAAAATTTACTGGACTGGAGCTTGATGAAAATCCATATGCTTTAACTTACTGGTATCGTGATGTTGTGTGTTGGTGCCAAGCATACGCTCTCGACCGTCCGAAAGAGCAGTTGGTACTTGCGATCAGTCAAGCTTTGGGAGGCACAGCAAAATCAATGGTGCAGAATCTCATTATGCGCGATCCAGGTGCCCTCAAATCAGTGGAAGAATTGTACGCTTACCTCCGCCGTACGTTCCAGAATCAAGACCCAGGCCCCGAAGCATGGCGCGAATTTCATACTACCCGTATGCGCCGGGGCGAAAATGCTTTACAGTTTCTGAACCTGCTGGTGCAATTGACATTCGTCGTCAACGCAAGTACATCTCCTGTATGCCGTACGCTAACGGAGAATGATATATCAGCAAGGCTGCAGCATGGACTGCCAGCCTACCTCCAGCGAGCATTGTATAAGCACCTGGACCACCTGATTGATGTGGATAAAGTTCCTGACATGGAACCAGGAAACTTAGCATCAGTCATATTCAAGCTAGAAAAGGAAGCTGCTGAACAGCCCCGCAAAGAGACCAAGACAGCTGATGATCAATGGACGAATCGCTACGCAACTGCCCGTCGCAACAGTGATCACCGTCCCCGTTTGGAATCTATGCGAAGGCCAGTAGCTGCTGCGATGCCGGCGCCATCGAAGGATACTCAGGACAGCGGCTCCGCAAGGAGAGAGCGAAAGCGATTCGATGATCTCGATGAAGGGCAGAAGAGTGCTATCATAAAGGTGCAGACTCGGCTATCGAACAAGCCGCTCGGAGCCAAGCTGTCCCAGGAAGAGAAGAACATGTGCCTTGCGCACGGGCTGTGCCAACGCTGCCGTCGTTACGGCCATGATCAGTCCTCATGCAAAATGGCATCTGTTATGGGTGCCCCAAAAAACTGAGTACACTCCGCCCGGTGACCCAGGTTACCGGAGCGGAGCCGGGAGCGAAACCAGCAGCAGCCCCGGTTACCAATGAAAGGACTCCTGTCTGCCTGAACTCATTGAGTAATGTAAGGCCTAGACAGGAATTCCTAGCTGCAGAAACTTACTTTGGAAAGAAGACGAACAAAATCAGGACACAAGCCTACCTTGATACATTAGCAAGCTACTCATTCATCAGCGAGAAAGTATTTCATGAACTGCAGTCCACTGACCCAGCAGGGGTGACCTGGAAGAACACTGGCGATGCCGTGCAGTTCACCGTAGCCGTAGGCCAGCAGGTTCATACAGCCCCAGTAATTCAGGCCACCTTTACGATCGATGGCTTCCGTGGTCAAGTACCCTTCGCAGTTGCACCATTGGAGACATTTGATTGCATATTAGGGGGGACCTTCTGTGACAAACACCTGGTGACCCTAGACTGGCAGAACCACCGAATGGTCTTAAAGAACAGTAATGGCAGAAAGCACACTTTGTATGGAGATCACCAGTTCATCGCATCCAGAAAGCTGGACTTAATCGTCCCTAGATGCGAAGCTCGGAAGGCGGTACAGGACCCAGGCTATCTATTGCTTATGATACAGCCTCTGGATCCCAAACCAGAAATTATCGATGAAGAAGCAGACCTTGACCACATGCGGACAAAAGTCAGCGATGAATGGGAGCTAGACCACAGCGATCAGTACCGGCTGGACCGACTGATTTATACCGGTTTTGCGCATGCGCGAGGAAACATTAGGGATTAGGGTATGAACCGTATCGACCTTCCAAACTCGGTACGGTGTAGAAAGCGGAATCCCGATCCTATGATAAGGGATTCCCTCCTCTCGCCCCGTCGAAAAAAACGCGGTCCCCTCAACACACTGTCCGTAGTCGATAGGAATGGGAAGGAATCCCGATCGGTTGGGGCGCCTCGGCGGGGCGTGGCGTTGGAATCACCGGGGCGACCCGTTCGATCGAACTTCACCGTTCAAGTACCTGCACACCCGTCGAGGAAAAACAGCGGGCCTCGACCAATGAAAATGAGGAAACGAAAGGAGTTTCGACCAATCAGAATGCATAATATAAGGGGGGCATTTGCATCCGGTAATTCCGTTCGACCCACATAAGCAAGGGGGTATTCAAGCGCTTCTATCGGAAGGTAGAGGCCTTTTGCGACTGCGATTGGGTACCCTTAGGTATTAGGTATTGAAGATTTCCGCTCCAAAACGGTTCGAGCTAAGCTGAGTTGCGCAAAGTAGTTGCTGGAGGTCGAGCTAAGCTGAGTTGCGCAAAGTAGATGCTTGCCCCCCTTTTTGAAATCGTCCGTGCCCCCCTTTTTTTCTTCCGCTTCTCGTGGGGCAGCTCCCCGTCCTTCGTTCGTTCCTTCTTTTTTTCGGGCGTGGGGGATTCGGGTTGGGGGGCGCGGAACCCGCCATCGCCCCGGGACCTCGTTCGTGGGCGTCCTTTCGGTCGGGGAGCGGGGTGGGGGCGTCGGCGGGGCCCCTCCATCGCCATCGCGCGTGGGGCGCATCCCACCCCGTCGGGCGCGCGGGGGGGTGGGGGGGGGGGAAGCGACTGAAAAATGGTCCCCCAAAGGGCTGAATTTCGGTCCCCCCCCCTCCAGATGCACTTTCGAACAGATGCACCCCACTCGATCGACTTAACCCAGTGTTTACGAAGAGACCGGTTCGACCCGGGTGGAAAGGGGACCCTTCCTTACTGTGCTTCCCGATGGATCGGAAAACTTCGACCGATCCCATCGAGAACGGTTCCAGGGG
Organism: Picocystis sp. L7; assembly: GCA_020975725.1. Lineage (NCBI taxonomy): Eukaryota > Viridiplantae > Chlorophyta > Picocystophyceae > Picocystales > Picocystaceae > Picocystis > Picocystis sp. L7. Next base: position 13,748 of record QXJR01000019.1, on the reverse strand, counting down.
TAAAGACAGGGTTGCCTCGTCGGCCGACCAAAACCTGACGACCGATCCTTCAGATGCGACGGCGTGACGTGCGGAACGTGACAAGACACGAGAACACTGGACGAATGGCGGAGAGACAAAGCGCTGGAAGCACGGAAGAAGGAGGAAGGAGAACGCGGAGAGGAAAAGGAAAGGAGGGGAGGGCGTGAGGAGGGTTTTCGAGCGTGCGTCCGCAGGGCGGTTTTGTGGCAGGTGCACAGAATCGTGCTGCCAATGCACGCCCCAGGGGGGTTGCAAGGGACAAACACGCGTCCAGGGAGACGGGAACCACGCCGTGCAGGTGCGACATGGCGGGGCGGAGAGGGGGGAGAGGGTCGACAGGGGAGCATGCCAGCAAAAGTAGAGGGAAGAAAGGATTAAAAAAGAAAAGAAGAGCGCGCTACAACAAACGTGCCTTAGAGAGGAAAGTGCCAGGGATTGGTAGTCGGAGAGTTGAGTATCACTCGATTCCTTGAAGGAGTACCTTGTACTAACTGATGTGATTGGGTTCATGTAACCCTTCTCTGTGCTTGTGATTGTTCGCTAGGCAGGTGCTCTTTGAACTCAAGCAAGGACGATACACTTCCTACTTCTCTTCCATTTTCCCGCCTTCTAAACTTTTGAATGTGAGTGCACGGAATACCGTGTAAATTCTGTAGATGACCCGTGCGCATTGCTGCAGGTTTACTACCAGCGAGCATTTGCACTTCCATTATTGTTGCTGACCTCTGATACAAAGATTTTCTGAAAAGACATGCAAGACTCCATTGTGCCACCTAGTAGAGAGCAGTTGGTATTGCAAGCATCCCAAAATGGGATTCAGCCTACTTCATTCTCTAACTCTTGGATTGAGAGTGCCAAATGCTTAGAGGATAGTGAGGAAGGATGCACATTCCTTTCCCAGAGTGAGGAAGATTGGCTTTCCAAGGAATTGTCGCATTTACAAAGTGATGGGATTGGCAAATGGGTAGTGAAGAGGCCAAAGAACCCGATGCAAAAGTTACCTCGCCGTGACCAACATGGAACACTTATCTTAAGAAGATGGCATTGCAATGCTGCCAAGAAATGCAGTTGCCATGTGGAGGTGAAATTATTGCGAACAGAGTGTGGACGACTTTCTCTATTGACAAAGGGAACGCACGTTCATGTTGAAGCACAACATGAGAAGGAATCATCGACAGGGTTGCCACACAACATCAAGGTTGCATTGCTCGACTTTTTGGATAGTGACATGTTGCTGCCAAAGATTATTCGTCATTTGGAGTTGCGTGGTATCCACTTAGATGGTATAAAAAAGAAACAAATCAAGAACTTCTTAACATATAAGAGGAGGGCTCTTGCACCTTCCAACACTGTTGCGGAATTGGAAAGGTTTATCGAGGATAACTTGTGGAAAGAGGAGAAGTCCTATGAGTTGCATGACTGTTTCATCATTGATTACAAGTCCCCAAGTGAAGACCGTGAAGAGACTCGTCTCAAAACACTAATGATTAGCTTCTCGACTCCTAAAATGGTGGAATGGGCGAAAGCATCCATTGTTGTTGGCGAACCAAGACAACTGACTATTGACGCTACCTTCCGGATCTTTACGAACGACGCATTTGTGTTATTGGCTAGTGGAATCACGGATAGAGGAGGCCATTGGTTCCCTATAGTCTATAGTATTGTGCCTTGTGAGAGTATGGAAACTACAACGTTTCACTTGCAATCCTTGTGGAAAATTTTGGGCACCTATGCAAGCCATTTCTTTGACAGCATTTATGTCTTAAAGGATGCAGGTGCCGGTTTGCATGCTGGTGTTGAACACTTCTTCAAATTACAGGGGCACACTTGGCATCAACAAGATTGCTATGCACATTTGTCGCGGGTAGATGGCAACCTCCAACAAGCGTTCAAGAGGTACCACATTCCTGTTGCTACAGGGACACTCATTGGAAATTACATAAGACGCATTTCGTATGCACCGTGCAAATCTACAAAAGAAAAGTTGCTCAACAAATTCGAGAAGGAATTCGCGAAGTATGACAAGTTCATTCATTGGTGGAAGTCCACCTATGGCGGTCCATTCAAATACTGGGCACGTTGCGATGCACCTATTGGTTTTGCGGTGAGCAACCAAGGGCATGAGAGCAATAACAATACTTTCAAAAGGGTGCACATGCCAAGCAGGGCAACACAAAGGAGAATGGACCTTCACAAGGCTTTGTTACCAATAACAAAAGCCATTTCTTCATTGGTGAGAGAAAAGATTCGAGAATATGTGTTTCTTCCTCGTGATGACTCTTCAATTCAACTGAAATTGTGGGAGGAAGTCCATCATTTCATGATGTGTAGTGATTGGGTGCTTCGCCAAAAAGTGCAAGAGTACATCCTCTTTCCATCGAAGAAAAATATTGATGATGCATTGGTGATTGCTAGAGAGAGAGCATATCAAGTCATGAAGGAGTTGTTGGTGCACTCTAGCACAGCTACGAAAGAAATTGTCGAAGAAGTAGACTTGCAATTGCAAAATGTTCTACTTGAGGAGGCCAGTAGTCTACTCCAGCAAGGGCTACAACCTGTAGAAGAAGAGCGCATGGAAGATTTCTTCAATCGTACATCAAAATGGATAGTCTTGAGGAACACTTGTAGCTGCTACATCTTTCAAGACAAAGGAGTTTGCAAGCACATCCTTGCTGTGAAGGTGGACTGCAAACAAGTCCAGGTCCCAACCGGTGCACAAGTCTTGCAATACAGCAAATTCGAGCAGTTGAAACTTCAGCATCAGCGTGAAAGAACAAGCAAGCAGAAAGCAAGAGAAGCTAGCAATTCTTTGCGTCTGAAGCGCTTGAGAGCTGGTGTGGAGGCCCTCCTCCCTTCACAGGATTGCCCGATGCAAGGGCCTCCTGGGTGTTAGATGATCCAACACGCTAGGCACGTTTGTTGTAGCGCGCTCTTCTTTTCTTTTTTAATCCTTTCTTCCCTCTACTTTTGCTGGCATGCTCCCCTGTCGACCCTCTCCCCCCTCTCCGCCCCGCCATGTCGCACCTGCACGGCGTGGTTCCCGTCTCCCTGGACGCGTGTTTGTCCCTTGCAACCCCCCTGGGGCGTGCATTGGCAGCACGATTCTGTGCACCTGCCACAAAACCGCCCTGCGGACGCACGCTTGAAAACCCTCCTCACGCCCTCCCCTCCTTTCCTTTTCCTCTCCGCGTTCTCCTTCCTCCTTCTTCCGTGCTTCCAGCGCTTTGTCTCTCCGCCATTCGTCCAGTGTTCTCGTGTCTTGTCACGTTCCGCACGTCACGCCGTCGCATCTGAAGGATCGGTCGTCAGGTTTTGGTCGGCCGACGAGGCAACCCTGTCTTTACCCCTGGAACCGTTCTCGATGGGATCGGTCGAAGTTTTCCGATCCATCGGGAAGCACAGTAAGGAAGGGTCCCCTTTCCACCCGGGTCGAACCGGTCTCTTCGTAAACACTGGGTTAAGTCGATCGAGTGGGGTGCATCTGTTCGAAAGTGCATCTGGAGGGGGGGGGACCGAAATTCAGCCCTTTGGGGGACCATTTTTCAGTCGCTTCCGTGGGGGGGGGGTGAGGCGCAGGGGGGGGAAAGGGGGGTACAGGGGGTCGGGGGACGGGATGGGGGGTTTGAGGGGGCCAGGGGGGGCATTCGCGATCGCGAGAGGGACAGGGGGAGAGGCGGTAATCGAAGCGCGACCGAACCTGCGCGCGAACGCGACACCGACAGACGCGGTCCCACGGACGCGCGCGACGCGCACGCGCCGTCGATCCTCCTCCGTGGGGGGTCGACGCGTGCGTGCGGCGCGTCTCGCGCGCCCGTGGCACCGCGTACGGCCCGTGCGACGCAGGGCCACGGACGGCCGACGCCACGGAGGTCGGCCCGACCGCGACCGACGAGATCGAAGGGACATAAGGGCGATCGTTTTTCGGGCTTCGAACGTCGGAATCTCTCCTTTGTAATACAAGAGCGTGTTTCGAAACGAAATTCGATCCCGCCTCGTCCGTTCGACCGGTTTCGGTGGACTCCTGGTCCCTCGTCGGCGAAACATCCGATGGAGCGACCAGCAGGCATCGCGTACGCTTCGACTGGCGATGCAATGGACCAAACGAACGCTACCACTGGATTCTACGTGCTCGAAAACGGGTGGATGCAAAAATTCAGCGTCGTTGAAGCGATCGCGAAAGAATTGGAGGAAGGCTGATGGGTCGTCGACATCCCGCACCAGGCGCGACCAGGGGAGGACCAGGAGGGACCTCGAGTCGGTGTCGAAAGCGATGCGAACGGGACAACTTGACCCTGCCACCTTCCTTGGGTGGGTCTATAGAGTGATGCACGTTAAAATTTAGCGCCATCCGAGTCGAAACGACGAAATGGACACCCTGCTGGTGGGTCGTCGACATCCTGCACCAGGAGCGACGAAGAGAGGACCAGGAGGGAGTTCAAGTCGGTATCGAAAGCGATGCAAACGGGACAAACGGACCATGCCACCATCTTTGTATGGGTGTGAGAGGGACGAACGCGAATATTCAGCGCCATCGAAATCGTGGCGACGGAATGGACACAACGCAGGTGGATCGTCGACATCCTGCACCAGGAGCGACGAAGAGAGGACCAAGAGGGACCACGACTCGCGGTCAAAGCGTTGGCAACGCCACATAGAGGGAACGCAACCATCTTTCCATAACTCAGGAAGGGCGCAAGCCAACCTTATCCTCCGTCGACATCTCGGCACCGAAATGGACGAGGTCCTAGTAGATCGACAAAGTTCTACGATTGGTTCGAATGTGAACAAAACAAGGCAGGGCCACACCTCACGCTCAGGCAGGGGCCCCATAGTGAGCCTGAGGCTTCGGCGATTCCGGACCCTCACGCTCAGGCAGGGGCCCCATAGTGAGCCTGAGGCTTCGGCGATTCCGGACCCTCACGCTCAGGCAGGGGCCCCATAGTGAGCCTGAGGCTTCGGCGAATCCGGACCCTCACGCTCAGGCAGGGGCCCCATAGTGAGCCTGAGGCTTCGGCGATTCCGGACCCTCACGCTCAGGCAGGGGCCCCATAGTGAGCCTGAGGCTTCGGCGATTCCGGACCCTCACGCTCAGGCAGGGGCCCCATAGTGAGCCTGAGGCTTCGGCGATTCCGGACCCTCACGCTCAGGCAGGGGCCCCATAGTGAGCCTGAGGCTTCGGCGAATCCGGACCCTCACGCTCAGGCAGGGGCCCCATAGTGAGCCTGAGGCTTCGGCGAATCCGGACCCTCACGCTCAGGCAGGGGCCCCATAGTGAGCCTGAGGCTTCGGCGAATCCGGACCCTCACGCTCAGGCAGGGGCCCCATAGTGAGCCTGAGGCTTCGGCGATTCCGGACCCTCACGCTCAGGCAGGGGCCCCATAGTGAGCCTGAGGCTTCGGCGATTCCGGACCCTCACGCTCAGGCAGGGGCCCCATAGTGAGCCTGAGGCTTCGGCGATTCCGGACCCTCACGCTCAGGCAGGGGCCCCATAGTGAGCCTGAGGCTTCGGCGATTCCGGACCCTCACGCTCAGGCAGGGGCCCCATAGTGAGCCTGAGGCTTCGGCGATTCCGGACCCTCACGCTCAGGCAGGGGCCCCATAGTGAGCCTGAGGCTTCGGCGATTCCGGACCCTCACGCTCAGGCAGGGGCCCCATAGTGAGCCTGAGGCTTCGGCGATTCCGGACCCTCACGCTCAGGCAGGGGCCCCATAGTGAGCCTGAGGCTTCGGCGATTCCGGACCCTCACGCTCAGGCAGGGGCCCCATAGTGAGCCTGAGGCTTCGGCGATTCCGGACCCTCACGCTCAGGCAGGGGCCCCATAGTGAGCCTGAGGCTTCGGCGATTCCGGACCCTCACGCTCAGGCAGGGGCCCCATAGTGAGCCTGAGGCTTCGGCGATTCCGGACCCTCACGCTCAGGCAGGGGCCCCATAGTGAGCCTGAGGCTTCGGCGATTCCGGACCCTCACGCTCAGGCAGGGGCCCCATAGTGAGCCTGAGGCTTCGGCGATTCCGGACCCTCACGCTCAGGCAGGGGCCCCATAGTGAGCCTGAGGCTTCGGCGATTCCGGACCCTCACGCTCAGGCAGGGGCCCCATAGTGAGCCTGAGGCTTCGGCGAATCCGGACCCTCACGCTCAGGCAGGGGCCCCATAGTGAGCCTGAGGCTTCGGCGATTCCGGACCCTCACGCTCAGGCAGGGGCCCCATAGTGAGCCTGAGGCTTCGGCGATTCCGGACCCTCACGCTCAGGCAGGGGCCCCATAGTGAGCCTGAGGCTTCGGCGAATCCGGACCCTCACGCTCAGGCAGGGGCCCCATAGTGAGCCTGAGGCTTCGGCGATTCCGGACCCTCACGCTCAGGCAGGGGCCCCATAGTGAGCCTGAGGCTTCGGCGATTCCGGACCCTCACGCTCAGGCAGGGGCCCCATAGTGAGCCTGAGGCTTCGGCGATTCCGGACCCTCACGCTCAGGCAGGGGCCCCATAGTGAGCCTGAGGCTTCGGCGATTCCGGACCCTCACGCTCAGGCAGGGGCCCCATAGTGAGCCTGAGGCTTCGGCGATTCCGGACCCTCACGCTCAGGCAGGGGCCCCATAGTGAGCCTGAGGCTTCGGCGATTCCGGACCCTCACGCTCAGGCAGGGGCCCCATAGTGAGCCTGAGGCTTCGGCGATTCCGGACCCTCACGCTCAGGCAGGGGCCCCATAGTGAGCCTGAGGCTTCGGCGATTCCGGACCCTCACGCTCAGGCAGGGGCCCCATAGTGAGCCTGAGGCTTCGGCGATTCCGGACCCTCACGCTCAGGCAGGGGCCCCATAGTGAGCCTGAGGCTTCGGCGATTCCGGACCCTCACGCTCAGGCAGGGGCCCCATAGTGAGCCTGAGGCTTCGGCGATTCCGGACCCTCACGCTCAGGCAGGGGCCCCATAGTGAGCCTGAGGCTTCGGCGAATCCGGACCCTCACGCTCAGGCAGGGGCCCCATAGTGAGCCTGAGGCTTCGGCGATTCCGGACCCTCACGCTCAGGCAGGGGCCCCATAGTGAGCCTGAGGCTTCGGCGATTCCGGACCCTCACGCTCAGGCAGGGGCCCCATAGTGAGCCTGAGGCTTCGGCGATTCCGGACCCTCACGCTCAGGCAGGGGCCCCATAGTGAGCCTGAGGCTTCGGCGATTCCGGACCCTCACGCTCAGGCAGGGGCCCCATAGTGAGCCTGAGGCTTCGGCGATTCCGGACCCTCACGCTCAGGCAGGGGCCCCATAGTGAGCCTGAGGCTTCGGCGATTCCGGACCCTCACGCTCAGGCAGGGGCCCCATAGTGAGCCTGAGGCTTCGGCGATTCCGGACCCTCACGCTCAGGCAGGGGCCCCATAGTGAGCCTGAGGCTTCGGCGATTCCGGACCCTCACGCTCAGGCAGGGGCCCCATAGTGAGCCTGAGGCTTCGGCGATTCCGGACCCTCACGCTCAGGCAGGGGCCCCATAGTGAGCCTGAGGCTTCGGCGATTCCGGACCCTCACGCTCAGGCAGGGGCCCCATAGTGAGCCTGAGGCTTCGGCGAATCCGGACCCTCACGCTCAGGCAGGGGCCCCATAGTGAGCCTGAGGCTTCGGCGATTCCGGACCCTCACGCTCAGGCAGGGGCCCCATAGTGAGCCTGAGGCTTCGGCGATTCCGGACCCTCACGCTCAGGCAGGGGCCCCATAGTGAGCCTGAGGCTTCGGCGATTCCGGACCCTCACGCTCAGGCAGGGGCCCCATAGTGAGCCTGAGGCTTCGGCGAATCCGGACCCTCACGCTCAGGCAGGGGCCCCATAGTGAGCCTGAGGCTTCGGCGAATCCGGACCCTCACGCTCAGGCAGGGGCCCCATAGTGAGCCTGAGGCTTCGGCGAATCCGGACCCTCACGCTCAGGCAGGGGCCCCATAGTGAGCCTGAGGCTTCGGCGATTCCGGACCCTCACGCTCAGGCAGGGGCCCCATAGTGAGCCTGAGGCTTCGGCGATTCCGGACCCTCACGCTCAGGCAGGGGCCCCATAGTGAGCCTGAGGCTTCGGCGAATCCGGACCCTCACGCTCAGGCAGGGGCCCCATAGTGAGCCTGAGGCTTCGGCGATTCCGGACCCTCACGCTCAGGCAGGGGCCCCATAGTGAGCCTGAGGCTTCGGCGAATCCGGACCCTCACGCTCAGGCAGGGGCCCCATAGTGAGCCTGAGGCTTCGGCGATTCCGGACCCTCACGCTCAGGCAGGGGCCCCATAGTGAGCCTGAGGCTTCGGCGATTCCGGACCCTCACGCTCAGGCAGGGGCCCCATAGTGAGCCTGAGGCTTCGGCGAATCCGGACCCTCACGCTCAGGCAGGGGCCCCATAGTGAGCCTGAGGCTTCGGCGATTCCGGACCCTCACGCTCAGGCAGGGGCCCCATAGTGAGCCTGAGGCTTCGGCGATTCCGGACCCTCACGCTCAGGCAGGAAGAACCTTTTTGCGATTGCGATTGGGGGCATTAGGTATTAGGTGTTGCCAAGTAGGGTTGCAAATATGCTCGAGCTAAGCTGAGTTGCGCAAAGTAGATGCTTGCCCCCCTTTTTGAAATCGTCCGTGCCCCCCTTTTTTTCTTCCGCTTCTCGTGGGGCAGCTCGCCCGTCCTTCGTTCGTTCCTTTTTTTTTTCGGGCGTGGGGGATTCGGGTTGGGGGGCGCGGAACCCGCCATCGCCCCGGGACTTCGTTCGTGGGCGTCCTTTCGGTCGGGGAGCGGGGTGGGGGCGTCGGCGGGGCCTCTCCATCGCCATCGCGCGTGGGGGCGCATCCCACCCCGTCGGGCGCGCGGGGGGGTGGGGGGGGGTGAGGCGCAGGGGGGGGAAAGGGGGGTACAGGGGGTCGGGGGACGGGATGGGGGGTTTGAGGGGGCCAGGGGGGGCATTCGCGATCGCGAGAGGGACAGGGGGAGAGGCGGTAATCGAAGCGCGACCGAACCTGCGCGCGAACGCGACACCGACAGACGCGGTCCCACGGACGCGCGCGACGCGCACGCGCCGTCGATCCTCCTCCGTGGGGGGTCGACGCGTGCGTGCGGCGCGTCTCGCGCGCCCGTGGCACCGCGTACGGCCCGTGCGACGCAGGGCCACGGACGGCCGACGCCACGGAGGTCGGCCCGACCGCGACCGACGAGATCGAAGGGACATAAGGGCGATCGTTTTTCGGGCTTCGAACGTCGGAATCTCTCCTTTGTAATACAAGAGCGTGTTTCGAAACGAAATTCGATCCCGCCTCGTCCGTTCGACCGGTTTCGGTGGACTCCTGGTCCCTCGTCGGCGAAACATCCGATGGAGCGACCAGCAGGCATCGCGTACGCTTCGACTGGCGATGCAATGGACCAAACGAACGCTACCACTGGATTCTACGTGCTCGAAAACGGGTGGATGCAAAAATTCAGCGTCGTTGAAGCGATCGCGAAAGAATTGGAGGAAGGCTGATGGGTCGTCGACATCCCGCACCAGGCGCGACCAGGGGAGGACCAGGAGGGACCTCGAGTCGGTGTCGAAAGCGATGCGAACGGGACAACTTGACCCTGCCACCTTCCTTGGGTGGGTCTATAGAGTGATGCACGTTAAAATTTAGCGCCATCCGAGTCGAAACGACGAAATGGACACCCTGCTGGTGGGTCGTCGACATCCTGCACCAGGAGCGACGAAGAGAGGACCAGGAGGGAGTTCAAGTCGGTATCGAAAGCGATGCAAACGGGACAAACGGACCATGCCACCATCTTTGTATGGGTGTGAGAGGGACGAACGCGAATATTCAGCGCCATCGAAATCGTGGCGACGGAATGGACACAACGCAGGTGGATCGTCGACATCCTGCACCAGGAGCGACGAAGAGAGGACCAAGAGGGACCACGACTCGCGGTCAAAGCGTTGGCAACGCCACATAGAGGGAACGCAACCATCTTTCCATAACTCAGGAAGGGCGCAAGCCAACCTTATCCTCCGTCGACATCTCGGCACCGAAATGGACGAGGTCCTAGTAGATCGACAAAGTTCTACGATTGGTTCGAATGTGAACAAAACAAGGCAGGGCCACACCTCACGCTCAGGCAGGGGCCCCATAGTGAGCCTGAGGCTTCGGCGATTCCGGACCCTCACGCTCAGGCAGGGGCCCCATAGTGAGCCTGAGGCTTCGGCGATTCCGGACCCTCACGCTCAGGCAGGGGCCCCATAGTGAGCCTGAGGCTTCGGCGAATCCGGACCCTCACGCTCAGGCAGGGGCCCCATAGTGAGCCTGAGGCTTCGGCGAATCCGGACCCTCACGCTCAGGCAGGGGCCCCATAGTGAGCCTGAGGCTTCGGCGAATCCGGACCCTCACGCTCAGGCAGGGGCCCCATAGTGAGCCTGAGGCTTCGGCGATTCCGGACCCTCACGCTCAGGCAGGGGCCCCATAGTGAGCCTGAGGCTTCGGCGATTCCGGACCCTCACGCTCAGGCAGGGGCCCCATAGTGAGCCTGAGGCTTCGGCGATTCCGGACCCTCACGCTCAGGCAGGGGCCCCATAGTGAGCCTGAGGCTTCGGCGATTCCGGACCCTCACGCTCAGGCAGGGGCCCCATAGTGAGCCTGAGGCTTCGGCGATTCCGGACCCTCACGCTCAGGCAGGGGCCCCATAGTGAGCCTGAGGCTTCGGCGATTCCGGACCCTCACGCTCAGGCAGGGGCCCCATAGTGAGCCTGAGGCTTCGGCGATTCCGGACCCTCACGCTCAGGCAGGGGCCCCATAGTGAGCCTGAGGCTTCGGCGATTCCGGACCCTCACGCTCAGGCAGGGGCCCCATAGTGAGCCTGAGGCTTCGGCGAATCCGGACCCTCACGCTCAGGCAGGGGCCCCATAGTGAGCCTGAGGCTTCGGCGATTCCGGACCCTCACGCTCAGGCAGGGGCCCCATAGTGAGCCTGAGGCTTCGGCGATTCCGGACCCTCACGCTCAGGCAGGGGCCCCATAGTGAGCCTGAGGCTTCGGCGATTCCGGACCCTCACGCTCAGGCAGGGGCCCCATAGTGAGCCTGAGGCTTCGGCGATTCCGGACCCTCACGCTCAGGCAGGGGCCCCATAGTGAGCCTGAGGCTTCGGCGATTCCGGACCCTCACGCTCAGGCAGGGGCCCCATAGTGAGCCTGAGGCTTCGGCGATTCCGGACCCTCACGCTCAGGCAGGGGCCCCATAGTGAGCCTGAGGCTTCGGCGAATCCGGACCCTCACGCTCAGGCAGGGGCCCCATAGTGAGCCTGAGGCTTCGGCGAATCCGGACCCTCACGCTCAGGCAGGGGCCCCATAGTGAGCCTGAGGCTTCGGCGAATCCGGACCCTCACGCTCAGGCAGGGGCCCCATAGTGAGCCTGAGGCTTCGGCGATTCCGGACCCTCACGCTCAGGCAGGAAGAACCTTTTTGCGATTGCGATTGGGGGCATTAGGTATTAGGTGTTGCCAAGTAGGGTTGCAAATATGCTCGAGCTAAGCTGAGTTGCGCAAAGTAGATGCTTGCCCCCCTTTTTGAAATCGTCCGTGCCCCCCTTTTTTTCTTCCGCTTCTCGTGGGGCAGCTCCCCCGTCCTTCGTTCGTTCCTTTTTTTTTTTTCGGGCGTGGGGGATTCGGGTGGGGGGGCGCGGAACCCGCCATCGCCCCGGGACCTCGTTCGTGGGCGTCCTTTCGGTCGGGGAGCGGGGTGGGGGCGTCGGCGGGGCCTCTCCATCGCCATCGCGCGTGGGGCGCATCCCACCCCGTCGCTCGCGCGTGGGGGGGGGGGGGGTGAGGGGCGCAGGGGGGAAAGGGGGGCACAGGGGGTCGGGCGGTTTGTGGGGGGTTTGAGGGGGCCAGGGGGGGCATTCGCGATCGCGAGAGGGACAGGGGGAGAGGCGGTAGTGGTAGCGCGACCGAACCAGCGCGCGAACGCGACACCGACAGACGCGGTCCCACGGACGCGCGCGACGCGCACGCGCCGTCGATCCTCCTCCGTGGGGGGTCGACGCGTGCGTGTGGCACGTTTCGCGCGCCCGTGGCACCGCGTACGGCCCGTGCGACGCAGGGCCACGGACGGCCGACGCCACGGAGGTCGGCCCGACCGCGACCGACGCGATCGAAGGGACATAAGGGCGATCGTTTTTCGGGCTTCGAACGTCGGAATCTCTCCTTTGTAATACAAGAGCGTGTTTCGAAACGAAATTCGCTCCAGCCTCGTTCGTTCGACAGGTTTCGGTGGACTCCTGGTCCCTCGTCGGCGAAACATCCGATGGAGCGACCAGCAGGCATCCCGCACGCTTCGACTGGCGATGCGATGAGCCAAACGAACGCTACCACTGGATTCTACGTGCTCGAAAACGGGTGGATGCAAAAATTAAGCATCGTTGGAGCGGTCGCGAAAGAATTGGAGGAAGGCTGATGGGTCGTCGACATCCCGCACCAGGCGCGACCAGGGGAGGACCAGGAGGGACCTCGAGTCGGTGTCGAAAGCGATGCGAACGGGACAACTTGACCCTGCCACCTTCCTTGGGTGGGTCTATAGAGTGATGCACGTTAAAATTTAGCGCCATCCGAGTCGAAACGACGAAATGGACACCCTGCTGGTGGGTCGTCGACATCCTGCACCAGGAGCGACGAAGAGAGGACCAGGAGGGAGTTCAAGTCGGTATCGAAAGCGATGCAAACGGGACAAACGGACCATGCCACCATCTTTGTATGGGTGTGAGAGGGACGAACGCGAATATTCAGCGCCATCGAAATCGTGGCGACGGAATGGACACAACGCAGGTGGATCGTCGACATCCTGCACCAGGAGCGACGAAGAGAGGACCAAGAGGGACCACGACTCGCGGTCAAAGCGTTGGCAACGCCACATAGAGGGAACGCAACCATCTTTCCATAACTCAGGAAGGGCGCAAGCCAACCTTATCCTCCGTCGACATCTCGGCACCGAAATGGACGAGGTCCTAGTAGATCGACAAAGTTCTACGATTGGTTCGAATGTGAACAAAACAAGGCAGGGCCACACCTCACGCTCAGGCAGGGGCCCCATAGTGAGCCTGAGGCTTCGGCGATTCCGGACCCTCACGCTCAGGCAGGGGCCCCATAGTGAGCCTGAGGCTTCGGCGATTCCGGACCCTCACGCTCAGGCAGGGGCCCCATAGTGAGCCTGAGGCTTCGGCGATTCCGGACCCTCACGCTCAGGCAGGGGCCCCATAGTGAGCCTGAGGCTTCGGCGAATCCGGACCCTCACGCTCAGGCAGGGGCCCCATAGTGAGCCTGAGGCTTCGGCGAATCCGGACCCTCACGCTCAGGCAGGGGCCCCATAGTGAGCCTGAGGCTTCGGCGAATCCGGACCCTCACGCTCAGGCAGGGGCCCCATAGTGAGCCTGAGGCTTCGGCGATTCCGGACCCTCACGCTCAGGCAGGGGCCCCATAGTGAGCCTGAGGCTTCGGCGATTCCGGACCCTCACGCTCAGGCAGGGGCCCCATAGTGAGCCTGAGGCTTCGGCGATTCCGGACCCTCACGCTCAGGCAGGGGCCCCATAGTGAGCCTGAGGCTTCGGCGAATCCGGACCCTCACGCTCAGGCAGGGGCCCCATAGTGAGCCTGAGGCTTCGGCGAATCCGGACCCTCACGCTCAGGCAGGGGCCCCATAGTGAGCCTGAGGCTTCGGCGAATCCGGACCCTCACGCTCAGGCAGGGGCCCCATAGTGAGCCTGAGGCTTCGGCGAATCCGGACCCTCAC